>JAUMHG010000007.1:2636619-2651004 GCA_032359395.1 Enteromius anoplus | reverse complement strand
TTCACGTCACATTTTAGTATCACCTCAGCTCGCTTGGAACCTCGCCGGAGGTGGTACGAAAAAAAGTACCTGGAAGCTGATACAGGGACAACTTTTACACAGTGGAAAACCAAACAGAGCCGAGGCGAGCTGGTACTGTGTAGTGGAAAAGCGCCATATGACACCTTGAATGGATTGAAAGGACATCATCTGCCATAAACGGGGTTTCTCTAAAGTTAACACTTTCCTAACAGTGCTATCTGAGAAAAGACAGAAGGAGATTTAAGAAAATCACTGATTGTTCAGTCATTTGATTGGGGAAAAAATAAATATGTCTGTACAATCAGTAAATGAGACAGTGACGAACACAGAGCTGTTGTTTATTATAATTACATGTTGCAAATGAGATGATCGATATGGGCAGATGCAGCAGCTAAAAACAATGTACATGCTAGCGCTGTGGGCAAAAATTACCAACGGAGAGAAAAACAAAGAATGAGTGAGGGAAGTTGTCACAAACTAGTCATTAGTCGCTGAAATGGCAGCCAAAAACATTAAATTACAGAGAAAGCAATTTGTTTCTTTCTCAAGTGACGGACAGCCACGTGATGAACGTTTACGAATCATTGCAAACAGCGAGAGAACTGAGGAACACTAATGAGTACAGCTCATTCAGAAGGAAACAATGCAAGGTCTGCTCCGTGCAGTTTGATGAGAGCATGAGTGAGAACATGCGGTCCGACAGAACGACTCCGAGCCGTCTAAAAACAGCACCAACCCTGCACACTGAGACCATATCACAATCCAGTTCTGGGGTGTTTAACCTCCTAATCCATCAATGTCTGAAGTGTGCTACAGTCAGTTGTACACCGCATATAGTCAGAGATCAGCCATGACAGCAGAGACTCACCTGTTTAGTGTTTACCCTTCGACAGAGTCGCTCCGTCAGCTGTAAACGTGCTCTTACCAACTGTGGAAAGTTCCTTTTATGATGCAATAATTGTAGGTCTAATGTAACTATCATCAGAAACTTAAAAATGGCAAAATAAAAGTTCAGTTTAACTTGAAATTATGGCAGTACTAATAACAATAATAATAAACAGTTGTTTAGCACTTTGTCAAAAAAGCGGAATTGTTTCATTATCTCTTAATTTTACTAAACCATAAAATACAGAATCAAAAAACTATCTGGATAAATAAATAAATAATAAATAAAATTACATTTCATATAGGGTTGTTTTGTAAAAGCAATTCTTAATTTATTTAGCAAATTATTACATTAGAGTTGCATTTATTTTAGACGTTTCTTTCAATTTTGTCAGATGTGTTTGATAGAGCCCTGTGAATGCATGGCACAGCGACACCATCAAACAAGAGCAAAGAGACTGAAAACAATACATTTTCCAGCGTTTCGCTTCAGCTGATGTCACAGAAGGTCATATTTTCCTCTTATTAGAGAGGTGGCCGTGGCGTGCCAAAGTAACTGATGGTTGAGAGAGGTGCATGAAGAGAAGCCTTGATCCTCCAAAGAATCATTAAATAAGACCTTGTTCACATTGCTTCTGTAATAAAGCACTTCTACCTCTATCTGGCACATATACACATTAGATATTTGTATCAGCGTATCAGTCCATACTGTCCTATTAACATGTTTACTCTACAGCAGAAACTACTCTTTAGTGCCTCTGCTGTGATGGATTGGAACGGTTCTTTTGGTCTCTACTGATCCGGTCCACAGCTGCGGCTCTGAGAAACTGTTTAATTTTAAACTTCTAACAGCGCTAATGAGCTGCGCACAGAATTTTGCTTTCGGAAGTGCAGTTGGAGATAAAAGAAGCAGGAGGAAGTAGGTCAACACTGCGCTCTCTCCCAAAACAGCAGAAATCCACTTACAGCAGAACTCTGGAGCACCACGACAGCTCTAGCTCTGGGGCCCGGAGCCAAGCGCTGCTGCGAGAAACCAGTGAAGGTTTAAAGCTTCACAAACTGTGCCGTTTCTCACAGTCCTGCCGACATGGCGCTGGCCAGCAGCTCATCCACAGCCGTAAATACATCATGCAATTAAGATAATAAATATTCATGAGCAAGTACAATGAACGCTCATCCTCTCAACTGACAGCCAATCTAATATAAACATGGAAAAGACCTTAAGGCAACAGTCTGTGGGTGGCAATAACCGTTTCATTTGTGCTTTTATTTTCAGAAATTAAAGTGCCTATATTATGGGTAATAAAAGGTTCATATTTTAGTTTTAGACCTTTTTTAACCCTCACAATGAGTTTCTCAATGAAGCTAAAATTTATATTAAACGCACCAGCTCAGCATGAGTCTGGAGGTTACTTTGCATTGACTTTGTGTCACAGGGTTCCCCTGGTTGTGATCATTGCAGAGAGGGCTTTCCAGAGGTTGCAAGTAACAAGACTAGTTGGGTATTCTTCTTCTGTCTTCTAGAGGACATGATCTGTGAAGACCAGAGGTTAAAAGGTCTCATAAAGAATTTGAGTCTGGTTCTTGTCCTCTAGTGGCGCTCTTCCACTGCGTGGTACGACTCGGCACGGCTCAGTTGGGCTTGGTTTGCGTTTGCACTGCAGTTTAGTACCGCTTTAGAGTGGGCGGGATTATTCACGTGTCGTTATAGTTGCGCCGCCTCTACTGCCGTAGAAAATGAAAAACTTTTTCATGCCGCGTCACCCTATCAAGCTCTCGCTGGATCCGCTCCTCGGCTATCAACGAGAGGAACGTCTGTACTTCCTCAATAGACCACGAAACAGCCATTTTTTGGGTTGATGCAAAAAGGTGCATTTCTTCAAACAAAAAAGTTGCGCCCGATCCTTCGCTGGCTGTGCTGATTTAAATCTAGCGGATCTGTTGTGTCTCGTGTCGCAAGTTCAGTGAAGCAGTAATCAGTGACCGGCAGGGATTACGCGTCACGTTTTGGAAATGGTTTGGGTCGCTTGGAACCTCGGCTGAGGTGGTACTAAAAAAAGGACCAGGTACCAGTGGAAAACCCCCCAAAAGTGAGCTGTACTGAACCGTACCGTGCCGTACTATGCAGTGGAAAAGCGCCATAGTTGGGGGAAGTCAATCCAAAGAGTTTGTGATCATGATTACTATCATGGGTTTACACATGTGATGATCATGCTGTGTTGTGTCTTTGACCATTAATCTTGCTTACTTGCCCCAGATTTGACAATCTCCTTCCTGATTTAGGATTATCAATAAGTGTAAATGTTACAAGCTTCCTGTGAAAGAGTTGATTGGTTGGCTTTGCAGATTCATTAACATCCTGTTGTGAACATCAGGATCGAATCTTACCGTTTTTTCTCACTTGCTAAAACACTGAAATCCATTGGCTGAACAAAGTTCTCAGTTGCCTGACCTCATTTAGCTAATTGTGCAGTCTGTTGTCAATACCTTAAACCACAATCTGCAGATCTCACTGCAAAAAACCTCTAAACACATCCTGCACATCACCCATACTGGTAAACAAGTCATAACAATCAAATACGAATAGAGAACATGTTATTGATTGAACACAACCGCTTAGAATTGATGTAACCCGTTTCATGTTTTGTTCATCAAAAGACAATGACAGAAAAATATTACATTTGTTTGGAGATGAAAAATTTGCTTCTCCCTGAGAACTGTGTGTTTTGAACAATGTGTTTTCTGGTGTAGTGTTTACTACTTGATAGTGTATAGGGTATCATTTTGATCACTGTGTTGATGATTTGAGAGCAGTGCTTGATTTTTACCACAGGTTTTGAGGTGAACGTTTCATTTTGTGAGAGAAGTCAGAGGTTTTGTAAATAGTGCTTGAAGATGAGGTTTTATGTTCAATGGGTTAGAAAATGGAGAAGGTTTTTAAAAATGGAAATTGTGTTTTAGCAAGTGAGAAAAACTGTACATTGTCTGGTTTACTCTCACATCCTACAATGTTTTCATTCACTTAGAGTAGTGTTACACGCTGCATCAAAGGTCTTTTTAAAAATCCATCCTTTAAAAAACGAACTATTGAATATACGAAGTATTGCAAAAAAAACCTGCCCTTAAGCTCTTTCCATTAAATTGCACCCATTGCGCAAATCATATTAAATAGTCTGTTCTTAATCCCTTTGAGGGGGAAAAAAAACATAGCGCATTATTAAATTATGGAGGCCTACATAAAAATAACAAGTTTAAGTTTCCACGTTTTTGCACTTTGTTATATTTAGATACTCCAGCATCAAGACATTCAGTTGTTGTTGTTGTTGTTTTCCTGATCAAATGTTATTAGACTGTATTGGAAATAGGAATGTTAATTTAGGTTACTTTATTATTAACCGACAAGATTATGCTAAATTACAAGTAAATTAAATTGAATTGATACGTGGCTGTGACCTATTCAAAATATCTTAATTTGTGTCCAGGGATTCATTTTATACACGAAACAAGCAGCAGAAACAGAACAGAAGGCTCACGTCATATCACGCGCAGAGAACAGAAAAAAACATAAGCTATTAAAGAAAAAAAGGCTCATAAGCCAAATACATATTTTTTGTAAATAAATAATAAATTAACAAAATGGAAGAAATGTCAACCCCGCACGGGACCACTTGACCTGAAAGCACTTGTGCATTTCCACAAGAATGAAGCGCAATTAAACAACACTGAGAATTAGATTAATGTTTTATGTACAACATATTTACCAGGCTTTCACGAATTTGGCATGATTTTGATTACAGTGTTGATCCTCCACAACCAGACGTCAGATTCCAGCTTGTTGGTTCTGTGTTTTTATCCAAACGCGTGTCACTCTGTTTCACAGCGCGGGTTGCAAGCGTACAGAGATCAATTAAGCCTTTTGTTTTCCCAGCAAACGGACCTGCAATTACACACACTCATTTAAACACAGCAGTGGATATGATGTAGCGCTGAGAAACCCCACGGATGCAGAGGAATCTTAAACCACTGCAGATGGTGCGTGTGTGTGCGTGCTCAGAAATAAAGGAGGATGTGGACTCGTTTAGGAGGATAATCTGTTTCCTGAGCCATTGTCACTAAACGAGACAGAATCTGCTTGTTAAGGGAGGGTTTGGGTCACACATGCTCTCTGAGCCTCTATTTAACAACACAAAGCCTACAATTATCGCTGTCCATTTGTGGCTTCGCACTGTAATTTAGCTTGGAGAAATCTCCGCCAGTTGCTGCAGCTCACAGTAACAATGGCTCTGTCCTTGAAGGCCCCGTTTCCGGCTAAGATAATGCCTTTGCTTTTCCTCTTTCATGCTGCCGTCACCTCGTCTGCTCTGTCTTGTGTATCAGTGCCCGACGGCAGCACATAAAGCACCTTGGCCACGGGGCAAAATCTGTGATGAAATTATGTTCAACTCTAGGGCAATCAGACACCCCGAGTCGCTTCTGCAGTAAAGAGGCTGTTGATGAAGCCACCCGCAGGACCCCGAAACAGCCGATCGTGAAAATTGCACAGAAAACAGGTGTGATCTCGAATTAAAAAAATAACCTTGATCATGACAAGGTGATGAACATATACTGTATAGAACATACACAGAGGTTGAATTTGTCCTGTAGTAGAGCTGATGGAGATGTTCTATCACACTATCTGACGTGCATTGCTAAGAACTTCATTTGGACAGCTTTAAAGGCCATTTTCTCAGTTTTTTTGCACCCTCAGATTCCAGATGTTCTAATAGTTGTATCTCAGACAAATATTGTCCTCTCCTAACCAACCAGACATCAATGGAAAGATTAGTTATTCATAGTTTAGATTATCTATACATCCAATTTCAAAAATTTACCCTTACGACTGGTTTTACGGTCCAGTGTCATATTTACAGAGAGCCATCAGAGAAGAGCCCCCTCAGTCTGTTCTCGGCCGTGTCCCCCTTCATGTGTGACAGAACCAGAAACAACTGTTGCATATATAAATCTCAATCACAGAGTCTGCCCGCAAATCCACAGAAAACATCATCTCATGAAACCCTGATAATGTGTTTTCATATTGCCTAATTATAAATCTATAGTGTGCAATCTGCAAAACATCCTAGCGTTCACATCAAGTAATGAGGAAGGTACATTCTCAGTGTCTTTTAACAGTTCTGCAGCCCTGAGGTCATGTCCATCCATTCTCCTATTTATTTGTCTTCTGAAGAGTTGTGAGGATATCAGGCACAAACACCATGCAGTGAGACAACATTTTAGAAAAAATGTAGATGTTGTTAAAGAGATGTTAAAGTGTTGTGTTGATTTGTGAGACAGAAGGACTGTGGCAATCAGGGGCGGAGTGGGGCACAAAAATCCACCGGGAAAACTCTTACCGCACCAGCCCACCCCCTTTTATTATCGTAACGAATAGACCCTACATCACGCGACAGTGAGGGACTGGGAATGAATGCAGGAGTATAGACAGAATAAGCCAATAGGAGGCAGCGCTGTCTTCCACCTTTTTATTATTAAATCTAAATCAATTACTTCAACATGCAAGGAAAGTCACTCCCCTACACATCTCTCTCCATGACGGTAACGTTAATAGTTACACTTTTGTATTACAGGGCTGCAAATGAACCAAACCCACCCAAACTAACTTAACATTACAAATACAATAACTAACACAAAACCCCAACTGTCTTGCTTAAATGACACAAAAATATATAAACTCTAAAGAAATAATGCACCCAGCGCCGACTGCCGGGTCATTACAGTAACATTAATACTAAATTTTTATTTATTTTTTTCTGGATGAAGACCCAGATTATGGTGTGTTTCTATCCCCACAGTTTTACAGACAAGGCTTAAGATAGTACCAGACTAAATTGCATGTTTTAGCGGTCTCCGATGAAAATATCTTGCTCTGATTCCCAAGAGGCTTTGCTCCATTCTACATTAGATATAGTTAGCATATAGTAGCATGAGCAACTGATATAAGTATTGGTTGGGTGTAAAGTCATTGATTCTATTAAGCTCAGGGGCCGGTCGCGTTCGCCTCGTGGCCACTCAATTTGTGATCCGCTGTGTAAGTCACCGGGAAAAGTCCCGACCATCCCGATTGCCACTCCGCCCCTGGTGGCAATGCACTGCTTTAAGTAGCCACAACTAATATTAGGCAGACATTTAAACATATTCAGGATTTTTAAAATGCCTGAAAGCATCTACCTGCACTAGAACAGCAGCAAATAACGGTAATTTGTTCTTCATAAATGTCAGGAGCCCCACACACCATACAGCAGATCTGGAGAGAGATGAGGAGAAATGTTCAGACAGCCATGAAATGTCTGAGAAGACGAGAGATGTGGAGGAACTGCCGTAGGAAATGAGAAACAAAACGCAAAGAGAGAGAACGGAGCATCGAGGGATATAACTGGCCACAACGCCAGAGGGATTATGGAAAAAACAGACAATCGCTTGGAGGAATGGGAAAACTAGGACAAGTAACACCCAAAATAAAATAAGAATAAACAAACCCCTCAAACGAAACAAGCTTGATATAAACCGCTCCAAACCCAGAGACCCAGTGAGAACAAGACTCACGGACATCTGCTGATCGATCGCATGGCTTCACAGAAGAAACAAGACAACTGTGAGAGAAACTGAATGAAATCAAAATGTCATCCTGTTTTGAATGATCGTTCATTAAAGGGCAGTCAGTTCATGATAGTCACACAAAAACATTCCTGAAGATGAGAAGAAGCTCAACTGTAGACAGATCAGTCCCTGACTAACTGATGCTCCAGCTTGTACAATCTTCCTCTTACAAAATCTCTACAGCTGTCAACTTTTGTTCTACAATAAATAATATTCTAGGCTTTTAGATGATTAACCTTTTACATATTTCACAAAAACAAATATTTGGTTGTTGTTTAGGATATATGACCCAATTGTAAGGTTTAATCAAATGATGTTTGAGCGGCATGCTAAAATCGTAATCAACAAAAAATTGCAACAATTTTCAAAAAAAAAAAAAAAAACATCTAGCAAATACAGATAACTAGCACAATAAAACATGATAACATAATCAAAAATATGATTGGAAAATATAAACTCATTATATATACACACACACACACAGTCTTACTGTTTTTAACAGAATACAGAATAGTGCGTATGAGGATTGGGTCACACCTAAGTCTTTATCAATGTACAGGACATACAGAGAATTGAAATTTCCTTACTCTCAAACCCTTGCTGGATAGCAGATAAACATTTAAATACAAAGAGAAATTAAAAATGCAAGTAAAAAAATTAAACAGTAAAAATTTTAATAAATACAATTATACATATAACAAGAAAACAATACAATATAGAATATACAATATTTAAGTAAGGGTACATGCCATTGAGTGCAAACCAGACAGAGTAGTGCAAGTGGAGATTGTATATGTACGATAAAGTGACAGAGTGTTACAGACAAAGACTTATGAGGTAATAGCACTCCAATGCTACACAAAGTGACTGGTGCCGGACAGTGAGTGAGTGAGTGAGAGCGAGTGCGTGTGTGTGTGTGTGTGTGTGCGTGAGTTCACTAGCAAGTCTTTTGAATGATTCATTAAAAGAAATGAATCACAGAGTCATCTGTCTCGTGGACAGTTCTGTAAATAATGTGTCGTCACTGAGTGAGATGTCACGAGTGATTTGGAAAAAGTCACACCTGTGAAAAGTGCCTCATATTAACATCTCACACCTATAATTCACAATTCTGCATACGCTCCTTCCCTACAGTATTTGGTGTTATTATGTGTCAGTGCTGATCTATTTATCTGTCAGCGTCTCGCTCTCCAGCCTAAAATCTCATTAAACGAATGTGATGTTGACTCGTTGTGTCCGTCTGAAACTCTGTCAGGCCGGTTCATATCTCTTTCATCTCACTGGCGTCCTGCAATGGGAAAGATGAACCGTCACCGTCCCTGAAGAGACTGCATGTGTTCTGTGTTCAGAGCAGACCGAGAGCAGCCAAACAGCTCAGAAAGAGATGAGGCATGAGCGAGGAGACGCCAGTGTAATTGAGTCTCTCAGTGGTCAGAGAGGCTTAAGTCGGCCTCCATTCATGATCAGTGAGCTGAAGCCTTGCAGACACATACAGAAAGTGAGGAAGCATTGAGTAATTAGAGCTTCCTGCTCCGTGAGGATCTCTCTTACACTGCCAATATCTGCTCATTTCACGGAGCGCCATAGGGATCCAGCTCAGGTGAAGTGTTCAGCATCATGAACATACACAGCACAGCCGTCTCTGACAGAGAGAGAGAGCAGGAGGACACAAACAGCCATCGTGAGTATACTGTCTGCCATCTTTGCAGGACTGTGATGTAAAGTAGCACATCTAAAGTGAATACTATACTGTCATCATGACAGGCATAAAACATAGTTATCTATTGGTACAATATGTGTCACGTGGATGAATGGATGGATGAACGGATAGATGAACAGAAGGATCAATGAATGGAAGGATGAAAGGACGAATGGATGGATGAACGCATGGATGGATGAAGGGATGGATAGATAAAGGGACAGATGGATGGATGGATGGATGACGGACGAATGGATGGATGAACGCATGGATGGATGAAGGGATGGATAAAGGGACGGATGAATGGACAGATGATTGGATGGATGACTGACAGATGAAGGGACGGACGGATGGATAAGGGGATGGATGGATGGATGAACGGACGGACGGACGGACGGATGGATGGATGGAAGAAGGGAGGGTTGAATGAATGGATGGATGGATCAATGGATGGATGGACGGACGGACGGACGGATGGATGGATGAACGGACGGACGGATGGATGGATGGACAGATGAAGGGATGGATAAAGAGACGGATGGATGGATAAAGGGATGGATGAATGGACGGATAAATGGATGAATTAATGGAGGACGGTTGAATGGACAGATTGATGGATGGACGGACGGACGGACGGATGGATGGATGGATGGATGGAAGAAGGGACGGTTGAATGAATGGATGGATGAATGGATGGATGGATCAATGGATGGATGGACGGACGTATGGATGGATGGACAGATGAAGAGACGGATGGATGGACTAGTAATTTTGCTACACACCTCACACTCATTTCTTTGCTGTTGTCTTTAACGGCGCTGGGCTTTTATTAAATGAGGAAAGCTTCTGTAATGCTGTAATGTCAGATCTTAAACAGCATGTAAAAAGCTGTGCTTGCTCTGTAGATTTTGACATTTCTTCAAATAGAAACTCCAAGTAGCTGTCATACCTCTAAAACAAAGTGCGATACCCCAACGGTAGTTTACACACGCTTAACCCACCAGAACATGTTCCTATTCAGTTCAGTTCGGCTGAGAGACGTTGTTCCTGGAGAAAACAGCTCTAGAGATCAGCGGGAGGACTCTCTACTCGATAAGTGAATTTGAATTGACTGGTGTGGACTGGAGCGGCTCAAGAGGAAGATGATTTGATTCCGATTCCTGCAGTGACCATTATGCTATAGGATTTCTGAAAAATGAAAAGCACAAATCAACAGCTCATCCATTTTCACGGAAAGCTATCGTCATTCCCAATCAATACAAATAGGCTCAGTGGATGCCGCACGCAAAAGAGAAATAAAAGCCATTTGGAGATTTGGTTCAGAGCTGAATCTATTTCAAAGAATGAAGATGAGTTAACCACATGAAATGCTCCAATCTTCAACTTTAATAGACAGGACCGCGCAGAAGAGGGATAATTCAGGGATCGGCAGTAACCAAATTCATATTTACTTGCAGAATGAAAGATATTAAAAGGGTTAGCAGTGACAGCGCACGGTGCCCAAACGTAAACCAAAGCACACGAACATCTGAACACAAATCAATCTCCAGCTAGTTAAAGGTTTCTGGCGTCTGGATTTGTATTATCTGAGGGAATCCTGCTGGCCGTTTATTCAGCGTGGAACTCCTGCACTGTTACTCGGACGGCTCGGCTGAATACAGATAAGACTTCCTTAGACTAACGATAAGCGTTCTCTAATTGAGAGAAATGATGTAATATCGATCTTCCGAACAGCCCCACGGCTGTGACATTTACCAAAGCGGCAGCGTCGACTGCAGAGGGACGGAAAAGAGCAGGGATTTACACGAGGAAACCTGCGGCTTACATAATTATTAGCCTGGAAGCGGTTCTGTGCACTAGAACATGAAAGCTGGCTGATACACAGAGAAGAAAAGAGACAACGTTCACTTTATACTGTATGCATTCACTGTAGATCATTTTCATAATTAGGATGAAGTATGAACTTATGTTTTCCTTTTTTTATATATTTTACAGGAAAATTCTTGATCTATTAAAACCACTGATCATTTTACATTTAATGCACATCCCTACGCATTCAAATACCACTAAACAAAAAGAAACGTCCTAAAGCATTAAAGCCATTCTCACGGCCTCAACGATCTAAAGCAGAAGCTGATCTGTAAAATACAAAACTAGTCCATCCAATCCACTGGTGACCCACTTGCCAAAAGTGTTCTCGTCGAGTCTCTGACAGTCGCGCTCGCCCATTGTTTTGGATCCTCAAGTGGTGCATTCAGATGGAAATGAAAGGCTGGTGGCGCTGCCATTTAGAAAGTGAGTCACGCAGCGCTCGATGGCCATCTCTTGTGCCCCGATGTCAGATCTCATAGCAGAAAATGCATGTCAGGAGTCCTGGCTCTGAGAGAGGAACCGCTGGAGCTGGTATTAGAGGCTTATTAGAGCAGGGATCAAAGAGATCTCGCATCTGAATCACACACAAGAAAACATTAGTGTGCTAACAGCCTCACTTTGTTTAGCCGTGTTCGTGTGAGCAGCTCACAAACTCACAATGCCAGATATCAGCGATAACAAAATGGCTAAAACTTCCAGTGATAAAAGAGCTACAGTAATAGGGCTTGTGACAACAGGCCAAATGAATAAAAAAACATGTTGTTACTAAACTCACCAGGCATGAACTGGAGGAAACTTAACTTGACCAGTCTCATCACTTACAGACACTGTTTGAGACCTATAAGCATAAAACCCAGCAAATAAATGACGGGCAGGCGGAGCTCAGGCGGTCTATGGCTATTTCTATATCAGTCTGTTCAAGAGTGTTGAGCAGAAACAAGTGCAACTGAAAACGGTCAGCAAATTTCACAACCCTCGTCCAAGTGTTTCTTTGAGCAGCCATAGACTTCAACAGCAGAAGAACAACAAGCAAACTAACAGATGGTGCTCGGCATTTAATGAAGCTCTGGGAATGAAAGACAGAGACACATCTGAACTGTAGTTTAAATGAAGAGAGGATGACACACGCACTTCAAGTTCATTTCATCATTATTAAAACATTGTGTATACGAAGATTGTCTATTACGATCGGGCCAGTTCAAATATGTTTTTTGTCTGATCAACTGCCTTTCCTAATCCAGAAGCTATGAACCCCATCCTGAAGTACTAGAGACTGGAGCGAACTTAACTTCCGGTCTGTGTTTGTTTATCGGTCTGGTTAGTGTGGCGGGCTACAAACGCAGCTAATGAGGAGCAATGAAGCTGGTCTCAGGTTATTGTGTCGTGGGCTGTGTTTCCCATTCATACAGTACATTTGTGGCGATCTGCCACAATTTCAACACGGGCTGATTTTCCAAAAGACTTTGTTGAATAAACACGATCGTGCACGTTTAAAAATCAACTGAGGCATGGGTGTTTTTATATCACTGTATTTCTGAAGGAAGAAAATGCCATGTTCATTTCCTCCTGCATGTAAGGCAGTGTTTGTAAGCTCGGAGCTGCTCTGTCTACAGCCGTTACCGGAAACCTCTCGTTTCTCTGCTGGAGGAGAAGGAGTCTGCACTTTTAATAAATCCGTCTGATTTTTTTATATCAAAAAATACTCTACTTTAGAAGGACTTAGCTGTTACTGATTCTCTTGGGATCTCTACCCGAAATTACGTTAGGACCACAAAGATAAGCATGCGTAGTAACGTTTGTTTACGTTGTTGTGGAACAGCTCAAAACAACACAAACCACAGAGACAAGACACACTCGCACTCACACACATTCTCGGACAGATGCAGATCCTTTCAGCGTAACACATCCAGCTACAAAACACATCCGTTTGTAGAGCCAGGTACAATTCTCCAGAACACATCAGTTACTGTATGGACTAAAGATAAACAGGCTCCAAATATTGTAATATCAACCAAAAGACATAGATTGAATTAGATTGGTTGAAACCAGTGAACATCTCTCTGAGACATCAGCCTCTACTGACCTGAGTAAGTCCTCCAAAAAACATCCTTGAACTGACACCTTAATTGTCAAAAAGATTCTGTGTCACATCTGCGTAATTACTGACATTATATCTCCCCCTGCATTGTTTTTCTTTGTTATCTAAACCTCATATGGGGTTGCTTTTGGCTTAGAGATGTACTATGTAGAATGTGCATAAATATAACGCCATGACTTTCAGTTAATCTGATAAGGTTCGAGTGACTTTAACCTTGTCACTTATATGCATCATTTAACCACACATCAGTAAACAGCAATTAGGCTAGTAATTAGTCACTACACGAAATTACTATACAAAATTTCCTTTATTACCACATAACAAATTAATAACTCAAATTAATTAACAGTTTAATGACAAATTATACAACTACTGTACTGTGGCACCAACTTTACCTGCATACATATTATATATATAAACTATATAGCAGATCTTGACTACTTCAATGTTTATATTGTGTCATATTGTAAACTATATTATTGCATAGCTCCATTCTGATAAATGCCTGCTAAAAGGATATGCCAATATTAAGGTATTATAACACTATACAACACTAACGTTGTGTAACTGTGTATTAGGAAAGCACTATCAGAGAACCCCATCAGCTCCAGCTTCTCAAAGCATCGCACCATAGCTGCTGATTACCACTGCATTTCTTGTCTAGTCTTTTAGCAGTCACAGTTAGTGGGTTATTCCACGAGTCTGCAGTCATCTGAGCCGGTTAGTCTTTGTGAATAGCCTCATTCATGTTCACTCATTCAAGTCGAAGTCTCTGACACTCATTTAGCCATAAACGAGCATGAAATGTGGCACATAAAAGCTCTATTGTTTTACAAAGGTCTGATTCTGACACATTACACAGGTGATCAAACACAGCACAATCATTTCAGCACAGCACTGAGAGCCATCCACACACTCAACAACACACACACACAAACAACATGTGGGTGTGTGTGTTCAGGCATTTGTGGTTTACGAGGACACAAATGTGTATAATATCATGGGTACTACAACGTAAACATGGTTTATGAGGACACTTCCTGTGTCCCCGTAAAACAAAAGGCTTAGAAAACATACTGAATGGTGTTTTTTTGAGAATCTAAAAGTGTGTTGTGTTTCCTGTAAGGGGTAGGTTTAGGTGTAGGGTCAGTGTAGG
>JAUMHG010000007.1:2615393-2626775 GCA_032359395.1 Enteromius anoplus | reverse complement strand
CGGACAGCTCGCCAAATTTGCTTTTACTTACCATTCTAATCTTCCCTCGCATTAATGAGAAAGCGCGAACTCGTGAATAGGGAGTATATTGATTTCATTTTTCAAACACAATCATTTATAATGTGTAATTCATCAGTACTTCACACTAACTCTCCTCATGAGCAAACACTCGTTACCGTACTGAACACCAAGCAGTCATGGCTTTTCAGTATGTCTATTAATAGAACACAGGTCAAGTTATTTATTTTTCTCAGTCCCTTCTTGATGCATTTCTCAGACCAAAAATGACATTTTCAAAACCCCAACTCACTTGTGCACATAATAAAAGAACTGTTCTTTTGAACAAATTGCAATGGATTATGTACATGTGTCTGCGGGTTCCTATATTATCAGCTGAAAATCTCATGTTGCTCAAAATGTATTATACATACTTACCTACGTCCTCTGTGCTATAGTAAAAGTGTAACTGTGAATCCTATACAGTCTCTTCAATCAATATTGCACGTAATGTGTAAGTTTGTACTTTTTGGCATTCATAAGAAGTGCAGCCTTTTGCATTTCCGTACAGTAATGTCATCCAAACTCTGGCTATAGTTTACATCAGGTAATACTAACAGAGTACAGTGTTGTATTGACGATATGACTAAGCATTTTCTTTGTAAACTATGACACAAGGACTTTTTCTGATGGCACTAATATGTTCATTGACATAAAAACTTACTTTTGAGGATGTTACAGGCTTTTACAGGCATTCCATTGTTTGGTGAGAAATGCACACTTCTTTGGCAGTATTACAGTAAAGATGATTTGAGAAACGCTACAGAAAAACTAGACTTTGAATAATGGATGCAAACAATTTCCTTTCTTTCTTACTGTGTAATACTGTATTCACAGGCTTTACTGCTTACAGCAAAAACCATTTGTCTTTGCAGTGTAAGACAAATGTTTTCATTCGAGATGTGTTTGTGATGTTTCGAATGCTGTGCTTCATTTCAGAATATATTTGAGGCGTTTTGCATCTTGTGAGTGCAATTCTTGGATTTGTGTGTAAAGTTTTGAAAAGGTGATGCATTGAAAATGTGTAGATGAGTAGATGAAAAAACTGTAACGAAAGAAAGAAAGAAAACAGAAAAGAAGTTGCAATCTTCTTTCTTCTGCTGAACACACACAACAAAGTAGTTGTTTGTTTTTCTCTCTAAAGAACATTTGGAACTGAACAATACTGAAGGCCTTTCATTGTACGGACATTAGAAAAACGCTCAAAATATCTCCTCCTGCGTCCTCATCAGAAAGTTGGTTAAACAAGTTTGGACAGGTAAATGATGTTTTTTTACTGATGATCTGTCACATTATGAGATGCAAACATTAATGATGAATTCTGCAGAATAAACACAGAGCTGACTGCAAGTAGCTTAAATGATATCTTACACCGAGTGGCTTCCTAACATGGCAGCAGAGGGTTTAATGAGGCGCTAGTGCTGGTGCTCTATCATTAGAGACGCTGGCGTCTGCTCACAGCAATGGAAACAACGCTCCACCTGCTCACTGCAATCTCATGTCAGCTCCTCCACAACAAACCCAACGAACGGACTGACCTGTCGATCACATCACGGCTTATCTTTGCTCTGTGTCAAAACTGTCTGTTGGCTAACGAGCCAGGCACTTCTTTAAAAGGAAATCCAAGGCGATCCCCTGTGAAGCCACTTCCTGTGTAAGGTAAGGCAACATAATTAGCTTTCAGCCATGATTTAGCCCTTTTAAATGAGCTCTCTCCTTTTTCTTAATTATTCCACCTGCTTTGACACGGTGGTTAACGTCCCGTCTCTCCTCCGAGGGTTTGTCTCTGGAGCTCCCGGGCATCTGTCGTTAAAGCGCGTTGGCTTAAGGAACATGCTCGTTCACCCTTTAGCCCACCTACTGTAGGCCCTCGGCACGTCTGTAATCCGGCAAACACTGAGACCTCCAGAGTGAAAACGCTCTCTATCGATTCCTGGACGTCTCTGTATACTGCCTTCTCAGAACCCCCGGGTACATAAAGTACTTAAAGTGCTCTATTTTCACACACTAATTTTATTTTCTTAACGCACTAAAAATACTTCTTCAGAGAAACACTAGATTAACTAAGTGGACTCAACTGTGAACACACTACCTCTGTATTTGACAAAAGTGATGTGTCTATGATTCTCTAGGGTATAAATAAAAAGTCTGTAACATACTTAAATTTGCTAGGTAGAGTAAAACTACAGCTTTTTTACCATGTCAAAAACAGCTCTGTGTCGGCGCAACTTCCTTTGAATGGTACTGAGCTTTTCTGGCCCCGCCCCTCTCAGGGTGAAGAGCATCATACTGTTCACTTTGACTGCTGAACTTGGTAACTAGCACATTATTAGCAAAAGCAATTTGCAAAGATTCATAAAAGAACCTTATGTACATGAAGCTGGATCATGAATGACGCACAAACAAACAGTTTGGAGGATGTGTTTGCTTCAGAAACAAACACGATCCTCTTCAGCGTCTTCAGCAGTTAATGATGACTGCTATGTTTATTACTACATTCAACAACGCAACACTTCAATCTCTTACTTCAGTGTGTACATCTGCTCCGGCGGTGAAACAATCACTCAGGGCGGAGCTAAAGTAAAACACCACTGTCAATCAACAATCGTGGGAGGAGCCTGGGTCTGTGTGACATCACACCCTGAATCTAAGATCGGCTTGATTTGAAAAAGAGAAAATGATGTAACGAGATTTTAACGAAGCACTGGGTTCATTACAGGGGCATCGTGTACACACACGTTTCAGTTCAAAATACTTAAAAGTCCATGTTTTTTTTTTAACCTGGGGCGACCTGGTGTCCATGTAGACGTTTAGCTCTGGTCCCTTTTTTCTCCATGCCATGATAATTCTCATGCGAGTCCGTGTAATTCTAACAACAGACGAACATCGCCACAGCTAGCTGACAAGCTCACGTCAAACTCCATGACAGAACAAGCGGTGCACGAAATCTGAATTCAGACGTGGAGGAATTTTGCAAACTTATAATTAAGCAGATGTGCAAATGGTGAGCGAATGGTAATTAATCATGATTACTTTAATTATGCATTGTTTTCTCCATAATGAGGGCGATGCCGCAGCACACAATGTGCTTTTCTCACGGCCGGCTCAGTCACGCCAATCCAGCGACACCGCGGTGGTTATTAAAAACGTCAATCTTACTCATGCAAATAACTTTGCCTCATTTTCAGCTGGTGAACTTACAGAAATGATTTTTCTCACTCTTTCTTTGAAGTGAATTTTTCTTCTCTTGTGAAGAAAATGATGTGATATAATCTTTAATTAAGAGATAGAGTTAATGTCCCTCTCGCACAGGAATGCAGTGCCACGGCGTGAAGAAGAGACGCCACTCGTGTCGAGAGTTTATAGTGGAAATCAAAAAGAGCCACTTGATTGTTTTAACTGAATGAATATGCATGAATGTCACTGTCTGCGTTTCAACAAAACACACAAAGACTGGCAGATAACAGACGGCTTCAACGACATAAATCTAGCAGAAAGATGTTTGCAGGAGATTATAAACGTTTGGAGTGCTCAGAGCGAAACTCTCTCTCTAGTTTTCATCTTAGAATCTCAGCTGGCCAATCAGGCACGAGCGTCACACATTAGCCATCTGTTCTCTTCAGCAGAACATTAAAGTCAACACTGACTCGCTCACTTCTGCCCTTGACGGACTGCACTGAATCTCAGATCACAAACGCAGCAGTGACGGAGATCTGAACAAACACCTGGCGCATCAGAAGACTGCCCTAGCTCTCGTCAATACTAGAGAGACAGCAGGAAAGATGACTGCTTATTTAGATCCCCAATCATTGAATCAATTGTATTAACGGTGGTTAAATGTTATCAAATAATATATCCAATAATAGAGAGGTACATGACTGGACTGATGGAGACACACACACACTCACACTAAATGTGCTAAACATGCTAAAAACTGCTGAGAGATGATCCAGAGATGAGGATGTGGTGGAATGACATGCTGTCTCTGGCACCTAAAGCAGTTAACAAACTATTTGCTAATTATGTATCTGTTAGAAGGAAACAAGCTGAAGAACAGCAAGAGGATTCAGTTGAATCTCAAGAAGCACAAGCAGAAGGAGAAAAGCAGTATGTTGTCACCGTCTGTTTCAGCATATTTCCTTCAGCAATAATCACCAAAAATACAGAACATTTGATTCTAGAGGAAAACAGCTTTTCAGTATTGGAGTGATGTCCCAACCAATGCATGTCAATGAACACGAGTATAAAACACAAAACTTCCCAGATCATGGCAACATCGCACAGACTACCACAAACCACCCATCCTCAAACATGACAGCACGTGCAGACAGATACCACATTCACCTATTCTGATGAAAAAATAATGCAGTTTTTGTCTTGTTTTCTGGTATAAATATTTCTAAATTCTTGAATCAGGATGTATTTACTTGACAAGTAAAATGACTTAAGATGTTATGTCTTGTTTACTGAAATTATTATCCCAATTCCAATATTTGAAATAATCTAATATAAAGGCTAAACATTCTGCCCCGGAACACACATTTCAGAGTAGAATTATTGGCTATAGCATGATTTGTTCAAAGAAACGTAACATGATTTCTTGACAGCAATACACTGTGTTTTCTGACAACGGGGAGTGGGCAGGATCATAGAGATTAAAGGTGAAGTATGTAATATTGCCAGCTAGCATCAGCAGCTGTCCCAAAGGTTCACGGGGGTCCTATAAAAGCCAGAAGGCAGGGGTGATACGAGGAGCAGTGCTTACATGCGATCGGACGGCTTTGTGAGAGCTGAAGAACTAGAGGGAAAATGACCGTGTCACGGCTCCGGCAGCTGTCATGTGGCAGAGGGGA
The DNA here is from genome assembly GCA_032359395.1 of Enteromius anoplus. Taxonomy (NCBI): domain Eukaryota; kingdom Metazoa; phylum Chordata; class Actinopteri; order Cypriniformes; family Cyprinidae; genus Enteromius; species Enteromius anoplus. Next base: position 2,621,865 of record JAUMHG010000007.1, on the reverse strand, counting down.
CAAGAAGGTGCAAATTACAGCCTGCTGGGGCTGAAGACACCACACAGAAATGATTATGTCTGATGTAACCCGCCGCTCACATTAAGAGACAGACACAGGCCTGCGGATCTTGTAGTGGGCTGTGATCAGACCCTCCATGTGACCAGACGGGAAAACGTGTCTGTGACATGACAAGCCTGAATTATTCATGCAGTCGCTCACAGTCCTTACAAACGTGAAGGACATTCCTGACCTTTCCTCACCTGCAGCATGCAACATCTGAGTGAGGCTTTACAGGTTGAAACATTTCCATCTTGTCCTAAGAAGGCCTCTGTCTCTCTATCAAACACACACACACACACACACACAAGTCAAATAAGACTTCTTTCATCCGAAAGGACGACCAAGGGCTGTTCCAGTTGCTTTTGAAACAATGTGCTATTAAAACTAGAGGGTTCAATTATAGCAGGGTGATGTGTTTACTGACAGCTCGAGACTCCAGCTATGCCTGAGAGCCAATTACTCCTTCTTGAAAAACAGAGCTAAATTCTGGGTCGTCTGGAGCATAAAAAAGCACTTGCCGTCTTCTCTCATGTAAGATTCTTTATTCAACAATGCACCAATTCAATAAACCAACACCTTGAAAACATAAATAAGCCTGACATGTCTAGCATCCACAGACTGTCATTATCATTCATTCTCTGCGTCTTATTTTGATTTTAGGTTATAGCCTGTTCTAACCTCTAGAGGGAGTAGAGCCGTCAAAACAATTACAGTCAATGATGTTCTGAAAAAAACTAAACCTCAAGGTCACTAATTTATTCTTTCTTTCTCTATTCTTTCTCTTTCTTTGTGTCTCTATTATAAAGGTTAATGGCACATTTCAAGATGGAAATCCTGAGTGATTCCCAACAGGAGCTTAGAAAAAGTAGAAAAAAGTGGGTGTGAGAGCAAAGTGTTTGTGGCTTTCATTAACAGCAGTTTAACACTCTGAACGCTGAGACACAAATTGAGTGATAATTTGCCAGAGAGAGACGCATTAATTGATGAAGTGTGATCATCATTACAGGTCCCAGATGTATGAATTCATGAGACAGCTGACATTTACACATACTCCATTAGCACTTATCATTCAGAGAAGAAAGAGAGAATGCAATGAAAACAATTCATGTTTTCTATACAGGAACATGAATGCTCTCACTGAACTCAGTCACTGTGCTTGAACCCTTATAATCTATAATGCTGACTGCAATCTAGATCTTCTGACCCCACCCACTCATCTGGCCACTCCCCCAACTCCACGCCCACTCCTCTGGCCACAACTCTAACTCAGCCTCTTGCTTCACCCACCCCTCTAAAGACTTCTTTAACTCCACCCATACCTCTGGCTCAACCCTCTTACTCTAACCCTAGTCCCACCCCCTTCTCCGAACATACTTCTAACTCCACCTCTAGCCCCCTACATTCATCTGGCCACTCCTCCAACTCCACACCCACTCATTTGATTACACCTCTAACTGTACTCCAGCTCCACCCATACCTGTGGCTCACAGCTCTAACTCCACACCTACTCCTCCGAGTACAATTCTAGCCCCACCCACTCATCTGGCCACTCCTCCAACTCCATGCTCACTCATTTGATTTCACCTCTATCTCCACATTAGCCCCACCCACTCCCCTGACCACACACGTCTTTAACTCCACCTCAAGCTCCACCACCAACTCTGAAAGCTCTTTTTGTAGCAAACTGAACGATAACGGATGAAAGCCTCTATACTCACGATGACACACTCAGACTGTGATTCATAGAGAAAATGGCACATATTAACAGCCATTAGGAGCGGAATGAAAGGAAACGGTGCATTCATGTGTCCTGTAGCTCTGTAATGCAGGTCAGAGAGCACACTACAGCTGCTAGTGAAGATATTCATTTCAAACAGCGAAGAAAACACACCAAATGGCCTTTTATTCACTGACTCACGTTTAAGACGTGTGCAGAGTGCTTTCTGTGAGACGAGGATTAAAAGAGAGAGATTATCAGAGAGTCATGATCTACATGAGCTCTTAGAATTTACTCTTTGCGTTGAATATGTTGAAATGTTGAATATCTGAAAAAAATTCAGTTCTAAACTCAATTTTACAAAGAGAAATCATAAAAATGTATTGCAGCACAGACCTACAGTAAAATTGGAGGGAAATTCAAAATAACTAGACAGTCCTTCAAGATAAATCTCAACAGTTCAGAGAGGAAGAGACTAACTGCAGTGGACAATATTTACTTTCAAATACAAGGATATACAATTTAAAATTGAACTTTTGTCAACTGAAAATGCTATGGCTACCCCACACTCTGACACTCCTCAGTGTATTCATTCAAATGGGCCTAAGGAAACTAACCAATCAGAGGAGAAGATGCAGTCAACCCACTGCCATATGCAACTGAGCTCCCCACTCTGTGCCCATACAGCACCCCTCTGACATCACAACTGACTCTGCAAGGAAGAGATATAAGCAGAAACTTCTTAAAGACAACCCAGAAACTCTTTTTGAATTCTGCGATCTCATTTTCTTCACTGATCATTCTAACATTTGGCATAAAGCTATAATCAATCATTACCCTTCTGTAAAGAAATGTCAACCCGACAACACAACGATAACTGTGAACATATATAAAAATGGCACAGTCATGGCACAGAGAAATCTGAAAACATTTCAGACTGACTTTCAAGAGAAAGCCTTATTATCTGAACATCTATCATCTGAGCAGAAAACACAGAGCTGTAATCCAGCTACAGGATAGAGAGCAGCTCAAAGAGGTACAGGAAGCACAGTGAGATCCAGGTCCTGAAAGAGCAGGTGAGAGAGCTGCTCCTGACCAGACAAGAACCAGAGCAAATCCACAGAGCTCAAACACTGGCCTTCAGCCCAGAGACACCCACCGCCACAGTCAGCCAACCCCCTGAGAGACCCGACCCAGACCGCTCACAGTTACCACAGCACCCCGTGTCAAGTGCCCCAGAAGACCACCCCTTTGTCCAGCACCAACCAGCACAGAACAACCAGAAATAGCCCTGCTCAATGATTCAAACGTGAAATTCATCGATATAAAGAAACTCTTTCCCCGACACAGAGCTGATAAACACTGGTCTCCCAACATTGATAAAGCCCTGGAGCTTCTGACCAAATCTCAGGCACATTATCCTCCACACGGGCACCAATGATCTGCGAAGCCAACAGGAGTGTCAGATTCCCTCAGAGCTGTTGCGGAGAAAGCAAGACACATTTCCATCAGAAAACAAAATAAATAAAAATTACAAAAAAAAAAATAAATAATAAAAAAAAAAAAAAATGCCAGCATCTCCAGACACTATGCCCTTATGCCCAATGTCTACTTGGCACACCACCCAGACCTAGACACTGACTGTCTGTATGATCATGTCCACCTATATAAAAGTCTAGTACATATACTGGCAAAAAGACTTAACCTAACAAACCAAACAAGCCTCAGGTGGAGCAGAACTAGCCCTAACCCTGTCAAACAAGCCTCAAGAAACAACAACCCACCCGGCACATCATCTAGAGCCCCAGCCAGAGCTTCAGAGTGGAGCCACACAGACAGAGAGTGCTCTACAAACACCCCACAGCTGCTCCATCACTGACCCCACCAGAGCCAGAGAGACCGTCAGTGGAGGAGTGAACCCAGCCAGCAACGAGCTTCACAACATCCAACACCTGCTGAGTATCATCTGCTCTCACCTACTAACACACAGTGGACCCTAACACACTTCCAAAGGTTATAAATTGATGTTTAGAGTTCATACTATAACATAACTCACATTATCTGTGTTTACTGTTGCATCCAATCTGTTATGTTCTTGCATTTTTTGTATCTTTCTCTTTTCTCAAAATTGCAAGCAAACTCTATAGATTATCTTGAAATCACTTAGCATCTCCTTATGGAACATTCAAGGTCTAAAGTCCTCTGTCTTTGTCTTGAACAGTAAAAATCCAAACTTTATGAGAGAAATTCATGACTTAGATGTCATCGTTTTACAAGAAACCTGGTTCAGAGGAGATAAGTCCACCGGCTGTCCCCCAGAATACAAAGAAATGTGTATTGTCTTCAGTCAAACTCCAATCCACCACACAGGGAAGAGATTCAGTAGGCATGATAATCTGGACTAAATATGAACTGTCCATAGAAATAGTCAAAATAGAACAGTACCACATGACACCTGAAACCGCTCAGAGCACAGCCAAATCACCCTATATATAAAACAATCTGAAAGTACCAATTAGGACACTATCTTAAATGCACGACATTATTTCATTCAAATGGACAGAAAACAGTACCACTAATTACATTAATGCTATTGACTCTTCAGAAATACAGTCCCTTTTATATTCTCTCCAAATACATGTACACCCTAAAAATCAACTTGGCATCAATCAAGCAGTGAAAGCCTGCAATGTCGACGGCATCCTGAACGAGATGCTGAACACACCCAGCAAAGCTTCAAACTGGCCATCCTCAAACTCTTCAATGATGTTCTATGTGTAGGGTTCTTCCATGAGACCTGGAACCAGGGCCTCATCAGCCCCATTTAAAAGAGCGGAGACTATCTAGACATCTGTGTGAACTGTAACCTGGGGAAGGTTTTCTGTAGCATCTTAAACACACGACTGCTAGACTTCCTTTTGAAACACAATGCCTTGAGTAAATGTCAAATTGGATTCCTCCCAAAATGTTGCACATCTGATCACATTTTTATTTTTATTTACAGATTATGTCTAAAACTCACTGACAGTGGGATATGAGGTCAAGTATATGATTTGATCAAATCCATGTACACAATCAGTCAATGTGCTGTTAAAAAAAAAAAAGAACTGAATTTTTTCCCCAGAGGTGTGGAGTGAGGCAGGGATGCAGTTTAATCCCCATCCTCTTCAACATTTACAAAAAAGAGCTGGCCAATGTTTTGTTCCTGCTATTGATAGTGCCGTACTTTCATCTTTTTTCTATTACCAAAAATCATAAACCTTGTTTTCTTTTAATTTAATGATAGCCTATTAATGTCAAACCATTCCTTCAATTTGTCCATTTCTTGTTTCACACTTCTTACCAACTCACTCAAGTCAGTTCCTGAGAGGTAAATGCTTGTATCATCTGCAAATAAAACTAAATTCAACAACTTAGACACATCACAGATGTCCTTAATATAAAGTATAAATATTTTTGGTCCTAAAACTGAACCTTGGGGTATGCCACATTTAACTAGCATTTTATTGGATTTGCTATTATTATAATGAATATACTTTTGTCTTTTGCTCAAATAACTACAGTACTTAACCAATCCAATACTATTCCTCTCACACCATATAATTGTAGCTTTGATAACAAGATTGAATGATCGATTGTATCGAATGCTTTCTTTAAGTCGATAAACACACCTATTGTGTGTTTCTTGCTATCTGTTGCATTTACTATGCCCTCAACTATATCCATGACCGCAGAAGCAGTAGATCTTCCTGAACGAAAACCATACTGGCTTTCGTTCAACAGCTGATTCTTTTCAATAAATTTATCTAATTTTTTCACCAAAATTTTTTCAAGGATTTTAGAAAATTGAGACAATAACGAAACTGGTCTATAATTTGTAAACATATGCTTATCACCGTCTTTATATAGTGGGACCACCTTTGCTACCTTCATCCTATTAGGGAAGATCCCTGTTTGAAAAGAAAGATTAAATATGTAACTTAAAGGTTTAACTATACAGTCAATGTTTTTGTTTCCACAATGATCATATCTAACCCATCTGTATCTGTCGATGTCTTATTTTTTAATGTATTTACTATAAATAGAATCTTATTTTCACTGACATCCCCAAGATACAGATTGAAGTACTCTACTCCCCCTTAACCCTCTATTCTGTGGTCCTAGGTAATGTTTTTTGATACTCTCTGCTAGCTTAGGTCCCACATTTACAAAAAAAGAATTAAATTAATTTACTACTTCGTTTAAGTTCTCAATTTTCTTATTATCCTCATTTATAAAATGGTGTGATATACTAGTCTGACCTGATGTACTTTTCCCAATCAGTTTATTCAAGATATTCCATGTTCCTTTATGCATTGTTAGAATTTACTACACTCTCGTTATGTTAGGGGTCAAAAACGACCTCTAAATTAAACAGCTTTAAAAATGTCTCAGATAAATATTTTTTTCTAATTTTTTTGCATAAATCTATTAATCGACTTCAGTCCTGTCCAAAACTACCAAATGTTTTTTTAAAAATCAGGATTTTGACTCTTTAATTGCCAATTTTATAAATGATGTCACTGATTTGGGAAAAAAAATACACAAAATGGATTATTTTTAATATAAAAAGTAATTGTGGACTGGATTTTTTTTTACCTTTATCACAGTCTTGGACATGTGAAAGATTACTAACAACATTGGCTTTCTTGCATTGTTAGTTTTTTTGCAGCA
>JAUMHG010000007.1:2534012-2553899 GCA_032359395.1 Enteromius anoplus | reverse complement strand
TGTCTCATCATCACTAAACACTTCTGTCTCATCATCCCTACACACTTCTGTCTCATCATCACTAAACACTTCTGTCTGTCTCATCATCCCTACACACTTCTGTCTCATCATCTCTACACACTTCTGTCTCATCATCCCTACACACTTCTGTCTCATCATCACTAAACACTTCTGTCTGTCTCATCATCACTACACGCTTCTGTCTTCTGTCTCATCATCACTACACACTTCTGTCTCATCATCCCTACACACTTCTGTCTCATCATCCTTACACACTTCTGTCTTCTGTCTCATCATCACTACACACTTCTGTCTTCTATCTCATCATCACTACACACTTCTGTCTCATCATCACTACACACTTCTGTCTCATCATCACTACACACTTTTGTCTTCTGTCTCATCATCACTACACACTAGGGCTGGGCGATATATATCGCACGCTATTTTATGCGCATCTCATCTCATCAGTTTCGCGGGTGATTCGATGGCGCACCTTTTCAGTGATCTACGACTCTGTGTATAAGCTGGCGTTCCTTTTAAAAACAGGTTACGGAGTTTTCCCGCTAATCAAAGAACCGTCTTTTCTGATGAGATGCGCATAAAATACAGTGCGATATATATCACCCAGCCCTACTACAAACTTCTGTCTCATCATCAATAAACACTTGTTTCATCATCACAACACACTTCTGTCTCATCATTACTACTCCATCTATCCATCCATCTATATTTGTTCACTCAAAATTGAATTTCACTTAATTAGCTCACACCCAAAAGTCAAAAGTTTATTGAATAAATATGAAAGAGTGAATCTTAAAGAATAAAGCAGGGAGGTGAGAAAACACTAGAACAGCTGGCATTTAAAATGGTACACACCCGAATATAAAGTGTGTTCATTTCTTTACAATCAATGACCCTTGATATTTTAGTGATCTAATGCTTTCAGGACAGAGGTTCAGACATGACATCTCATATTTTCTTCTTCATCTCATATTCTGTCTTGAGACAAACATCAGCACGCTGGTCCTGTACGAATGCTGTGATTCTGACATGTCTCCTTCACACACACACACACGCACGCACACGTCGGACAGCTTCTCAGTGGCCTGGAAAGAAGGAGAGGCAGGCAGATGATAATGAAGATGCCTAATTCTGCATTCGTGCGTCAGACTCTGGAGGCGGAGAACGCTCGTGATGCTCGCCGCATGCAGAAGAGCTGCAGAGAGAGACACTTCTTTACTGTCAGGATGCCCGGCGTGTGTTTAATAAAAGATAAGCGAATCCAACCCAAATCTTCCCAAACACACAGCAATAATGAAATTCAACACCTGAATAATTCAGTCTCTGCGCTGCTTTACGACCCATTATGCTCTGTGTTTAGCACGACTCGCTTGTGCCATGTGTCCGGCCTTCTTTCACTTCCGCTGCTTATCTGCCATGCTGAGAATGCGTCTTCTTTCTGTGCGAGTATGGAAATTACTCTGTCACATATTTTCCCAAGTAACCGAACACATTATGTCCTATTTAGACCCTGTGAGGTAAAATATTACTGGTCTTCACAGAATAAATGTTTAAGCATTCAGAGAAGAAAGAGTAATAAAACTCTGTCCAATTTTAATGTCAGTGTGACAGGGATGCTGGGTAAATATACATGATACTCCTCATTAATATACTGTAATAGGGCTGTCAATTTTTCATACAAATGTGGTGTGATAAATTATTAAAGGCATAATATGAACCACAAAACATGAGGGGCATTTTTCTGAAACAGATACAAATCTGTAAAAAAATAAAAAATAAATTAATAAAATATATATATATATATGTTTTTAGGACAATATCTGTCTGAGATACAATTATTTGAAAATCTGGAATCTGAGGGTGCAAAAAGAAATCTAAATATGGAGAATATCACCTTTACAATTGTTTAAATGAAGCTCTTAGCAGATTTGACACATTTAGGGTAGGACATTAACAAAATATCTTAATGGAACATGCTCTTTAATTAATGTTATTTTGAAAATTAATGTCTTTCATAATGTTATTCATGATTTTTGTCAAAGAAAAATGTAGCATTTAGACCCATACAATGTATTGTTGGCCATTTCTACAAATATACCTGTGCTGCTGATGACTGCTTCTGTGCTCCACAATATTGTCTGTTTTGCTCAGTTTTTCAAATGAAAATAATTACAATCAAAGCAAAAGTCAAGTCAAGTCACTTTTATTTCTACAGCGCTTTTAACAATACAGATTGTAGCAAAGCACTGAACATTATCAAATAGAAGAACAAAGAGATGGCAATGCACAATGACGAGAGTTAAACCACCTGTCCATCAAATGCAGAGACGGTCTCTGTAGTCAAGACGATGACAATCACTAGAACTCAGGTGTCCCCAACTAAACAAGCCAGCAGCAGCAAAGCAGAACAGTTAAATCTCTCTGATTAACACATAATGGGGATTCATTAGGGAATAAATCTGGAGTTTTTAAAGAACCAAGTGAGTCAGTGAGCCAATTAAAAAAAGCACTTGCATTATTTTGTGAATGAATTAGAATTTGAACAAATTAGCTGAAAGAATGATTCAGAGACTCATTAAGACTAACCTACTGGCTCTTTTGTTTATATTAAGAGTATCATTTCATTTCATTTTTTAAAATGGTTTCATATTTCAAAATCCATTTAATAAAAACATATGTCCATTTATTATCACTATTTACGCAATGCTGAATTGAAGTATTGACAACAATGATCTTTTGGGGGTTAATTTCTCAGCCAGAATTGATGAGTAATTAATTAACCAGCACATTATGTAGGCTAATTAATGAGATTAAAAATCTGAATCCCTTGACAGCCCTACACTTTAGCACACGAGACATCACGCGGCTCTTCTGAGAGCAGAAGGAGTTTAACAGCAGCTCCAGGTTTGATCAGCGATGACTGACTCCAACACGACTGCTAACCGTCGGAGGAACCGTATGATTTATAACAGCGCTCTCTCCACAACGCTGCCTTACTCCTCCATCCATCACGAGGAGGTGGAATCAGTCAAGCGGCTGTGAAACTGACTTCACATCACTGTTTTTACAGAGTAATGTTCGGCGCCGAGACTCCAGCCACATGTAGCCCATCAGAGTTTCTGAAGAATCACGCGAAGAGCGAAGAACCTCCTGCCGAGCCGCTCTGACCACATTTTCAAAACTTGTCTCTTTTTTTTTTCACTTTACACACAAATCCAAAAAAATTCAATTTGGAAATCTTCATCCTGGCTCTTAATGCATCCTTCTGGAGCATCAGTGAGTCCCTCTATTGTGCTCAGAGTGAAAAGATGGACCTCAAAATCATACAGTCACGCCTGGGAAAGGCTCAAATAGACTACAGATGCTGGAAAACTAAAGAAACTGCAGAAGCTGGAGGATTTCCAGAAGAACAGTGCCCAGTTTAACTGTTCTGAACAAACTTCGGCATCCCACTGTATAGCATACAACACTGAGTATTTAACACTACATTCTACACAAGCGTCCTGGCAGGTGTTCACCAAACCCTGAACCAGATGACTTCATACGGAAGTCAAAGTAACCTAGTGGGAGAACTATATGTGGGATGAGGACCTCAGACACGAGCGAGGGAGCCGAAGACCAGCAGAAGATCTCCCACGATCAGAGCCAGAACCCAGGCCTGAAACACACTCGTGACTCACGGACGAGTCCACTCATGCGTGGTCAGTGACTCAGAGACGCTTGGGTTCTGTGAGAGTGGGCTGATTCCAGTGGGCTCGGATCACAGCCAAACTCACTTCAGTCCATCGTAACGGGAGAGACAACAGCACAGAGACAGAGACATGAAGAGGCTGCTCCACACGCATCCAGCTTTAAACACTGAATCTTCATCATTAATATCTGAGTCATTGTCTCTAAACACACTGATGAGCTTGTGTTCATTTATAAAACAAGCAGATTTGATCTCAGTGTGTGTGTGTGTGTGTGTGTGTGTTAAAACCCACACCAACACAAGCAGTGTTAACGTGGTTTAGATGACTTTTTCAAGTAACTAGTAAAATATTGTATTACTTTTAAACTTACAATAAAATTTAGGAGCTACTTTTTTTTAAGCAAGTACCACTTTGTTTTCCCATTGTTCTCACGGAGAGCTGTAGGTAAGAGCAGAGACAGAGGATCTTTCTTTAGCCCGAGGCTTATTCATTTCATGTTTGATGTCAAATGGTCTTGATGTCAAAAAATATAGCTTTTATGGTTTGTGTTATTAAATAACAAATAAGCAAGAACAGCTCAGGTGACCAAAAATAAGGCGAAAGGAACACAAAGCATTACGTTTAGTGCAGCTTTTAACAATTAAATCAAAGTTTTTACTTGCAGAATAGATGTACTGTGAGTATACTGTGTTTTTATTATGTGTATATATACATAAAAAACACATACATTTTAAAAAGATTTACATGTATATAACATGAAGTATAAAAAAATAAGTAAATTTAAGATATACTGTAAAAAATGTATATATATATATACATCATACATACATGTGATTGTGTTTATCTATAAATGATAAATATTCACAGTACACACGCATATATTATGTCAACAAAAATGTTTATTTTGAATGCAATAAATCGTTTGACAGTAATAATTACTTTCAATAAAATGTAACGCCGTTAGTGGAATAACACAATACTGTAATGCATTACTCTCCCATCACGGCTTATAAAACGTCTTCAGAAGCTCAGATACTTCAGATATTTAGAAATCTGAGCCACTCTTCTTATCAATATAAGCTAATGGGTTTACAAGGTGGAGATCATTTGTGTTTCACAACCAAGGCGCTGTGTGCTTTTCTTCATACTGTCTGTTCACTACTACACTCTTAAAAATAAAGAGTAAGGTGCTTCAAGATGCCATGAAATAACCTCTTTGTCTTGAACCTTCAACTTCTGAAGAACCTAACTGTTTCAAAAAAGCTTGTTTGTGGTGAAAGAAGGCTCTTCAGATTATAAAGGTAAGAAAGAGAGGTTTCTTTAGAGAACCTTTGACTGAATGCTTCTTCTACAGCATCGCTGTGACAAACCTTTTAAGCACCTTTATTTATCGAGTGTATGAATCACACACACACACACACACACATATTAGATCAAATGTAGGATGGCTTCTGCAAAGCATTTTATAATGAGGTCCCTGGTCTCTGTTACATGGAGCTTCAAGAATTAAGCAGAAAACCCACATTTACTGTTAGTGCCTGAACATGAGCACAAAGTCTAAAAATAACAGACAACCGTCACACACACACACACACACACACACACACAGCTTCAGAGAGATTACTGCCACCTTCCTTCCAGATGAATGTCAAATCAGAGTTTGGCTTAGCTTTGCTTTCCTCCAGAGTAAACTTCATCCCGTCATCAGCAGGAAACACGTTCACCGAGCTCAGTCTGACCCTCACAGGACTGCAGTGTGATGGAGGCTCGATAGAATTCACAGAATTAGAAACAGACTGCAAACAAACTCTCTAAATTCAGAAAACATTTCTGACAATACCGTAAAAACGTTTTCCATCCAAATATGTTATTTGAACAGTTGATTTTAATATTCCAAGAGCGTTAATATGTTCAGTATTTTTGTGCTGACTTGAACAATCTTTAAAGGTTAGCGTTTCTTGCCACATTCTGTTAACTCCATTCTTACCCAAAATGTAGCTTTATTTCATCGTTTGTTTGTGTCATGATTGTAAAATTGCTTAAAAGTTACAAAATCATTTCTTAGTTCATCAAAGAACAAACATCATGAGTGCTCTCCGAGAACATCTTCTCTCAACGCTCTGAGAACACAAATACGTTAATAGAGTTAATAGAGATATCAACACATTTCGTCCTAACATTTAAATAACTCAAAACATTATGAGCCGAAAGCTGCCATTCCTTCCAGCATTACAGTCTTCAAGTAAGCGTCATGAAGTATCTTAAACCACTAGACTATCCATGAATAGATGTTCAGCTGGCAGTAGATGCTGTCCACGACGGAGCGGACGCTGTGTTCATAACATCCCTGGGGACCTCCACACCTCAGATAAAGCCCTTCTACAGACGTGTGTTTGAAAACTAATTCTTCTATAATTATTACACACGCAGCTTTATGAGCTCATAGTAATGAAGAGATGAAATGGAAAATGCTTCATTTGTCACACTGCAGGACCACGTGAAATGAACGAGCAAAGGCAAAGCGTTTATTAACAACTAAAACATCACGGTGACAGTATTTAGTCCACCAGCGTGTTACGCATCAACAACCCAAATATAGATGTTAGCTTCATTAATTCACTGAAATAGTTTGCATTAAACTTTCCGAAAGCTACGTTTTTGACAAGACGAGGTCTTTCCAGCGCTGCTATCAATATGAGATTAATGAGCTGTGCTGGAGCCCGAGGCTGACGAGTCTCATGATCGCAGGAAATCATGTAATTGGCATCTATTTAAGATCTGAGAAACAGCTCCAGCAGACCTCAGATCAGCCCAGGCCTCGCCGAGAAGACTAAACCTTGAACCTGGAAGAAAACATTACTGATTCTCTCAGAAGAAGCTTCCAAGGGAGTTTGTGTTCATAAAAACAAACAATCAGAAGATTCATCAAACTTAAAACAGCAAGGATGTTATGCTTCGTTTTTCTTACCAAAAGAATGAAGTGCTCCTACGAAACATATTTTCTCCGAGTCAGTCCTGTTTAAATAACCTGATCCATCTGAGATCCTGCAACAGTTTCTCAGCAAACAGTTGGTCGAGGCCAAACGACAGAAGAAAAGCTCTGAGATGAAGCAGTTTAGTGAAGAAAGAGCTACTGCATCCGAACCTCAAACAACTTCAGCAGCACACCTGAAAACCTCCTCAGAAACCAGCCTGAACACACACCTTCTCCTCGGGTTTTACCTTTACTGGAATCATTTTCTCTTCTCTCTCTCTGAGGTGACAGATATATGATCCTTCATGTAGGCTGTATGGTCTCTCTCTCTCTCTCTCTCTCTCTCTCTCTCACACACACACACACCGGCCCTGTCCCGCTATCGCGTCATTTCGGAGATGCTGAAAACGCGTCTGTAAGAATGAAAACGAATTTCACAAATCAATACTTAAGATTCAGAGCAACTCTGGTGTCTCTCTCTCTCACACACACACACACACACACACACACACACACAGTCAAAGCAGAAACGCACTCATTTCAACGCATTAGTGTGCGCGCGCGCGGCTAATATTCATTCTAATTTTTCCTGGATCTGTAGAAATCGCTGCAGTGTGAAGCGCATCAGAGGAGACCAAATCCTTCCCAGCAGAGTCAGATTAACCCGATCGTGCTTTCGTTCAGTCAAAGCAGCGGTTAGTAAAACCAGTCGTAATAATTAATCAATCTGCCACAGATATAGCTATATTTCTTTTTAAGTTTATATTTACAATTTTCGTTGAAGACGATTAATTTGATTGAACTCAGCGATGCGACTGAACAGCAAAACATCTAAATTGTTTTTATGACATAATTGCCGCATCAAACTTTAACAGCTAATGAGCGAGAATGAATGATCCAGATTTAGAATCGTCTCACCCAAAGTGATGGATCCAGATATCAGCAGAGACCGAGAGAAACCATCAGACCCGAGGTCTCTCCCAAACCATTCAGAGATGAAGGAATTCGGAGGAAATCAGGAGGAAAAATCCACATCAGCCGCATTTGTCATGAGATAAATCCTCTTCGTGGCGCGCGGGTGAAGATCGGACTGACAGCGAGATCAGAGGAGGAGGAAGAAGAGGAGGAGGAATCGAAGATGAAGATGAGGCATCAGTTAAACATGTGTTTTTGCGTCATTGTCTTCAGCGCACATGTGTGTGTGTGTTCTGGAGCAGCTCCAGTATCTCCATCATCGGCGGATCGCGAAGCACCTTCAGCCCGCAGTGCGCCTCACATACCGGCTCAGACACACAGCAGAAGACCGCCGGACTCCGCTGGAGCTCCCCACAGAGAGAGAGAGAGAGAGAGAGAGAGAGAGAGAGAGAGAGTCACTGCAGACGCGCACTGCCGCCCAATGGAGAAGATCTTCTGATTCCAGCAGCCATAATGCAGGTGAGACACACACATAGCCTATTATACGCTCTCTCCCTTACACACACACACACACATTCACTCACTCTCTCTCTCTCTTTCTCTCTCACACACACACACACACACACACACACACACACACACACAGTGTTTTTTGTGGTCCCTCCATAGGTGTAATGGTGTTTATACTGTACAGACTGTATGTGGTATTGTCCTTTGTCTTTTGAATCACAGGGACACTGAAAATATCCTCATAAATCACCTTCATATTGTAATACCTGTCATACCCATGTCATTATACACATTTGTGTCCTCATAAACCACATAAACACACACACACACGTTTAGGCCACTTTGCATCGGCAGGACGTTGAAAGTTGATGTTTCTAATGATCTGGGATTCTGAACGGAGCCAGAGAGTGATGTTCCTTCTGTCCAGCACAGAAGCCGACACTGACAGACTCACGCTGACCGCGATTTCCGAGCACTCTCAGTGGGTCTGCTGTGATGTGCATGGCTGGACTGGACTGGGATGCTCTGGTGTGTGTGGAACGTGAGGCTCATGAATGGCTCTTGTTAGATTCCTCGGACGCCTCTGAGGCCCCTTCTGTGAGGGGAATTTCGATGAAGGGCTCCGACGCGGAAGAAAAGAGCCCTCAGATCCTGAGTGGGCCCTCTGTCCTCTCCGTGTCAGAGATGCGGGACAAACGCAGCTTTGATTGCGACAAAATGAATCGGTTCCATCATCTAGAACCGTAAACATGCGCAGAAATCCAGCCAGACACCGCCGTGCTAGAGTACGCTTGTGTTTTAATAAGAGCACTGTAAAAACCAGGGGGGTAAAATATGACAACAAAAAAGAAGAAGAAGAAAGGAGTAGATGAATTGTGGGAGATCAATCTACAGCTTCAGTACATGAGTTCCTCAAGTAAGATTATTGAATACATTTCACTAAATAAACTATCTTAGTTATTAAAAATATGATGATGCTCTTTAAAAATATTTTTCTGAATATAAATGTATATAAATTATTGCTTGTACTTTATTTTAAGGTGTCCTTATTACAGTGAAATGATACATTAAAGTAGGCTACTCTAACCTCAATTAACTACATGTGCTTATTATTATTATGATTATGGGTATTATTGTTTTCATAACAGTAAGTGCATGTAACGTGTAACAAAGACACCATAAAATAAAGTGTTACCAGATTGTCTTAACCCTTCGTTCACAAGCTGCCTAAAGAGTGGATTCATCCTTGATTAACAAATACATTTGCAATATTTGCGTTGTACAATTTGTTAGAAGTAAATATCACATGATCCTGTGCATGCCTGAAGTCTGGAAACGTTGTAGAATAAAATGAAAACTTAAAGGCTTTCAAATCACATGAGCCAGTATTTTATTCACAATAGAACAGAGAACATAACGCGTTTAAACTGAGAAATTAAATGAGCTCATTTCACATTTGATGCCTGCTACAGGTCTGATTCAGCTGGGAGAACATCTAGACCAGGGCTTCTCAATCCTGGCCCTGGAGGCTCTCCAATCTGTGAGAGAGTGAGTCAAAAGATTGTGGAATACTTCAAAAATAATGTTCCTCAACATCATCATCCAGAGATTGAGAGGAACTGTAGGAATCTGTGTGTGTAAGGGACAAGAGATTCCTGGAGATGTCTTCAGATCCTCAGACGACACTCATCACCCGTCACATGATTCTGTCATTGACTTTACTACATGGGCCCAGGAATACCTCCAGAAACACAAGCCTCCGAGACATCTGCAGATGCCAACTAAAGCTCTATCGTGATAAAAGCGTCAGAATTAATCCCTCTTGTTGTCCTCTGTCACTTCAAGAGTGTTTACAGATGTTTGCTTTTGAGATGTGTAAAGAAAAAACGCCTGTTACCATTTACCACAAATAAAGCTAAAAAACATGGTTACTATGACAACCGTATAGTTTTACCACGGTATTTTGTAGCAAAACGGTGGCCGTACAAATTGTAATCAAAAAACATGGTTTTACTTCAATGAAACCAGGAGAAAAATCAGCACTAATGCTGTGCTTTTCTGGAGAACTCTGACCACTCTAGCACCGTCTCTATCGAGGGTGAGAGGCATGTCATGAACACAAACAGCCAACGACCATCAAAATAGACCGTGTCATTATCGTATCATCCACTTCAACAACGAAGCCCAGAGTGCAGTCAGAGCTCGAGTGCTGCTTTCTTAGGCTTTGCTCGATTCTCAGAACCAGGTTCCCCTGCAGCAGAGACACGGAGCCCTGGGAGCTTTATCTTGATGGATCGCAGGATTCCTCTGGGTCTTCTGACAGCTTCAGCTTTATTTCCTCTTTATGACACTCGGATTAGATCGTGCGTTTCAGTCAAGAGCCACAGCGCAAGACTTTAACTCTTTCCTCGCCAGCGTTTTTGATGATGTTCAGGTAGACCTCAGAATACTCTGTTGTATGAATGTATGAACATGGACTTTAATACTTCAGATCGTGGTTTTTAGCAACACTTAGGTTCTAGGTAGGTTTAATAAAAAGCAACCTTTTGCTTAAAAGCTAAGAAAATCACAGTTTTATCAAACGCTACATCTGGATTATATTCAGTATATAATTAAAGCAAAGCTGCAGGCCTTTAACACTTTCACTAATTCACAGTGAGGATTCATTCAGGAGATGGGTAATAGCGCCCCCTGTATACTACAACAGTGAACGCGTCAGAGTTAATAACAGTAGATGTTCAGAAATGACACCATCTTTAGAAGGAAACAATTTCAGATTCTCTTATATTTCTGTTCACTTTTGTTATATACCATTGTAAGCGTTCTCGCACTGTAGAAAATACATCCCTACTGTATGTTAGCTTGAGCAGGACTGAAAGCGCTGGAGCAGCAGTGCAGACGTGGTCCAGGCCAGCACAATTCATTTGAGTTCAGTTATAGAGTTGGCTGTAGAAAGCCAGAGGCCTTGATCTCGCGAGCCCTGAGCGACAGGCGTATCCGCTCGCGTGTCTTCTGCATTCAGCGCGGTGACAGTGGAGCAGCGAAGAAGAACTCCGAATGATGCAGCAATGTGTGCCTTTGTTTGGTAAATCTGGTGAATTTGATTCTTTTGTGATGAAGCACACACTGTGAGAGTTAGCGGATCGGAGGACGGCAGTGCATCACCCATTATACTGACAAAAGCTCTTTCACCGTCGAACAGCATGCAGACGCTTGAGATCTCAAATTTGTGCTTTACAAGATGCCAGCGCTTGTTTACACGGTCAGCCTGCTTTGCAAAGGCTGTTTTTCACAAATAAAACAGCATCTATTACTGTTTACTGATGCTATCTGTTGCTTTTTTACTGCGTGTAAGAATCTAGCACTATTCATCCGTCGAGACTGCACTCAGTGCTCATGACACACATGTTGTGCACAAATACTACAGAGTACGTGAGCCATGCTGGTAAAGTGAGCTGAAATGATCAAAAATGAGAAAACGATTAAAAATATATATATTTTCACATGCCACATTAAAATCTGTTTAAAAAGATCTGTTTAAAAGACTTGTTAGAATCAGGCCAGAAACGAGTGAGCGAGCCGTCTGAAAGTGATACTGTATAGTCAGCAGAGCTGATTTAAAGAAAAATAGAGTCTGTAACCAAAGCGAAACCATCAAGCAACGTTGCATGAGGCAAATTTGATTTCTCACGTCATGACCCCTTTAAAATAAAAACTCAGCCTTGGCCGTTAGAAACCAGAGTTAAGTGAATCCAGTACTGTTATCATGTACAGGGTCATCGCTGCGGTCGTTTAATAGTTGGAACACGTCTGCTGGCCACTGACACTTCTGCCCGGCGTCTGACACTCAATACTGGACTGAGGTTTTCATCGGGGACGCCTGCCAAGCTTTACATTCGCTTTAATTGATCGCAAAAGCCAACAGGGAGATCACTGGTAACAACCACAAAAGATGGTCAAGCACATGAAGACTTAATGAGGAACAAAGGAGAGATGAGCTCAGGATGCAGCCGTCTGAGGCCTGCGTATCCAGGGTGAATTAAACATCTCGTTAGCCAATCAAGGCACTGTCATGATGTCACGGGACGATGGCGAGTCCCACGAGAGGCATAAAGAGCTCAAGTATAATGAATGCAGACGGACCGGCGTTCCTCAAGAACAGCAGCGTGAAGACGAGGCTTGGATTGGGAGTAATGATGAGAGAAGGAGAACAGCTACATGACGTCACACTCTTTAATGAGTCAGACCTGGAGATGTGGCCATGTTTTTCATTTCAGAATTACAGCTGTAGACACCAGAAAGATTGTGCTTTATGATCACACTTAAATATCATATTCACATTATTTAAATGGTATTTCACGAGTTCACACTTCCTCATTAATAAATAACAGCGTGTTTGGTGTGCTGTCCAGGGAGCATAGGATGAGCAGATACACGGACTAACGAATCAGCTGCTGTTAATCGTTCATACTTGCTTCTCCCGCAATTTGTTTATATGTAAACATCATATAAACATATTTAGCAATTTTGTCAAATACATACATGCATGTTTATTTATATAATTACTCGTTATCAGTAAGCCCTTAGTACAAATAATACACTAATATTTGACACAGTTGGACCCTAACCCTGGCCCTGGTGTGATTATAGCAGAAGAAGGAGACGGCAGAAACATTCGTTAGTTAAAGATGCTCTGTACTATTCTGCTGCGTTTAAAAGCATCTACTTCATCTTCACAAAAAAGCACAGTTTTCAGGAAAGTAGCCATTCTAAAATTGACCGTTATTACTAGTGAGATAAAAATGACTGTAATTTCTATCTTTCTTCAGAGTGTAATGGGGACTATGCAGCCTCGGTGACGTACAGAAACGCTTTCGGGACAAACGAGCACGAGACACTTTAAACAAGGACCAGACACAGAACACAGCTGCTGGAAGATCAGATATCTGCAGTGTCTTGACTGGGGAGGATAGGGAGATCTCTGACAGGAGAACATGACGATCAGCTGGAAAGGTTTTTGGCTCCATCATTCTCTAGCGGCTGGAGTTTGAGCAGGAGGAGAGAAAGCTCTGCTGCTTGATTATTTGTTGACTTTGTTAGCGTGCTGATGACGGCCTGATTGAACGCCGGTTACGGGTTTATATGGTTTTGATTGCACACATAAAGTAACTGGAGAAGGTTGTGACGACCTTGTGGAGATTTAACGACAGCAGCTGTGCGTCGCTTCCATAAAGAGTTCTGTTCGGGCATCTGGCGCTCAAATGAATAATCATCAGACGAGGCTCTAATAAAACACATAAATATGTAACCGCAGGTGGAGGAAAACGAGTGGAGCTTTATCTGAGGTTGGTTTAGTGATGTCTGATTGGCAGTGGCCTAGATTCTCTGTCGTCTCCAGACCGTCCCATTTCTGCTGCGCGATGCTGTAAAGTGTGTCAGTCTGTCCCGGGAACGTTTGGCAAAGCGGAGGAGCTTTTTCTGGCCCCAACGATTCTTCTTCTCTGTCCTTTCACTCTCTCTCTCACACACACACACACACACACACACACACACACGTGTCAGGTGATAGTGAGATTGTGTTGAGTGGAGTAGAGTCAGTTCCTGAGCCTCAACCCATCAGAAGGGTTTATATTGTCTCTGAATACTGGCTAAATATAGACATCATCTGAAGTACTAACTAATGCAATATAAATAAATAGGGATTACTCTTACCTTTCTGTTACTTCTTTTGTAACTTAATACTGTGTATCAACATTTATAGAGCATTAAAGATCAACATTTTAAGTAAGTCTAACATTAACATGCATGATTTTCATGTAAATAAGAATATTGTTAACACTTTAGTATCCAGTTCTCACGTATGGATCTCTTACTCCTTATTCTTAATTCTTAATCTGCTAGTATTATTAAACAGTAATTAGTATATTGAGGCAGAAGTCATTGTTAATGGTTAGTTAACAGAGACTAATCTAAAGTGTGACCAGAATAATGGACGCCGTTATCTATTATTTATTTGAAATAATTAAAAGAACGCTTTTGTGTCTATCCTTGTATCATTAACTTGTCGAGGTTGATTTAGGATTTAGAAAGTCATTAGTAATAAGTAATTAAATACTTTTTTATAGGGAGTCATTTGTACAGTAATCTAATTACACTGTTGAAGATGTAATTAGTAACAAGCAATTAATGACTTTTTTAGAATAACTTTCCCAAAACTGGACCTAAAAGTTAGTCGTCTAATTAAAATTTTTCAGAACAAATGAAAACATTAAAACATAGATTAATCTACTCTGAATCTAAAATATAAGACTAAGTTAGTTAAACTAGTTCTGAAGACGCTGTGTTAAAACAGAGACTAGGTTTATGTAACTGTTCTAGATCTGAATCTGCTCGGGAAGCATGTACTGAGAAAATATGAATTATTTAAATTCATTTCGCTACTCAAAAAAACTGCTTCTTTAAATGCCACAAACAAGACATGAGATGCTTTCTTTTGTAAATCTAATGAGGAAGAAATATTTAAAAGGAGGATTCCATCAGATTATTTAAAAACATTACTAATTTAAATATAGTAATAATTAGTTGTTGTTGTTGTTTTTCTCATTTTAATTCAATGAAATAAAAAAAACTGATCCTTTTAATATATCTTAAGACATGAGATTCTTCACTGATTTAATGAGGAAAACATTAGGAAAAAAGGAGTATTATCAGATTATTTATTTAATGCATTTTGTATTTAATAGACGTTACCTTTCAGTTTATTAAATAAGATTAGATTAGATAAAGTGCATTTTTGTCACTATATGTGATTCAGGAACAAAGACAAGAGTATAAAAGAAAAGAAAATATAGTTTGTACATCAAAGAAAGTGAAATGCTTTGCACATTTCTGTTTTTTGTAAACTGCATGAGATGGAGAGTTTATGGATGTGGAGTTCGTTACAACTAGTTTAGCCGAGCGCTTCGTTCTGAACTTGATGACTGCTGTGAAAAACAGGCAAATATAAAAGCAACCAAAACGACTGCAACACTTCGGTCTGCTTTTTCTCATTTTTAAAAGAAAGAAATAAAAAAAAGAGAAATGCACGAGCCCTGATCGTCACGCGTTTCCATGACAACCATTAAAAAAAAAAATCACCTCATCTCCAGTCATTTCGTGAAGCTTAACTCCAAATTTGCTCTCTTTTAAAAGTCATAGTTAAACTTCAGGTTTTTATCACTCTTGCGAAATTGGATTAATTTGCAGCCTAAATGGAGTTCCATGCCATGCACAGAAGCGGTGTAATAAATAGGCAAAATCTCATTTAAATTGCAATAATAATTGAAGCACGGTCCCAGCGAGTCATTGTGAAATAATGATGTCTCTTTCAACTTCCATTACGCTGTTTGATTTTTAGAATGATCAAAGCTGTTGAGTTTCTTCATCACATTCTTTTGGAAAAGCGCTTCGTTTCTAAAGCGCCACAGATTTGAAGCTCAAGAGATAGGATCAAATATTCACTGTTGAATGGCATGAAATGAGTGCATCAATACAATAAAGAGCAAACATGTACTATGAAGAGAAGTGTTAAGAGCATGCTGGAATAATAATAATAATAACGTCTTCAGATCAGATGTTTCAAACTTCTTCATTAGCATAAGATAAAAGATGCACACAAACACACAGTAGATCCTGGTGGAAAACACGGCGTTTTCTGCCCACTACGTCTGAGAAAGTTTCTGTTTTACATCCACATGATCAAAGCACTCGTATATGGAACATAATGCTTGAAGAATCAGTTTAACAAATCATTTACACATTTAACTTTCACTGTATTTGTCCAGTACGGTGCTACAGCCTCCATACACCTGTGTGTGTGTGTGTGTGTGTGTGTGTGTGTGTGTGAGGCTCCTCTGAGGAGAATCTGATCAGATTACAGCAGGCCCTTATAAACATACAGCAGTGATAGAGGAGATAAAGAAACCCTGTAGACCCCCAAAACACACACACACACACACACACACGCTGATCTGATACCAATACACACTACAAGACTTTATCTGCTACAGTTGAATGTATCAGCAGGAAAAACAAGCAGATCTGACACAGTAACACACACACACAGACACACACACACACACACACACAGTAACACATAAAAAACAGAGAGACACAGACACCTACACACACACACACAGAGACACACACACACATACTTGCAGACACTCACACATTTATTAATTTATTTTCATTTGTTTTGAATGTTTCATGTTTCATTTCATTTTTATGGTTTTATTATCTGGCCAAAGGATTGACCTGGAAATTATCCAGCAGCCTAATGAATGTGCCGAAATACCAACCAATGCATATTGTCCTTGTGAGTAAATACACCAGCAGCTCATCAACGAGTCTCAGTATCAAGAGTTTAACCATCAGCTGATAACGAGCTGGAGACTAATCAACCTGTCCTGAACTCATCTGACCAGCTTCACCTTGGTGAACTCTTCACTGGCCGACTGACCTCGCTCTAAACACTCCGTCACTTTACTAAAATATGAATCATTTCTTGTGTCGCATGAATTTAGGATGAGTTTTTCCAGCAGTGTTAACAAGAGACTCAAGTTCAGCACGCGAGGAACACCAAGAGATTAGAGCTTCTCTTCATATTTACATTTTATTGTGATTTAGGGTTAGGGTTCATTTTAGTTCAAGTTTGATTTTGTGTGTGTGTGTCTTTTCTATTCGTTTTTTGAATGTCTATATAGTTTTAGTTATTTTACTGTAATACAGGTTGTTTCAGCTGCTAACACACATTTTTATAACATCACACAATAATCCAAGAACTGCATACAAAATGCAAAACAAAGACCTGTTTTTAAAACATCACAAACACATCTAGATGTGAGCGTTATAGAGAGCCAAACTGAGCTTTCAGAAACTGTGAAGGAAAGACTCGGTGTGCAAGCAGTTAGTAAACTCTGTAAATGAGAAAGTATTGTTTTAATTAATTCATTACATTTATTTTATTTCAACAAACAGAAACAGTTTATATGGTGTCAAGTCATCTCAAGTTAACTACACACACGACGGCTCGTGTAAACACACATCAGTAGCTGGAGCGCCCATGAACTCCACCCCGTTATGTGTGTGTTTCCCTGTCATATTCAGGTCTTTTATTGTGAAATACGTCTCCTGTTGTGTCTGTGTTCCCATGTCATGTTTGTCATGTCTTATTATGAAGTGTTTTCTCCACAGTTTTAGTGCTCCCCTTGGTCTTGCTCTGCCCGCACTATTCCTCAAGATTATTCTTGTGTTCTGTCTCCACCATTCCTGTTTATGTCTGACCCTGCTTATACGACCACGTTTTCCAATAAAGCTTTGCAGTCGGATCCATGCGCCCCAGTCCCTTTGTTACAGAATACTCCGCCAAACAAGGATCCAGCAGCTTCTCATGTGGACACTGGTCAGGTATGGAGACCACTAGAATCTTATTCACACTCAAGCAGGTACACGGTCGCTGGAGAATCATATCAGAGAATTTTTAGCCATTGCTAACTATTCAGCTTTACTGTACATACTGTACATACTGTACATGCCAGGGCCGATTTTTCCTCCCAGTCCAGTCCTGGCCGGGCCCGTGACAGTAATGGAGAATGCACGATCCTCACGAGCCTAGTGAAGTCATCGCCGACCTTCTCAAGCCAAGCCCAGTCAAAGTCACTCAGCAGGAATCAAGCCAATCCACCGCTGTTCTTCACAAGTTAAGTACATTTTTCACCAATTCCCAAGTCAAGTTTTCATAGATCTGCATGTGTCAAGTCAAGTTAATTCCAATCCTCACCCGTCAGGTCAAGTCAGCTCCGATCGTCGCGTCATTGCTGCTCTGCCAGAGCCACGCCACATCACGTCTAATCATCCAGAGCCACCTCACGTCTCCGCTGACCAGCCAGAGCCACTGGACAAGATGGCCGTCACACTAGAGCCTCCAGCCATTATAAATATCAAGCCACAGTCTCCAGCCACCACGGATGCCACGCCAGTTTTCCTCACCATCGTGGATGTCAGGAACACCAGGGCTTTCCAGGGGCGTTTGAGGCTGGTGTTTATTTTAGCAGACCATCCACTGACGTCGATGCATGTAGCGGGCATCCCCAGAGCTTCAGCACAGGCTACGTCTGAGACTGTCCCTTTATCCTCTGTGCTCCCTGTTATGGCAGTTGCCTTCCAGAGCGTGCGGTCCAGAGGCTACATCTCGTCCACAAGTCTGTTCTAGAAGCCTCTTCTGCCCACGAATGTGCTTCCAAGACTTCGCCTGCTCCCAAGTTAGTGCTCCCCTTGTTCCGCCTCTGCACACTTGTTTGTCTCCGTAGCAATTGATCAGCTCCCCCCACTTGTCTTTGTCTTTGTTAATCTAACTGCTGAGTATTTATCCTCCCTGCAAAGCGTTCCTAGTTCCTTAGTCTTGTCTTATTTTTCCCTCAGAGTTTTCTCCTGTGTTTTGATCTCCGCCTGGATTCTGGTTTCTGCTCTGTTTTGCCCCTTTGGATACTGCACCTCGACCGACCCGCGCTATCCCTCAGGATTATTCTTGTGTTCTGTCTCCACCATTCCTTTTTACTGATGTCTGACCCTGCTGTTACAGTTAGAGAGGAAATAAAGCAAGCTCTGAATATTACACTCTCTGTTCTGAGCGTCTCTGGAGCCGAAGACGGATCCGCTCGTGATAAATGAAGACAATCAGCCAATCAGAGAGCTCCAAGACCTGCAGGGACCAATCAGAAGTGTCCTGCACCTCCCTCGCTCCGGCAGAGACAAATGAGAGAGAAACACAGCGGAAACTGACCTGATTTGAGCAGCGGTGGAGTTTAAACTGTGTGTGTTAACACCTACATCTGTTCTACAGCAACCATTCCTTCCTTTACAAGCAGCTTCACACGAGTCTGAGAAATCCAACCACGGCCTGTCACTGCTTTAGGAAGAAGAAAAGAAATCAATGATGACCTCGTTTTTCTCTTAAACAATAACTGGAAGCACTTTTTGAAATATGATTTCTCTTTCTCCAGAATCTATTACACAATTAGAAGAGAGTCATAAATTGGCTTCATGAGGACCTCAGGCTGCACACTGACCTGATCCTCAGAGTCTTCATCTCACTTCAGAACATTCAGCTTCAGACGTATAACCATAACTATTACTATAACCTAGGACTGATGAGTTAACATGTTCATTTGGGCAGTTTATTATGATTACAGTTTTTGCCTATTGCTTACACACTTTTTGCTTAATTTGGCCCATTATGTCAAAACTCTACACACAACATAATTACACACAGCACTTGAAAATTAACAACTCACATCTACGCCAAAATGTAACACTACAATCAAAACTTAACACTCCTTTCTAAAAATGAAATTGTTGCAACAAAACCATACACACAAGCACCATCTGAATATATCTTTCATATCAGCAGCAACACACCGATGGGCTTTATATAAAACACTGCAGTCTTTGTGTTTACATTTTTATTGTCATTCGTTCAGATTCAGTCTTCTCTAAAACTCAAAAGTAGAATTTCTACAGTAATCAAACAAGAGTTCTTACAAAAAACAATCATTCTTACAGAAATAAAGAAATGTTATCACAAATCATAAAATTTAGCAACAAAACGAAAGCAAAAAAAACCCAAATCAATTACTGGATAAATTGCTATTGGGGGAAAAATATATACTTGTTTTGTGTGTGTGTGTGTGTGTGTGTGTGTGTGTGTGTGTGTGTTTGGTGGGTGGGTGGCTA
>JAUMHG010000007.1:2516362-2529276 GCA_032359395.1 Enteromius anoplus | reverse complement strand
TTAGTCTAGAACTACACTGTATTCACACACCGCACACAATCCTCTGTATTTCTGATTTCTCCCAACATGCCTGGAGTTAGGAGACTTGTCAGTCCATAAATAAGAAAAAGTAACTGGCGTTACTTTGCTGAAAAAGTAACTCAGTTATATTACTCTAAAATTAAAAAGTAATGCGTTACTTTACTAGTCACTTGGAAAAAGTAGTATTATTACGTAACTCACATTACTTGTAATGCTTTACCCCCAACACTGATTATCTCTGACCTCTTGTCACAGTGTGTGTGTGTGTATATTTTTTTTACATTAAAAATTTCATAAATATTTTAATTATTAGAAATAAATGTAGGTCCATGAATCTGATCAATTTAGTGTTATAAAATAATGAATTAGTAATTTAAACAACATAGTTTATGTGGGGACTTATGTTTAGCTATTCTTTTAAATATTTACCTTCTAACTATTTTTACATTTTTCTTTTCATCATTCATCAAAGCTTATGAAATTTAGGTGTGTGTGTGTGTGTGTGCCTATTGAAATTTTGCCTTTAATTTTTAACCCTTTGCATGCACCAATAACCCCATATGTGGTACCATTTGAAAGCTTAGAATCTCTATTTTATGTAGATATGAATCACTTTGTATATTTATTTTACTTTAATAAAGTTATTTACATGTTAATTACACTACTAATGCAGGGGGAATTCCCCAAAACGGCCGCAGAGTGTAAGAGGTTAATTTCACACTTTTCATGCCATTTCATGCCACGTCTTTTGAGGTAATAAAGAGGTTATATCTAAGTATTTGAGCTGTTTTCTTCTTTTTTTTAGGCTTTGTCTTCCCATAAAGGTTTTGCTTAAATTAATTTTCCCATTTATTGTTTATTCAGATTGATCCGCCAACGCGGAGCACAAAAGAGGCGGGATTTACTGTTTAAACCAATCACAGCCGACCATAATCAGTCAAACCCAATCAAATCGCGCTGCAGGCGTTAGGGGGGCTGGACTTGAAGCAGCGCTGCAGAGATCGATCGGTGTATGACATCAAAGTACCGCTAGAGTGATCGCTCTCGCGGTACTTTGATGTCATAAACGGATCGATGCCCAACACACCTGTTGCCTCCTCTCACGTGACTGACTGTCGTCATTAGGACATGATGGGTTCACAGACTTGAGCAAGGCAACATCTGAGGTAGGACCCCAGTTGTTCTGATGTATCTGTGAGATCTGTGCGTTATGAGATGATTTTTACAGTATTTTGTGTTTTTGTGTGAAAGTGGAATCAGCTCTACTGATGAGACGTTTTCAGCTACTAATATTGACTTTTATCGATTAAACTATATCTGCTGCTGTGTCTGGGGAGATTAAATGTGCAGGGTTTGATTTGTTGTAGTCAAATGGTAGTGTATGATTAGTGACGTCATCTGAACTTGGTTTGCATTTGGGTCTCTTATTAAATATAAAAAAAAAGTATTGAAGTTTTATTTTTATGACTTGCACCCATGAGAGATACTAATCATTACTGTAATTATAACATTATTTCTGTGATCGTTAGCTTGCCCGTTTCTTTTGTTTATATTACTGTAGATATAATGCATTTGAAGTATATTTGAATACATTTTGAGTCTGTTTTGAGGTTCTGAGGTGCTACGGGAAGTGTGTTCACTTCAGTCATTTATGAGCTGAACAAGCACGATGACGATTTTAGTGTTAATGTCTAGAAACATAATGCATATTTCATGTCATCATACGACAGAACAGACAGGTTTGAAGGCAGGGTTTAATTAAGCGTTTCTGCTGGGATCTTCATCAGCAGTCCAGTCTTCACGTTTGTTAGAGGACGGTGTCTGGATGGCCCTCTGCAGGCTCGTCGTTTCTCTGCGTCACGGCTGTGTCTTTATGATGTCATGAACTATTTCTGTGTTGCTGCTGTCGAGTTGCTCTGCCTTTTAAACGACTCCTAATTAATGTCATTAGCATATCAAATATTACCAATCATCATAATTTAGAGCAGTGATACAATGACGGTAAAAGGTGCATCAGACCCTGACATGATGTGATCAAAGACCGTTTTTAATGATTTAAGCGCTTATAAACGAGGCCTTTAGAATAGTTGTATCTCAAACGCATCATACGTCAATGGAAAGATGATTTATTTATATTGACCCTTGTAACTGGTTTTGTGGATGTGTCGAGGCGTGTTTGATGACGAGTGTGTTGTGTTTCTCTGAGGGTCAGTGTTTGGAGCAGATCTCCTGTGGTTCGGGCCCCGGAGGCTCTGGCTCCGCTCCACGTCTCTATCGCCGCTCACACGTCCATCTGTCAGAGACTCGCGTTCAAGATGTTCATGAGATCCCACACCGCTTCCTTTAGCTCGGCTTGTGTTCGCTGACTGGCAGCCGCGCAAGTTTCTCCGGGACCTTTGGCCATCTGGATGAGCTGTCACAAACACACACACATACGCGTTCACTTCTGCTGCTCCATTAAGAACAATACTCAGCCATGAATATTTCATACTGTCCTTCAAACCGGATGTTTTACATGCTTTTATTGAAGTCCTGCGCGTCGGTCAGAGAAGGATTGCTTCAAGAGCCGTTTGTGCAGGTTTTGGCTCGTGGCAGATGTTTGTCTCTGCTTTAGTAATGTAATGGAGTTATGCAGGATTCTAGCATGCTTTAATATTCATAGCACTTCAGTTTGATTAAAGATGTTTGCGCTTTTATTAAATACAGGATGAGAGTCAAGAATGTTACTAGAACTACTTCTGATAAAGCCCAAAGATTTCCAGATGATTTCCATCATCAGACCTGATGTGATCTGACACAAACTCTCTCTCACACACACACACACACACACACACACACACACACACACACTCGCTATCTCACACTCTGTCACACACACACACACACTCACACTCACACTCACACACACACACACACACACACACACACTCGCTATCTCACACTCTCTCACACACACACACACACACACACACACACACACACACACACACACACACTCGCTACCTCACACTCTCTCACACACACACACACACTCGCTACCTCACACTCTCTCACACACACACACACACACACACAGGCAGGCAGAGCTCCTCAGCAATCGTTGGCACACAGTCTCATTTCAGTAAGTTTTGCTGCCAACTTTTTTGATTATAAATGTAAGTTTTCCATTGACTGCAGCTCAGTCTGGCAGCGGTTTCTGAGAGTGTTTCAGACTCAGAAAGGTCGGGATTCTCCTGACTGAATATTTCAGAGGGCAAGTGAAGGAAAGCCACAGAATCAATGCTAAACCTCTAATGTGAGGCAAATCTGAGTTCATCTCTAACAAGACAGCAGTGTCATGATTCAGCTGCAGTTCAGTGTTGATTCACTTGGGTTCATGTGTAAAGATCATCAAATATAAAACCAGTTCAGTTCAGCGACTCACTAATGAATCCTACACAATGAAGGGCTTTGAATGTAAAAATGCCTGTAGTTTTGTGTAAGGGGTACGTTCTCATAAAGCAGCTCATTCAGTATCTAAAACATTGTCTTCTGATCAGATCAAATATTTCACTGTATACATTAACAGTTGATTATGAAGGCTTTGCACTTTTCCAGTCAATGACCATAAACAGACATGAAGAGAAAAAATTATTTACACTCTTCATGAACAGATGAAGAGCAATGCAGCAGACTGACATTTTGCCAGCATTCCTCAAATGGAGGATCAGCTTGAGTAATTGAAGAATCGGCTTGAGATGATTCCTTGTTTAATCAAAGAAATCGGAGAAATCGCCTTCGAGTAAACGACGAAATGCCACGAGTAATTGAAGAATTGCCTCGAGTAAATGATGTCAGAAAGATTATTTCCAGATGTGAGCGAGTGGCTTGTCTCCAGCAAAATAATATATAAATATTATAATTAACAAAACTTAAATCTTTTATTCAGATTCAGAAACACACTGGTTTTCTGGTAGCTTAGCTGCATCCCAGAGCGCGGCTCACATCTGACCTGATCTCATTCGCGGTTACATCATGTGACAGCGACTTACAAGGAGAGGTGAAGACAGGCCATCTGCAGCGAGAACGAACAACAGAGCGTCAGCGAGGAGAAAGAGCCGGTGCGGAGAGAGCATGCTAATGCTGAGGATCACTGACTGACCAATCACAGACCAGAGACGGAGAACGTCATCATATCCTGCCATGTCCTCTTACTGTTTCTTTATGAACAGCATGTCTACAAACACTCAGAGCAGACTAGTTAGGGTAGGTTTAGGGTTAGTAGAAGTTGACACATGCTTGTAAAGTTTCTGATAGTCAGTATGTTGTGGAGCTATCAAATGAAAGTGTTAGAAGATATTTAGCAGATACTCTACTACTACTACTCTTGACAAAAAGATAAACTCTAGGTCTCGTCTGTAACGGTCACCGCTGCTGTCCACATGAGAAGGATCAACACCCGTCTGTCAAACTCTCCAGGACTGTGAACCCGAGCAGGTTCAGGGAATGTGATGAAAACTAATGCTGATGGCAATTAGAGGAGAAACAATGCAATATGCTTTATTTATTTATTAGAAGTTTTGAGGACTGCAGAGGAGAAAGTTTCTCTGTAATGAATAATTCATGTTCCTGCTTCTGTGAGTCTGTAGAAACAGAGCATTTCATCTCACATCAGCTAAAACCAGCACAAACACTCACAGCAAAGCCTGACCTCTGACCCCTGACATCATCATCACAGCCGTCATACACAAATTCATTCATTTTAAAAGTCTGTGCGGCTTCGCTTTTTTTTAGGAAAGAACAGCATTTATGTAAAATAGAAATCTTTTGTACCGTTATACATGTCTTTATTCATTTAGATCAGTTTAATGTGGCCTTGATGAAAAAATGTATTTCATATTATTTCATAAATTTTTTTACTTTTATATTTCTCACTCTAAACCTGAACAATACAGACTGTAGTCTTAATAACAGTCAGAAAGGTTTGTTGAGCAGTAAATCAGTATATTAGAATGAGTTCTGAAGGATTGTGTGAGTAATTCGCATAGAAAACCACTGTTTTACATTCTAATAATATTTCACACGTTTTATTGTATTTTTAATCCAATGAATGCAGAAAAACATAAAAAAGTTGGTTATTCCACACTGAATTATTGCGGTGGTAGTGAGTGGTGAGTTGTTTTAATAAGGAATATGAATGATTGAATCAGCCAAGAACTGGAAGTGTCCTGTGATCAGTGATGTGCACTAATGAGGGAGAGACTAATGTGCCGCTGGCTTTGATCAAGACAAACACAAACTAGAGCCGCTTTTAGATCAGAACACACTCCGCACATCAGTTCATAAACGCTCGCTGATGAGAGGACAGAAAACACACCTCTGACCTCCAGGGGGTCAAAGGTCAATCAAACAATGTAGAATCTCTCAATAATCTGATGCTGATGATCTAGAATCTAAAAGAAATGACGTCATGATTGGTTTCAGTTTTTGATCAAGTTAGGGTTAGAGAAATGAGAAATGCTGCCTTGGACGACTTAGTTTGTATTGATTTTTTTATTTTGACTTATTTTAGCAGAACTTTAAGGAAAACGAGAAACGTTGCTATTACAACCAGTTGAGACAAAGTATTTCATTTAAAAGTCATTTCATTTCAAGCAATAATTCTACTGTATTATTTTCTGTCAGTTTTAGTTTTTTATTTTAATACATCAAGTTCAATCTGAAATAAAATATCTTTTGAGGTTTTTATATTTTGTTACAGTTAACATCCATTTTATGTTCTATATAATATTTGTTTTGGTTAACTGATTCACAATATCAATAGAAATGTGTCCCAAGGTCACATGACACGAGATGTTTCTGTGATTCAGTGATAGTGAAGAGGAGGATCTCAGGCCTTAGTGTCTTGATGAAGCACAGTTTGAGACACTGCTGAGATCTCCTCAGAAACAGAGGAGGGAGACGAGCAGATGATGCTGGAGGAGAAGAGGCTCCTGGAGTCTGAGAGCCCCAGAGAAGATGAAGGGCAGACAGAGCCTTCAGGAGACGCACCTCAGCGCTTTCATCAGCAGCCTCGTCCTTTCAGAGGCAACAGATTGTTTCAGACGACGCGTTCTTGTTTGTGTCCTGAGGCAGAATGTCACTTTAGAAGCCTTCAGGACGTCTGATTCGCTCTGGTGATCTGTCCTGTGTCTTACTAATGATGCTAACGAACACAACTGAACGGAGACCACGGAACCTCCTGGATTTGAGATGAATGAGAAATAATGCAGGAAGTACAAATTAATAGAGAGATCTAGAGACAGAGAGATAGACAGAACTGAATAAAAGACAAACCATGTTCATCCCTCACTAACTCCACAACAACACACATCCACCGATCCGTCCAGCTTCTAAACTAACTCAAACCAGTCCTAACTAGCTGTGTCGTTCATGAGGTACAGAGCCACTGTGAAACACTAGTTCTTCTCCTCCGTTCTCTCAGAAAACTGGCACCCTTCCCGTTTCATTATTAGTTCTTTCAATCAAGAGCGTTGTGACGAATTGCTGCGTGGAGAATCATAACCCTGAGGGACGCCGACTGTTTGAGGAGGAGGAAATCCTTGACTAATGGCCGTCTCCTACACGCCGCTTTAAGAAGTGTGTGTCTTTCTCTCCCTGAATGGGTCGGTTTAACCGCTCCGCAGTGGGTTTATGAGTCACCGCGCTCACCTGGACACCCTTCCCAGAACATCCGGCAATACAAATATTACACTCCTTCACTGCCTTTCATGTTTTCAGAAGCACTGTCAAGCAATTTTAACCTCATTAATGAATTAATTATGATTTGTATGATAAGCAATTATGTAATTGCATCAATTTTAGTTGAGAAATTACCCCCAAAAGATCATTGTGTAAATGAGAAGATAATTGATTAGACTTTCTGATTCAACATTACATAAATGTTTTTTTTTTGAATGAATATTAAAAAAGCATAATAAAATTTTAAAAGGTGAATATGAATATACTAAATATGAAACTATCACTGAATCATTCATTCAAACGATTTGTTCAAATGCTCGATTGATTCAGTTGTTCTCTTTATGAATCATTGACTCAAAACTAAAACACACTTTTGCTTTAATTAAATTTTTTTTCATTTGGAAAAATTAAGCAAAACTGACAATATTAACACTATTGAGTCACTATTTTAACTTCCTGTTTATTGAACCGCTGTGTCAATCAATTTGAGATTTGCAGTGGGGCAGATTCTGCTCAACTAAACAAACACACAAGCCCTCTTCTGCATGAGCATTAGTGTGTTTAAAAACCAGCGATGACCTTCGTGGTGTCTGAGGTCACGCCGTGACCTGATTTGCACACTGAGACCCCAGAGATCTGATGGAGGGCCTTCAGGGGTCTGTGTCAGGCAATGAAACACAACAGCAGTCATACAGTAAATTAAATGTACATAACGCCAGCGACGTTCAATCTCCTCTAGTGCTTCACGCTGCTCCAAATCTCATTTGTATCGACTCCAAATTTATCCCGAGCACTCATTTACTTCCAGTTCATGTTCCACTTTCCCTCCTTCTGCTGTCACAGCAAGAAACATTGAGTTTTTTTACCAGAATTCAGGGAAACCTGCTGAACTGTTACTGCACGGCAAACACACACACACCACGAGAAGAGACCGGTCTGGTTTCTGTGGGCTTGGTTTGATTCGTCATTACAGACAAACAAAATCTCCATTAGACCAACTCTACAATGTTACATTTCATGCCCCTGCTACAATGTGACAGAGGAAAAACATCTTTCTATACAGAAAATGATATGTTTTTTTCCCTGATAGACTACAAAAAATCTGCTTGCTTCAGTGAAGTTCAGCAGCTGACCTAATTTCAATAAATTATATTAAATAGACCGAAGAATAACTCTGTAAATGATTGCATTCATTTGGCGAGTTCAAGAAATGGAAAAACATACATTGGCATGACATACTGATCTTATTATTATAATTTTTTGTACAGTTTGTACCCTTCGTATCATAAATGATCAGTATCCAACATGACTTAGTTAACCTTTATTAGCAGTAGTAGTTCAGTTTTGCCTTGTCCGCAAATAATGCTATTTTCATTGCAAGAGCCGAGGTACAGCGCTTACGATTATCCACATCTTAAGTTTACCGCTGCCTCTCCTGTAGGTGGGTGTGGCCTGAGCTCTGCCCCGCCCCTCACGTGACATCATCAGTCCTAAAACATGACAGGCTACTTCTTTAGTAATGACTTCTTACTAATAATATGCACTCCCTCCCGTGTCACAGACGTAAAGGCACCGAGACTCTTTAGAGTGTGTCTCTCGACATGATCCCGCTCTCGATGACGGACGCGGTTCGTTTGATGTCATCAGATGAAACACTCACATAACATGAAAGAGTCACTTCAGGCCACAATCACGTACGATAAACACAGTGAAGAAAAGTGTGAGGATTCACCTTGATTCGCTGTGAAACACGCATCATTTATTTCCCTAATTACTCTCCAGCACGCGATAGAAGTGCTCTCCCGCGCCGGCGTGTGAAGCTAATCTTTCTCAAGCAGATTGTGTAAATGCAGCACAAAACCCAGGAATCCGTTCAGCACATTTAGCCGACAGGCGTTATTTGATGGTGCGAAATATAACACAGAAGTACATGAATTACTGCAGTAAAGCAAACACCTCCAGCAGCCGTCTGAATGCAGGCTTTAATCACAGCCATCAGACGATGGCTTTAGAATGGGTTCACAGTCGGGCTCTTTTCATTCAGGGGAACTCCAGAACTCTTTTGAAAGTAATTAAGAGGAGACAATGACGTGACCTTGTCAAGAGCATCTGATACCAGCTTTTAGAATTCAAGGCTTCGGCCAAATGATGTCGGAAAGTGAGGCTGGAATCCAAAGGCCAGCTGGACTGAAATCCCACGAGTCAATGTACTCAAACCGATCTGGGCTCTTGTTTAGCATCTAGTGATCTTTACAGAGCATTTGTCTCGCTAAAGTGACATTTATTTCAGCGTAGGTTTACTAGATAAAGAACCTGAAATGGACTCAAATCTGAGCTGTAAGACAAACTCACTCACGAACCTGCAGTGTTTCTGGATTAAGCAGAGATATATGATGAGTCTTACTTTGATTTGTTGGCTGCCTTCCGATTCTTCTACTTCCGAGACCAAATTTCTCAACATACACTAATTAGAGCGTTTGAGGCACGAGCACCAAAATTGGTACGGGCCTTCTTCAGACTCGTCTGACTCGGTGTGCTGTTTATTTTCGAACCCTTCGGACTTTGGAACAGGGCCAAACACTTCCTTTTGAGGGGGGTGAGAACACTTTTAACAACGTCTTTAAGCAGTGAACAATGCGCTAAATCAAGACATAACTCACCTAAACTATTAGTTAAAACACGCCAGCATTGTGCAACAACATTCTCCAAGTAAAACCTTCACACTTTCAGACCTGGCACTGTTAAACCAACATCAAAGTTTGTCATCAAACTTTACTCATCTAGTCGTGTTTACAATTAGACGCATAAACAAAAGGTGATTATGATTGTTTAGTGCTTCGTATGTTTGATACGGATGGATGGACGGATATCATGCGCGTGTCAGGCTCAGAATGATTCATTATTACTTATATAATCACTCTTCACAAATGACGCAGAGGTGTTTAAAACTGAGATTATATTTAATCACAGCATATTAATTATTGAATAAATAATGAGCTTCCAATCTACTCCAGAACTGTGTAATTAAAGCAAATTAATTATTATACTAATTGATTTCTTGATTAATTCAAAATCTAGTCAAACTCTTGCTCATTGATACATGGAGAAGAAGCAGCTCACGGCATCATGTGACCTGAAAGAAGAGCAGAAAACAGACTGAATTAAACGCTACTGTATTAAGATGGAATAAAAATCATTGAGTTTTACTCCTAATCGACCAGTTTGAAGTGTTTGGGAGCTCAACCGGCCCTGGAAATAACGTAAGAGTCAAAGGAAAAATGAGGAAAAGCAACGAACTAATAAAGCAGAGAACAGATCCATGGGTCTAAACAGACTGAGATCTCTCATCGTAGTCCACACACGTCTGTTAGACACCACTCACGTTTCATCCTGAATCTGCTGAAGCCATTGATTTGTGTGTGAATAAACCTCAGTGTTGCTGTATTTCATTTTTTCAGCAAATAACCTCGCACAGCGGCATCGTGCTGTTAATCTACCTGAAGCTGTGTGCAGGATTGAGTGGACCGACTCGCATAAACTGTGAGAAGATAAAAAGTCAAATGAATAAATTCATACATTAAAATAACATGAAAAATACAGAGACTGGTTTAAAAGATTTCTGGACCAGAGGATCAGAATGACCTGTAAGAGGACATGCACAAATACAGACAGCGATTTAAAAGATCATTGGACCGGAGGATCTGAATGGCATCCAGTGGCCCATGAGAAGATAACTTTAGTTATGGCATAAATCATCTGATATTATGGCATCAGCACATCCCACTCATGGGGAGCACAATTCAACACTTATATCTGAGCGAGTTATTCGCACAAAGTTTAGAATCTTGTGGGTGTGTATTTCACAGATGAAGGGCAGGTGATGGCAGCACACGCTTTGGCACAATCTGTCAAACTACCAGTGACTTACAGTTACTCTCACACCAGTCCTGGAGAAACGAACCCACGCTATCACACTGCTAACACGCTGTTAACTCACACCATCACCGCTGCTAACTTCCTCAACAGACGGAACGTTGAGCTGGGATTTGAACTGAAGTGGTAGGAAGAAGAATTCTAATTCACAGCAGGTGATGCATTCTGGGAAATTCAGTTCACTTTTTGGAGCTGGTTTCTGTCTGTGGTTCTGGAAAACGCTGAGAATCCAGATCGCAGAGCGAGATCTTTCATGGCTCTTTAGCTCTAGAGCAGCGGCTTGACGGTGTTTCCCGCAGACGCACTCCGGTCGCCCGTTCCTCAAAAACAGCCCAGAGATGAATGTGAGGTCAGGACCTTCCAAACAGGCGGAGGGGCGCGGATCTCATTATCGTCGAACCCTCCGGGGTATCAAAGCAATTTGGCTCGTCCTCTGTTCCTGGGAAGCAATTAAAATATTAAGCGGAGTTGTAATGGCATTCACACATATTGATATATAGGAGGGGCGCTACGCATGAAATATTGAGAAGTTCCTGCGAAACTCTGATAATGAGACCCAAGGCTACTACAGCCAATTTAACAAGCGCAATGACTTTATCCGGGTTGCGCCGCTGGATTTCTGCTCTCTCTCCTAACCCTCTGGTGGTGTGCGCTCATTTTAGACTCAAAAAATGTTTGGAAATTTTAAAAATCGCTACTTTTGTTAGAAATGGTACAAAACTCCTGAGATTTTTATGAGATTTCAAATCAGTTTTTTCAAAAACTTTTTTTTTTAATTTTTTTTTTTATTAAATCCTGCATTAATTGAAAAAAAAAAAAAAACCCACACATTTTTTTTACTTTTACATTCGATACAAAAATCGTACATAACTGTCATACCTTATTATTTCAATTCTGATTTCACTGTTTTCCCTTTTTTAGTTCATTTAGTTAACTTTTTAGATAATAGTAGCTATTATTTAAGTTATGTGCTTTATAAATTACCCTCATATGGTCTTATATTTAAGTTTCATTCTGTTCAGTTTAGTCATTATCTGGTATTGTCAGTGTTACACTGCAAAAATAACTAAAACTTCTTCCTTAACATTTATTGTTATGTTTTGCGGTATAAATATTAACAAAATCTTTAATCAGGATGTATTTATTTGACAAGTAAAAAAACTTAAGATATTGTGTATTCAAATATTATCCATGTTTTGTTGTTTTAGCTGAAAACAATGAGGTAAGAGAAATCTTCTAATCTGGTTTAGCCGTTGGCAGATATATTTTTACTAGAAAACAAGACAATAAAACTAAATGAGTGTATGGTTTGTGTGTTTGTTTTATCTCCATCTGTGGGTTAATTAAAGACTGTTAGACCTTCATCATCATCATCATCATCATCATCTTGTGTGTTCACACACCAAAACCATGACAATAATTTAGATGTTAAGATAATATTAATTATCTTAAATAAGCAATATGAAACGCACTCTAAATGCAAAACATTGGAGAACAGATATAATTGGAAAGAAATGTATATTTATTTCGCTAAACTACAGGATTATGTGCCGCAGACACCAGAGGGTTAAATGAAGGCTGTGTGGCCCGCGGCTCTCTGTGACCCAAATCTACTGACTGAGTGTCTTCTCAGAGGACCGGATCTCACTCAAACACGAGGTCTTGCTCACAGGGAAAACGAGCCTCCCTGGTTTTCTGCTGCAGACTGAGTAACGCTGGTGTAGAGCTCTTCTGGGTCTTCTGTCAAACGCTGGATAAAGGCTTTTATACGGAGCCTGCCGCAGACCGCGGGTTATTGATCGCGGAGGCTGAGCAATCAAATGAAACAAGCATTAATTATGGAACGGTGAGCTGTAAATAGCATGCATCTGAGTCTTTAAATAGCTGCAGGTTTCATCAGCGTGACCTTCGGCCCTAACTGTGTCAGCAAACTCTCATCTGTCCTCTGCATTCATGCTCTTTCATCAATAATCATCAGTCTCTTTCATATGCATCATTTTTAATCATGTTATGCACATCAGCTAATAGTAATCAGGTTCATCACCAGTGTTGAGACAAAAAAATAGTTTATCACATTACCGGCTACAGGGATTCTTCTAAAATGATACTAAGAATGTATTTCTGCTTATTTGTGTCTCTGGAGCACAGAAGAAGCAGATCTTGTTCTTATTTAGCACCCAAACTCTGGAACAATTTACCAAATACTGTTCGGGAGGCGGGCACACTCTGTCAGTTTAAAT
>JAUMHG010000007.1:2501276-2511791 GCA_032359395.1 Enteromius anoplus | reverse complement strand
AATCATAATTGATGGACAACTAGGCTCTATCAGGGAAATGACATCAGCGCAACCCGGCGCAGAGAAAGGAGAAAAAACCGAGATGAAGCCGGTGCTACAATTTCAGGTAGCCTAATAATCCTGTGAAACATGTTTGACTGATGTTAGTAGACTAATGTGTCTGTGATTTCACCAACAACAACAACGCATCTGACTTAACATTGCGGTTTCCACGACGTAAAATGTATTATATAAAAACAACGAGGCAATATATGGTGTATGGTTTCATTATGGTTTCATTGAATAACACTGTAAAAATACATGATATAATACAAAGAGCACCAAAGGCCTGATAATTGCTGTTACAGGACGATCAATCTTTGTTTAATATTGTCCAAAGATTTAAATTACATATCCACTTAATTTATTATTATTTATTTTTTAATTTGTCCACCTTTTTGTAATAGAAATGCTACAGCCTATTTAATTTACTCAACAAAAGCTTGGACGTTTTATTTTTTGTGATTTCTGAACGCTTAACACCATAAAATCAATCGATGAAATGATATTGTTTCTGTCTAGGGCTACAATTGTAATTTAAAAATAATACAAAGTAAATACAATTAATTAATTTACTTTTATATTTATAGAAAGTTCTATTTTGACCCCTTACAGGCTTCGACCCCCTTTTTTTTTTCTTTTTTTTTTGAAGGAGGGGGCACAACAATACTATTCTGCTTAGGGCACCCATTTGGCCACCAGCGGCCCTGGATCTAATTCCTGCACAATCAGCACAAACGCTTTGCCAGAGAGTGATGTCAATGCAGGAGAAGCATGTCAGCTTGTCACCGTCGGCCTCCCTCTGCTGCACATCTGTAAATGCATTCTCTACAGTAAACGAGAAATATGTTCTGAGAACATTTGGCTAACGTTTTTATTTAATTAGGAACACTTTGTCTCTGAATGTTCTCGGAACGTTCAAAACATGTCTATTTTTAAATGTGTAAATATTTTTTTCGAACTAATCTTAAGCCCCGTTTAGACTACATGACTTTAGCCTTAATTGCTTGACGTGGGGAGTCGTGGGGATGTTTTCTTGAGAGATTTCAGCGACAGAGTGAAAGAGGTCAGTTTTACCTCCGTTTTCTTTGCATTCCTCTTCATGCTATCCAGATTTCTATCCACTATCAGTTTTTTTTCCTTTTAAAGATGTCATCACTGATCTAATCTCACGCAATCGATGACAGCATGCACATCATTAAAGGCGGCAAGCCAAGAATATTCAGGTAGAAACGTGTAGTTTGTTCAGGACAAGATTTCAGTATAATCTGGCACAGTGACTGTAAGGGTGTACTCACACTAGGCAGTTTAAACCGTACCCGAGTGTGTTTGACCACCAAAGCATGGTTCGTTTGACTAGTGTGAGTGCTCCGAACCGTGCCCTGGCGCAGTTCGTTTAGCCGTCCCTGGCCCGCTTGGAAGAGGTGTGCCAGAACACGATTCATCTGGACTCGGGCGCAGTTCGCATGTAGTGTGAGCGCTACCCGAGCTGGAGCACGAAACAGGACGCGTGACGTCAAGTTTTTGCGAAGCTCCAAAACCAACAAAAGTGATGTTGTATAACAATAAGCTGTAAGAGGGCTGTGAACCACAGCGGACCAAACGATTTAAAATTTGCTATCCAAGTAAACAGAGCCATGGCGATTCAGCGAGAGCCGCTCTTCCCGAACATTTTAAGAACGTTATTAAAGAGCAGACAACTTTGTATAAACATTCTATTAATGGTAGGCTACTGGAAGAACGTTTGTTCATAACTTGTAATGTCTTTGCACACTGCATCTGAAATTTTATGTGTGTTTTTTCGTATTCATCACCATAAAATTTTGTCATGCACAGAAACCTTGCACACTGAGTCCGATGCGCTTTAATTATTCCGTTGCAAAAATATTCACAAAACATTACAAAATGAAGTCTTCAAGCAGTTTGGAGGAAAAGAAAGAGGAAGTATTGGGTCCATTCACTCACAAGTCAGTATACATCAGGATGTCAATGGCTCAGTGTGATGCTTAGAGCCACACATTAAAAAGGAGACCGCCAATTTTTGTGAACTCAGATGTACAAGGATCTTTACAATCTGATTGAGGTGTATGAGGTCATATTTATTTTTTAACGGCCAGAACTTCGGACTCAGTGTGCAACGACCTTAAGAGCACCTTGTCAAAACATTCCAAGAACATCTCCTGTTTGCTGGGTTGATTCTATTCTAAGATCCAGTCTGCCAGAACCAATGCAGTGAATTTAGAGATGTTTTGCAGAGAACTTTTCTAAACGAGCACTGCAAAACCAAACCAACTGCCTGCAGGTTTACGTCACACATGAAAAATGTTCAAATGTGGGTCACGCTGTGCTCTCGGCTCGGGTAACGCAGCAGAAACCCATGCGGCTCGAGTCAGAGGGCACGTAGATGCACATAATGACCGCTAATTAAAAGTGTGGTACGAGCAGGAGCTTCCTGAGATGAGCGGCGCTGCAGCTGCTGTCACCATGGAAAATAAACAAGGCTTTTGTTTGGGCTTTGGAGGGCCGCTGAGAGAACTGCCTCCAAACAATCGAGTTCTGCTGAAGTTCCTCACAGGAACATTTTTATTGGGTAA
The DNA here is from genome assembly GCA_032359395.1 of Enteromius anoplus. NCBI lineage: Eukaryota > Metazoa > Chordata > Actinopteri > Cypriniformes > Cyprinidae > Enteromius > Enteromius anoplus. The sequence continues at coordinate 2,509,158 of JAUMHG010000007.1, read as the reverse complement.
AGTTTGCCTTTACACATGCTCCTACGTGAGTTTCATAATCATTAACAAAAGCCTAAGCTGGTTTATTGGTCTTAGCATGCTTAGGTTTGGTGGTCTCTGAAGCATTTTGCACACTTGTCAGGTAAAAACCAACTGCGCTTGTTTAGCTTTATTCACAGGGTGATTGTGTGTGTCTGGTTAGGGCTGTGTATAAATACACTATCAGCTATCATCAAATCACATGAAAAGCACCTCTAAATGATTCTTTCTGTCCGATCAGGCACCCCATGTCATTTGTGTTTCTTGGTAACGAGGTTCACGTCATCTCTAGTGCACATACTGCCACGATTCTAAATGAGTGTTTGTGTGTGATTCACTAACTGGGCTGATGAGACATCGTCTCGCTTCATAATCACAGCTGTTCCCGAGCCCTCCATGAACGGCAGTTTGTTTAGCCAGACAACCAGAGGATACACACACCAGACGGCACAAATTCCAGCCTGAATCAATTTAACGCTTGATATAGTCCATGTTCACGAGTGCTCGCTCGCTCGTCACTGCTGCGTTTCTGCATATGTGTGTGTGAGGCGATTCATTAAAAAGACCATGCTGTATGATGTTTGATAATATGCTACTGCCAAAAAAGTTGTCATCTTTTTTGACCAGTGCATGCAAACTCATCAAGTTAATGCTTTAACTTACTTTTAGCTTTAATGTTGTTTTTCTTTGGAGTCAAATCGCATGCAGCGGCGAACAGCCATGCATTTTCCATGATATCATTAGAGAAGACTGTAGTTTGTCTCAGTGAGAGAGCGGGTGATGGTGGTGTTTTGGATCGGGCAAGTAACTATGACATCAGAAAATGAACTGAACTCATGCAGACATGTTCTCAACCTCTCCTTACCTGATGTGAGGTTCTGCTCATTTACCGCAGAAACCTATGTCCTATTAGTGATTAAGTGTTTTCTGTTAGAATGTTTTTTCTACAAATTAAATCATGCAATCATGAACATCTCCCCGCTCCAATGTGCATCTCACCAGAATCACCGAAAATAATAAAAAACTAGGCTATTGTTAACATTCTCATTTTAATTATTAACAGAAAAAAACAGAAACCCAACATTAAATCTGAGTGGAAAATGGAAAATAAACCAAAAATACATTTGTACATCAATCAGTACACTTTAATGGTACAGGATCATTTGCTATCTATCAAAAACAGTAAGTGCACTTAACCTCAAAGTGAAGTGAAAAAGCACAAATGCTCATGTTCTCGTTATGTGTCGTTTTTTTCTGCTTTCGTTTTACATAACATGCACATAAACATCTCATTATTAATCAAACAGAAACAAACAACGGCAGACACTACAGTTGCACTGGTTAGCCGCTACTGCGGTCAGATCTGATCTGAGGGACTGGAGTGGAACACGTGCCAGGGGTCGACGGCTGAGGAGGTCAGGGGAGGGTCACTAATCAAACACTAGTCAGTCTGGGTCAGTCACAGATATTACTTACTGTAATTTGGGAGGGTCGTGAGATCGGACTGGATGTGGGCTTTATGACAATGCTGCTTGTGATTTTGTTGTTGCCTTTGGCCGGACTGCCATTGGTTAGCACTGGAATCCTTTGCTCTGGCCCAAGGGAGTAATAGGGGATGGATTTGGCTGTGGTGTTTACGGCTTGAATGTAGGGGCTCCCTAAGTGAATATGGATTTTGTTGTCGTCAGTGGTAATGACATTTGGACCTGAGCTGTTGGACCTCTGCAGTTGCCAGCTGTTCTGCCTTTCTGGGCTCACGCGGAAAACCGTATGACCTCCCACAAGCTCTGCCGGCTCCGACCGGTCAGGGCTTCCGGTGGTAACGGACACAATCTGAATGGGTGACATGGCTCGGTCTGGGGTCACCGATCCACAGGACTCAGAAGCTAGAGTTTGCGAATAGGCTGCCATGGTGAGTGGCGACATGGAGCGGTTGGGCGTGCCTGGGGTGCAAGGACTCTCCGGAGGAGGAGGAGAACCCTTGGGTTTGTTGGAAGGTGAGATTGGCGAGTTCTGAAGGATTGTGATGCGCTGTTTTGGAGGGGCTCCACTCGTCGGAATGACCGCCGTGCTGGTATAGGACTGGGTGTTCTCTGCGATGGGACTCGTGATCTCGAGAGTTGCCATGTTGAGCCCATGGTCAGGGGTCACTTTGATATGGAGGGGTTGTCCAGGACTGTGTGCAAGGATCACGTCTCCCTGTTGAACATGATTGCTGTTCTGTCTCGGTTGCATCTTGCCATTTATTGGATGCTGACTCTCTCGTGTCTTAAGAAAAGGACCTCTGACTCTTCTCATGTTGTTGTTGAGATTGTTGACATTGTTCATAAGTGATGGACTGCATTTGGTGAGGTTGATCTCATTGTAATTAACCTCGTCCTCCGGATCGTTCTCCACGTATAGCTTGCCGTTGACCAGGGCGCGTTCCAGTGGTGCAAGGTTTTTGTAACTTGGGGACAGGCTGTCTGTTGGGTCCGTCTGCACCTCCTTTGTGGAGACTTGGAGATCTGAAAAACGTCTTCCGTTCATGCCCGGCCTTAGACTCTTACTGAAGCGGCGGTATCTCTCGAGTTCTCGTGTAAGAGCCTCCGTCTCTCTGGCCAGCTCTTTGTTCCTGACCTCTTGCTGGGTGAGTTTTCTTTGCAGGGTCGAGTGGTCTGTTTTCAAGCGGCAGATGGATTCCTCTGTGCCCATGTACTCGTGGATCTTTTCTTTGAGGGCCTCGACCTCTCTAGTGAGATGGCTGGATTTGGCCTCTTCCTCTTTCAGACGCTTGTACAGGATATGCTCCTGGTTGGATTCCTCTTTCTCAGCCAGCTGGTACTTGGACAGTTCATTCCTGGAGATCTCCAGCTCCTCCATCAGGGCTTTTGCTCGTTCCTGTTCATTGGAATATCTGTTTTCCAGGGATTCAAATTCATCTTCAGTCTTCAAAAGATCACCCTTAACCGCCTTCATCTCCTTTAGCTTCCTCCTGAGGCGTTCCACTTCTTGGGTCAAATCATTGACTTTGTTGTCTTCTTGTTGGTAGCGGTAAGGAACTGGGCTCTTTGCATGCTCTTCTTTGGCCTTGTTTCTCAGTAATTCTCGTTCCACTGCTTCCAGTGACTGAAGCCGCTTTTTCATCATGCTGACCTTGGACTGAAGGTCACCGCTTTTCTCTTCCTCCGCTTTCAGCATAGCTTTGAGCTCGTCCCTCTCCCTAGTGGCAATGCACATCTTCTCCTCCAGTTCAGCCTTTGACCTAAGAGCTCTCTTGCTCTCTTCGATCAGTTTTTCGGTGACAGTGTTGACTTTATCCTGTTCTGCCTGCAGTTTGCCAGTGCTGTTTTGCACTTTGTCCTCCATCAGCTTTAACTTTTCGCCCATGGCTTTTCTCTCATCCACTAGCATGACAGTCAATGTTTTCAGCTTCGTCAGATCCTCTTTCAGTGCCAGCTCCGTCTTCTCTAAATAACCCTCGGTAGCTTCAAGCTCTTTGATTCTGACTCTCAGCACATCTAGTTCATTGGACATGTGTTTAGTCATGGTCCGCTCTTTCTCCAGGTTGCTTCTCAGTGAATAGCACTCCTGCTTACTCTTCCCAAAGGCATCTTCTAGCTTTTCAAGTTCCATGATTCTGTGATTCAGCTTGTCCACCTCTGCTTTTAAGCCAAAGCTCTGGCTCGACTCCTTCTCCAGCTTTCTGTTGAGGTCCCTGCACATGTCCTCCATCTTGATCAGCTCCTCATCCTTCCCTTCCATTTCCAGCACTCGTTTCCTCAACTCCTCCACCTCCGACACTAGGCTGGAGTTGCCGCACTCCCCTCGGCTGATTTTATCCCGCATTTCCTGAATTTCTTCCTCCGCTCTGTGAAGGGTCTTGTTGGTTTCTTCCAGCTCATCTAACTGTCGGCTGAGCGAGGAGAGCTTCTGCTGCAGCTGTCTGTTCTGGGCATCTTCATTGGTCAGTTTAGCTGTCATGGCTTCCTGCTCTTGGTGGAAATGGCAGGTCTGGTTGCGTAACTCCTCCTCCAAGCGAAGTACTTTGTTCTCCTCTTCTTGCAGCCGGGTTTGGGCGGAGCTCAGCTCCTCTTGGGCCTGGGTGGCAGAATTCTGAAGTTCCTGGACCTTTGTTGTTTGTTGGGTCAGCTGCTCAGCGAGCCGTTGCTGTTCATCGACCACTAGCAGGGCAAAGGACTTTAGCTTGGTCAGCTCGTCCTTCAGATTTGTGACTGTCTTATTGTTCTCTTCCTCCTTTCTCTCCTGGTATGTCTTTTCCTGATCAACGAGCAGTTTAAGTCTGGAAAGAGAGAAGAACATACGAAAAGACTGTTAATGTGAGACCTGGGAAAACATGACATTTTGCGGTAATTATTTACACAGATCTCAATTTCGCATTTGGGCTTTCAGTGAAATTTAACTGAACAGGTATTCAATTGGGAACCTTCATGTCTATGTTTGTCCTTGCCATATGAGGATATATGGAGGAAATTAAAAACCCGTTGACTAAAACTGGGGCAGTGTGTGTTCCAGAGGTACAAATTTGTGCAGAAAGTGGGGTCATGGTGGCTGGCGCGAGAGTTTCCCTGCTCCCAAATGCCGCCAGTGGTGGAGGGTGTTTTGACTACAGGACGCAGCTGCCAACCTGCACTACAGAAGGCATATTAGAGTGGAAATGGAAAAAGTCTCTTAATAAGGGGGTTCCTCTGTCTCTTCCCCCACACCCATGAACACCACCACGTTCCCTTGGTGGTTTTATATTTTAAGGAATTCCCCCTCCTCCAAAGGCCATTACTGGCTATGTAAACAAAACCTCTTTAAGAGGCTCCTAACCAGCAGTGGACAAGGATGATGTCAGCGCTACGAGGCGTATGAAACCACCTCATCCAGAAGTGTGTCCACATGCTTCCATGTGTTTGTCACTGATACGTGGCTTCAGCCATTCAAGGGTAATGGAAAAAACGGTTGAGAAAAAAATGAAAGATGAAAATAACAGAAGAGAGATAAAATATAAATGATAGTCGAATTCTAAAAATACAGTATTATAATCACAGTGCAGTGTCCTGCTGAACATGAACCAAAGCAGCAGTGTGTTTGATGAGATGACAGCACTGACTGAACATTCATAAAGCGTTCAACCAGCCTTCTTCTGGAAATATCGTTGGTGTTCCTCTTGCACTGTGACTTCATTAAACATTGGTGGTTTACCATTAACAGAGGAAAACGAAAGCCAAAAGTTGAAGTGTGTGAAACTTAAACTCTAATGTGCTAATTGCTCACAAATGCTGTAGTGAGCTCATTATCTGCCATCACAAGGACAAAATCATACTCTCAAACCCTTGATTTTTATTAAGTGATCTGAACAACCTCATCAGCTCTGACCTGACACTACATTTCTTTGTAATTCAATGGCATGATAGGTTTGTGCAATCCCTGCATCACAGTTTACATATTACCGTCATAAACAGTATGCAAGATCACTCTAGCACACTTTAAAATATAGTGCACTGAAAACGACAGTATATTTCCAGTGGATTTCATAGTATACATGTGTGTTGAAAGTGAAGTAATACATTTAGCTAGATGCAGGCACAAACGTTCAAGTAAATGGCATTAATCAAGGTGAAATGATATGGCGGGGGGCAGTAAGCCCTAATGCTGCTGTACTGTACTTTCCCACCACTGAAGTACATACTTTTCCTGTAGTAGAAATATGTTAAATGTGACACAGCCTATGATTCCCAGCAACCCCCTGGGAGGAAATGACACGTCTTCTGTCATCATGTAAACACATTTGCTCTTGAACTCTCATTTATTCAATCTTCTAACCACTGATTCTGGATTAAGCAGCGTACAGACAACTATGTGATCGATCTGTAGACATGGCGCTCATGAGAAAACAACGAAAGCAGAAGGGATAATGAGCTCATCAGAATGCAGCAGCCTGAGCGTCTGTCGGCCTAAAACCAGCTCAGGAAATCAGGAGGCGTCCATTTAAGAGAACCGCCTGATCGACTTGGACTCGCTCCCAAGAGCCCAGATTTTTTACAGAGAAAAAGTGAGGAAAAATTTATGCCATGGAAAAAAGTATTGCAAAAGCCTGCCAGAAGGTTTTATACGTCATGAATAAGGGTGTGTGAAATCTCAAGATGATCTGAGAGAGCGTGCAACAAACTCGACTAGATTTGGGTTTGGAACATTATGAACGTTTTGCGTGCCATGCCGTATCTGTGACACTGAGCTCTCAACCGAACAGTTTTGCCTTCAAATGGTCATTAAACAGCTTTTTAGGAATCATTTGTAAAGCATTATGGGATAAAATACTGGTCTGAAATACTGAGGCGTTTGTGTCCAGCAGAGAGCAGCAGATCAGAGACGATCTACTGGGTTTATTACGAGTCATAATGCTCCAAAACAGCAAACTAAACATGCATGAAAGGACTAAAACACTTAAAAAGTGTCCACAACTAGAACGCGTCAGTGACAAATCAAACAGGCCAGATTCCCTTCATCAAAACATCAGTCCGTTTAGAAACAGCAGACACTTGCACTGGAGAGTAACCGTACTGAAGATTATTACTGTATGAGAGCCAAGTTAATAACAGGACTGATGTTAATGACAGTACGTAACTAGAACACAATCATCTAACAATTATAACCTTGTCCTTTTCCAAAATCTGCTCATATATTTACTCATAACTGGCATGAAATTCCGACTAAACATCTACATCATCTGCATCACGCAGTGATTCTGCCAACCTGTGAACTCTATTATTACTTTATAAAGACATGAAACAATGGATTGAAGGATCATCATCATCATCCCAGCAGACCACTCAATCATTTCTACTGACTCTGAAGGTTAAACGACATCAGATTTGATGCAATGTAAGCGTTACCACTAGAACTCAATCTACCAGCTCATTTAAAGTTAAATCGTCTCATTTAACATCAAAGACTATCTAGTTTCTGCATGCGTGTGTGTGAGAGCGTCGTACCTGGTCAGTGCTGTTGAGCTGCTGCTGCTGGTGTTCAGTGTGTCAGTGATCTGAACATTCCAGCTCCCAAACTCAACAATGAGACGGACTGAAGACGCCTATGAGTGCATGACATCATCAGCACGCCCTTATATGGAGCCTCTCACAGCCATGAGCTTGTGTGTGTGTGTTACAGGACAGAGTGTGTGATTAATGTGTTAAATATCTGTAGTCTGTATGTCAGTGCTCTGGAAGGCAGCGCATGTGTGTGTGTGTGTGTGTGTGTGTGTGTGTGAGATGAGAAACTTTCTTTGGATTAAAACATTTCCTTCTGGTTTTCCTCACTTGAAGTCATTAATTCACCCAAAGGGAGAAAAATGTACTAACATTTATAAAACACAGAGAAACATCCGTGCGTGCATGTGTGTGTGTGTGTGTGTGTGTGTGTGTGTGTGTATTAGAAATAGAGATCAAATGTTACAGTTTTGGTTGGTTTAAGGTTCCAATAGTTAACCAGTTAACACAATCTATGAACAATACTTCTGCAGTTAAAGTTAGTTTCAACACTTACTGATGCATTTTTAAGATAAAGTCTGTTTGTTAAGTTTAGTTAATGTAGTGTGAACTAACTGGAACATGATTTTAACATATTTTTATAAACATTATCTTAAGGTTTATAAATCATGCAAAAACACATTGTTTATTGTTAGCTCGTGTTAATCAATAAGACCTTATTGAAAGAGCTACTTTTAATAGATAATATGATAGATATAAGTGAATATATTCTATATTGTTCTATCCATCTACAGTCACACTCTCTTACACACACACACACACACACACACACACTCACTCATGTAGTGTCTCCATGTTTTCTGGGGTCTCTCTCTTCATAGGTGTAATGG
>JAUMHG010000007.1:2449443-2472734 GCA_032359395.1 Enteromius anoplus | reverse complement strand
TGTGTTGTGTTTCCTGTAAGGGGTAGGTTTAGGTGTAGGGTCAGTGTAGGAAAATACCACATACAGTCTGTACAGTACAAACACCATTACACCTATGAAGAGAGAGACCCCAGAAAACACATAACCCAATCTGTCTATGTGTGAGTGTTTAAAAGCCTCGTAAAACACACAGCTGTCATTTGGTCAAATATCCACTTTAAACCTTATTTACAAGCCGTTTCCATGGAGACGCTGTCAATCACACCTGTCGTCCTTCTCACAGAACCAACCACGAGATGACATTGATGGTGTCACTGTAAGCCCACAGGAAATGACATCATCACCACAGTCACATGGAGATCTGTGAGCCAGGTCAGTCTCAGATGAATCTCGCTCAGTGAAATTACTCAAAGACACACAGGTTTGCAAAGTTTTTTGCTTTGATTTTATTTTTAAATTCTAATAATAATTTTAAATAAACAAGGCTGCACAAACAATTGTATTATTCCTATTTCACTAAGAAGGTAACAATAAATAATAATTGTTATATTGTTTCATTTTTATTAATCACATTTATTATTGTTAATGTGTCATTTAATGATACCAATGGTAGATTAAAGGCTGAATGCTCAATGCTTAATACTGAATTAGTTTTATTTAGAGTCACAAAAAAACTTAAAGAAATAACTGAATACAATAATATTATTAAAATAAAATGAATTATTATTTTTGCTGTTGTTGTTTTGTCGTTACTGAAATAATAATTTAAAATCTGAGGTGGACATCTTAACAATAATAATAATTATTATTATTTTTAAGTGTATTATTGCGTCGTTTTTATTAATAATATGAGTAAGTATTATATACATATTATTATAATGTGTTACATTATTTGAAATATTAAACTGAAATCTTAAAGATAATAAATGGCATGTTGCATGAAGATATTTTATACATTTCCTACTGTAAAAATATCAAAATTCTGTTTTTATTAGTAATATGCACTGCTAAGAACTTCATTTAAAGAACTTTAAAGATGATTTTCTCAATATTTTAGAATAACTATCAATTTTGTGCTCTGGGATCACAGTTGATCTCTCGCGTTGAATTGAAGTATTTTGACGGTCGGGGAGTAATGTGGTGAGCTCAGGCTGCTGCTGATGTTCACGAGCGTTCAGAGCGTCTCATTCTCTTCATTGAACACATAACACCCTGAGCAGGGGGTACTAAAGATAACCAGCTCCAGCACATTCCCTGCATCCCTGACCCCAGATCACTCATCTGAGCCTCTCCGTCAATCTCATCAGACTCACATCCGTCGCTCTCGCCCGGGCTTTTTCCTCCTCGTACTCAGCCCCAGAAGCTTCCAGCTCTCATTTCTAGGAGCCTCTCTTCTATTTGTGTCTCTCGTCTAATTCAGGAGCCCGCTGCACCTGAGGGGACGAAAACATCCCACTAAAATTAGCGCATCTATTCCCCGTCTTTACTCTGTACTGGACGAGTCTGGACAGTCCTCCCTCACAGAGTCTGATCACTGAGTTCTGATCCGCCTCGTGTCGTAATAAAGGGTAAAGCGTGAATATAAATGTGTGTTTGCATTTGTCTTTCCATGAAACGATGTTCTCAGGGGTCAGAGGGCAACAGGTTCAGTGTCTCTGCTTCGTCAGGTCTAATTTTGTCCATGCGTTGATCCAGCCTCGTTTTACACCTGATCATCAGCGAGGGCCAATCGGCCCCTGGAGGAGCGGAGGGGACTTATATATATATATATATATATATATGTATTAGGGGTGGGCATAGATTAATTTTTTTCATCTAGATTAATGTAGATTAAAATGGCTCATTTGAATTCTGCCAAAGGCATTCAGAATATGTGTGCTACCTAAATATATATCTTTTCAAGCTAGACCTCTGAAACTATAGGACATATTAAAAAAAACATACTTACCTTTTTAAAACCCACAGCACATATTTGGAGCAATGTTGTGTTGGTAATGTTTTAAACAGGTTAAAACACACGTTTATAACACATCGACCTCTAGTGCAAGTGTGTTGTAATGGTGGAGATGGCTCATCTCTTGTTGTTGTAATGAGTGGCAATGACAGTTATTTGTCTCCATCTGCTGGTCACTAAAAACAACTCTCTATACGTAACAGACCTCACTTTCAGTGCTATGAAAAGTTATTAAAAGTAAATAACCCCACATCTGTATAATCTTCTTCTGCCGTGTTCAGAGGAGCTGCTGTGAGAACATTACATCACGAAAATAAGATGTAGTATGCATTAAAATCACTTGTCCTGCCCTGAAACTTAAACACATTCCCCCAGTTTCACAGACAAGGCTTAAGCTAGTCCCAGACTAAATTGCATGTTTGAGCTGTTTCAGATGAAAATATCTTAAAACATGTCAGTGCCATTGTACTTTGTTAAGATGCCCACCTTTAATAGTTTCTTATAAGGCATTTTTGTAAAAGTTGCTTAAATATCTTAATTTAACTAATACCTAGTCCTGGCTTAAGCTAAGCCCCGTTTGTGAAACCGGGCCATTGTGTTTTGTAGTCTTAGTATACTTCAGATCATCCTTTAACAAAAAAAATATAATGTAAATATAATCTAAAATCACGAGTTTACTTTAGCAAATAATACAAATGGCATTATTCACATAATACGTGAAATAGGTTGGGCAATATTTGCACAATGACATATAATATAAATAGGTTATCTAATCTAACACTACAATAAATCTGTTGCTTAAAGCAAACAACTCTGAAGTCAAGAGTAAATCAGTTAAGCCATAACCTTACATTATGATCCGAAAAACAATAATAAAGTAATAAAATAAGCATGATATCGTAAGTCAGGGCTTTGTTGTGTTCCGGGCAAACCACGCAAAACTGCCTGAGCGCAAGGAATTGTGGTAGCATCATGTAAACAAATAAACAGAGGCGGACCGTACGGGGCTAATTTCTATCGCCAAAGGTGCCAACGGAGGAGGAAAACCCGCACTACTTGTACTACTTGGAGCCAGAATATACCCTGACCTTCCTGCCGCCAGCTCGATACGTCACGAAGATCCTCCCGCCTCCCGGCGCCTCATTCTGGCGCGCTGCTGTTGGCGCGCTTTTACCGTTTGAATCTTGAACGGTTAGACACGCGCTGCGTCACATATCTACACAAACAAACGTGCCGTTATGAAGCGAATTAAAGAGATCATCGAAGATCTGAATGAGGAGACCCGCTTTTTTTTACAGAGGGAACTCAGCAAACTCTTAAACAGGTAGCTATTATACAATTACGATATGATAATCGAATACTAAAAACGTTTTAATGGCGTGTATGATAACAATGATGAATCTTAATACATTTGTGGTATTTTTGTGGTGCTGCAAAATATAATATGGTACCAGTAAGTGATAACTGATTTATAATCCCATAATTTATAGTGCTGTTACAACACTGGATGGCCCCTGTAGTATTATTATATGTGAAGTCCATCATGATCAGGTCCGTTAATGATGGATGGATGAATATTGTTATTTCTCTCTCCATCAGGAGAGCTTTTGTCTGTGAAGTTGTGGACGTTAGTCTTAACTCTTTATCTGTTTCTTAACCTACCTGCAGAAGGACAACAGGAAAGTTGAAAGACACTGTGAAGGAGCTAAAGAATGCCTGTGGAAAGAAACAAGCATTTAAAAAGATCAGAAGCATGCTGAAAAAAATCTGAAAAAAGAAGAATACCAAACATGCAAAAAAATGTAAAATTTACTTTGCTATCACACAATATGTTTCTCAATCTTCAATATGCTTTAAGATCATTTTTAGGGATGCATGATAAAATCATTTTTAAAAATGATGGCGATATGTGTCGCCGATAGTAAGGAAAGTGTAACTCACATGTGGTGCTAGTGATTTGATCAGGTGCGCTGCTGGCCTACTGCTAATTAAGTTAAAAGTAAAATACCTGTTGCAAATTTAATTTGGGCTGTGTTTTTGATTAAATAAGGAGTAATTGAAGTCATATGTTTTGATGGTCGGTAGCTATACAGTATATTACACTAAAATAAATGACAAACTTGACACTTATTGATTTATTCATAATGTATATGTTTTTAAACAAAACGTACGCTCTGATTTAGAGTTTCATACAATTTTAAGCGTTTTTGCAACTCTTTTGCTTAAATCTACAAAGGTTAAACCTTAAAATAAAACCTTAGGGTTAACACTGCATCTTTCTGGTGGCACGTGTAGCCACTGATATAGTTTGCTTATAGTTATTTTTAAAGTTTCAAAGTACTGTCAAAAAACTACACTATTCTTTATTTAATTCTAACAAATAAGTTCTTGATCAAAAAATGTGCTTATGTGTACAGGAGAGTTGTTGATTTTGTTCTCTTTTGGTTATTTATTTATTTTTGAAACAGGTGGTGACAGCAGGCTATCACATTCTGGACACATGAGAGCTCAAAACCATGACAATCTTTCCCAACATAATATTAATCATTCTAATAATAGTAATTCTGAATCACTCGGACAACTGACGATTCCGGCCGCAAATCAGTGTAACTTAACGATAGACCAGAAGGATGGTTGTACAGCACTTGCTCCAAACATGTCAGGAAACCACATAAATGGTGATGTTAACATGAACATAAATACGGTGAGTGTCTGATCATTGCAATACTGTAATGGTGTACAGTTACTTATTTAAAGTGACAGTTTGCCCAAAAATGAACATTCAGTCACCTAGTCACCCTGAAGTTGTTCCAAATGTGTATCTGTGTTGTGTATGTGTTTCTTTCTTCTTCTGAACACACATATTTTGAAGAATGTTGGGAACCAAACATTGTTTGTAGACATCGACTTCCATTATGTGGGAATAAAAATACTATGGAAGACGATGAGTACCAACAACTTTTTGTTTACCCAGATACTTTGAATTATCTTCTCAGTTTGGAGCAACATCAGAGTCAGTAAATGATGACAGAATTTCCATTTTTAGGTGAACTATCCCTTTGAGATATTTGTTTGCATTTCAAGAAATCTAGACTGCGATGTGGCTTTGGCTGTACATTTGGACTTTTTTCTCTCTCTTTTTTTTACATTTGGGAAATTCTTGTTATACAAGACTCTCATTTATGAAATGTATGTTATACTGTATATATTTATGTATATATGTTTGTTTGTTTTTTGCGACAGATGTCTCAGTCTACCTCAGTAAACAAATATGGTAAGAATAATTGTATAACACTGTTCATTCATAAGTGTGATGCTTCTGTCAATAATATGACTTTCCAACTTCATCTCTGATGTTTAGAAGTTCTTGAGGATGTAAAGAATGAGATGAAATCAAGAATGATGAGGGAATCCGAGTGGATTTTGCAAGGAGTTGCACCAAAGTCAGTCTCTCTGAACAAGATCTACACACAACTGTTCATCATCAACGACGAGTCGGACCCCATCAATACAGAGCATGAGATCTGGCAGGTGGAGACGACACATGATTTAAACACATCAGCGCTGACCGTCATCGACTACAATCAAATCCTTCGACCACCCAAGAACAGAACCATCAAGACTGTTTTAACTAAAGGAATTGCTGGAATTGGGAAAACATTCACCGTGCAGAAGTTTGTCCTCGACTGGGCGAGCGGAGAAGCCAATCAAGATCTAAAGTTTGTGTTTCTGCTCCCGTTCAGAGAACTGAACTTGGTTAAGGGAGAAAAGAGTCTTTTTGACCTGATTTGTGTGTTTTATCCTGAGTTCACAGAGGCTAGAGAGATCTCTGAATGGATCTGCAATAGGAAAGTTCTGTTTATCTTAGATGGTCTGGATGAATACAAAAAGGATTTAAACTTTCAGACAGACCTTTTGTCAGATGTGACTAAAGAAGCCACAGTAGATGTCCTTCTAGAAAACCTTCTGCGAGGAAAACTTCTCCCGTCTGCACACGTGTGGATCACCGGCCGACCCGTCGCAGCTGGACAGCTTCCATCTGACATTTTCAAACATGGGTACATCACACAGATCAGAGGATTCACAGATGAGCAGAAGCAGGAGTACTTTACCAAGCAGTTTAACGAGCCAGAGCAAAGAGATGAAGTCATCCGTCACCTGAAGTCTCAAAGGGGCCTGTGGATATTGTGCCACATACCTCTGTTTTGTTGGATTTCGTCTGTTGTTCTCAAAGATATAATTGAAAAACAAAATAAAGACAGAAAAATGCCGTCAAATCTGACGGAAATGTACATCCATTATCTGCTCATTCAGACTAAACTGAGCCACAAGAAATATCAAGGTAAAGAGCTGTCCCAAGAAGAAGGTCACCAGGAACATAAAATAGTGCTGTCACACAAACATATTCTCATGCAGCATAAAGAAGTGATTATGAAACTGGCAGAGCTGGCATACAGACACCTTAAAGAACAGAATGCCATCTTTGAAGAAGAAGACTTGAAGAAATATAATATCAGCGTTGATGAGGCGTCTCAGTATCCTGGAGTCATTACCTGTGTCTCAGAGCGCAAATTTCTGTTTTACGAAACCAAACTTTTCAGCTTTGTCCATCTCAGTGTCCAGGAATTCTTTGCAGCCGTGTTTGCATTTCAAGAATTTCTATCAGGAAATCAAGAGTCCCTGGAATTAATTACAGCTAAAAAGAGACAGATGTCTAATTTGTGTGACTTTATCAAAAATCTGATTGATGAAGCCTTGAAACGTGAAGACGGACACTTGGACCTTTTTAACTGCTTTGTCTTTGGGATTTCTTGTGATTCCAGCAGACAGTTACTTGAAGGATGCCTGCCTCTAATCAGGAGAAGTAGTTCAGATGATCACAGAAAGGTGGCCACGTACATCAAGTCTTTAAAGAGGAAAGGTCTGTCGTCTGAGAGATGCATCGGTCTTGTTCGTTGTCTGGTGGAGCTCAAGAACCCATCATTTTTACAAGAAATGCATGAGCTTGAACGCTCACAGAGCAAAGAGCCTCTCACTCCGTTCCAGTGCACGCTTCTGGCTTTCCAGTTTGTGATGTCAGATACAAAACACGATGAGTTTGATCTCAGGAAATACAACATCAGCATAGATGGGTTTGAGAGATTCTCCCCAGCCATCACATGCTTCAGAAAGGCTCTGTAAGTGCTGGGATGTTGAACGTCTTCAGAATAGTTCATGAAATATTCCCAGTAAAATTTGAATATAATACATTGTAAATTGTTAAATTCAAGATTGGAACAGTTTTAATGCATATTTGCAACAGTGGAATACAAAATCTTTACAGTTTAACAGCAAAATTTTAAAGAAAAATTCTATTTTAGAATTCTGCGTTTACACTAGTTTCAGAAACGGTCTCCTAAAACGCATGTCACATGACCATGTACAACCATAGATATGTACATGTAGATTCCCCATTATTTAAATTACGGATGCATCTGCATGCTTGGAACGATCGAATAGGGAATCTTCCAACGCTTATCTATGGGTACAAAAACAGGCAGAATGTTATTGTTTACACGGCCGTCAAGGATACACAGAGAGACTGCAGGCAGCCATCATTTTCAAAAGTCTCCATTTTGTTCTTTTAACACTGAAACGCTACCCCGTTGTTTACAAAGTAAAATGGGTTCTGCAGCATTTTCAAAAGTCTCCATTTCAACCTCTTAAAGGCCAGATTAGTGTAAATGATAGGCGGAACCGTAGTAAAAGTTATGAGTTTTAAAAGGAAAACACACTTGTGTAAACGAGGCCTAAAAGCAAATATTTAACAGTTTTAATGCAACATTGTAACAGTTTAATGCAATACTGACAGGCTCAAAGGAATCAGCTTGACAGAGCAGCACTGTGAGATCCTAACACGTTACCTGACATCTCCAAACTCTCACCTGACTCATCTCGATCTGAGCTACAATGGTTTGGGTCTGTCTGCACTGAAGCAGCTTTCCACAGCGCTCTGTGATCTCAACTGCCAGATTGAGATTCTGAACCTCAGCCACAACTTCCAGAGTCAGGACATGGAGCAGATCTGGAAAGTGCTTTCAGGACCAAATGTGAATCTGAAGATCCTGGACCTCAGCGACAATCTTCTGCAGGATTCAGGTGTGGAAATACTCTTAGCTGGACTGCAGGATGGTAACTGTCATCTTGAAGTTCTGAAGTAAGTCAAACCAACCACAAACATTATAGTCCAGACAAACAGATAAAGATGAGAATCTGTCGGAATATGCTGAAGTGTTTTTACATTATAGGCTTTCAGGCTGTCAGATTAAACGAGTTTATGAGCTGGTGTCATCTTTGAAGAACAATTCTTATCTTAGAGAGCTGGACCTGCGCTATAATGATCTTGAAAGCATCGGACAGGAGCATGAGCTGCTCTCACTGAGGTACTGTGGCTTGTCTTTGCTGTTATGTCAGTGTACGAAAGGTTGATGTATACATCCACTGCATCTATTTTTTCATGTATATTCTCCATTTGTTTTAAAATGTCATTAAATAACAGTGTGCTTCTGTTATTAAAACTCTTGTCTAACTAGTATTTCTACTGGTGGAGAATGCGGTCAGCAACCAGGCCTGGATAAATGTGAGTTTAAACATGCATATAGATGTCCATATGAGATGCTAAAATGTCTATGAATGTGTATTTGTAATTTGTCAAGCCTTTTTTCTATATGTTTATCAGTGCAAATATGTGGTTCTTTAATGTAAACTCAAAAAATCCTGCCAGTGTTAAAATGATGAAAAATGATCAAACTGCCATATTCGATGCAAAATGTGTCCTCTACTCACATAGAAGTACAGGAGACAGCATAAGTACTGTTGCTCTTCAGGAACTCAAGCTGCATCAACACGCTTTGAAAATCTGCTACGAGGGGAAATCTGCTTCCCATGATCAAGGTCTCGTGGAGGTTTGTGAACACCTTGGATACGTGTAGGAAACCTTGGTTCTTGCATCATAGCTTGGTGCTTCTTGTCGCTGTGTAATGCTAATGACGGACGCATCCCTCACTGGTTGGGGAGCGTTCATGAGTAGCTAATGTGGCACGTCAAGTGCTTGAAGATGCTGGCTGTGTTTAGAGCTCTGAAACAGATTCTCTCAGAATCCAGCGTGTTGACGCAGCTTGAGTTCCTAAAGAGGAACGTCTCCAGATTGCTTATGGTCATGTAAAAACATTCCCCTTTTGTGAAGCTACTTTGAAATTATATATTGTTTATATAGTGCTAAACAAATACATTTCAATTGAACATTTAAGTTGAATTTTTCTGATTAATCTGTTTTTAGATTTCATAGCGCTGACCTTTGACCCTCGGACAGTTAATGAACTCCTTTATCTGAGCGAGAACAACACTAAAGTCACTCGTCATAAAGAGAAACAACATCTTCCTGCTAATAACGAGAGATTCGACAAGTGCAACCAGGTCCTGAGCCGCCAGCCGCTGATTGGACGGTGCTTCTTTACGGTGGATGTGATTGGCCCAGATGTACATGTGGGCGTGGCCTGTAAGGGAATAGAGAGGAAGGGAGCGAGTGAAGCTGTATGTTTGGGACACAATAAGATCTCATGGAGTTTATGTTTGTCAGATCATTCATGTGTGGCTCATCACAACAATAAAACTGTATTAATTCAGTCAGAGCCTGTCAGAAGACTGGGTGTGTTCTTGGACCGGGACACTGGTTCTGTTTGCTTCTATATGTTGAGTCCACAGTATAAACTCTTGTACGCATTTGATGCAGATTTTCCCGAGGATCAGGAGCTTTACGCTGCTTTCAGGATTCAGGAGCCAAACAGTGAGGTCACTCTCAGGCAAGAATCACTATAAAGGTGTACAGTTACTGTTTTTGATTGATTCCTTAGATCTGGGGAGATGTGTGTGATCAGACCTGGTAAAAATATCCAGCTAGTAACCAACAAAACCCAGCGGCAAATGACATCAGTGATCATGAACACTGACATTTTCAAAATCCAGCAGTAGTACCCAAACTTAAATGTGAAACTACTCACTTTTTGGTGTGTTCACGATTTTAGATCCAGGAACTCCATTTGGAGAAACTAAATTCGCTCCGACTTCAGAGTTGGCTAACTGGCTGAACGCTCATCTGCCATGATTTGAAAACATGTACTATGTAGACATTGTATCAATTTATTTCATTTATAAAAGGCATGTACCTGAAGACTTTGTCTATGGCGTTCTTCTTTGTTTCCCTTGTTGAAGACCACATGCAAATGATGTCGCTGACCCTTCAAGTGGTACTGGGAAATAGTTTGTGCAAAATCGCCCCAGTACTTTAGTACTGTACTTTTAGTTCTGAAACTTAAGTGGTGCACGGATGGCTTTCAGATAAGTACCCTGCTATCATCATCAGAATCAGAACCGTCCTAAGGCATTCCACTAATTCTAACAAAGTTGTTCTGTTCTGTTCAAGAGAATGTTGTGTCAGGATGTTGTGTCGTCTGGAAACTTCAAAAGTCCTTCTGTGAAGTGCAATCATTCATGTACAGGAGTGTTTCTTGGAGCCTGTCCACACGGAGATGCGTTTCGCTGTATAGTTACACATTTTTTATCGTATTGGCGTTCCGTCCACACGGATCAGGCGTTTTAGGTGACTGAAACCGCTATTTTTTGAAACCGGGTCCCAAAGTGGATAAATCTGAAAACGACACCCCTGCGGTTTCGAGCTCATGAGTTAAATCAGGTGTGTTTGATCAGGTCTCACTCCAACTCGTCACATTTTGACACTTGGTCAAGACCCTTTTGCGTCACTTTCTGAAGATCAAGGTACCCTTTCTTAGTCACTTTTTGACGTGAAGGGTCGTGTTTTAAATAAGAAACCCTTAGCATCAATATGCTGATGCAATCATTTTTAAAATTTTATCATCTTAATTAAAATATATATTGGGTAAAAACAATGGCAGTATTGCATATATGTAGAGGTGTGATTTTTCAATGTAAACAGTCAAAAGAGTTTTAATTAAATGAGATTATTTACAAATTGATGAGCACATAACCCAACCCTTCATGTCGAAAAGAAAGTGATGCAAAAGGTATGGAACTAGTTTATTTGCCCTAATTTGTCTTTGCAAAAGCTTGGTTATGCAGGAATGGCCGTCTTTCTGTTCTGCTCATTTCTTAGTTTTCGCTGTGTGTGGTGTTTACAGTCCTTAAATCTGCTTCTTCAAAGAGCCTCGTTCACACTGCGGTGAAGAGTCCACATCACACACACACACACACACACATACTCTAACACACATGGCTTTCCAGCAGAGGGCACCACAATTTCCAGAAACAAATGAAGACGTGTGATGGAATAATCATTCATTTTAAACACTGCTTACTCAAATAACTTAAAGAAAAAAGACTAGTTATTCTGTCTGTGGCTGCATTAATAGTCTGCATCACTTTTAAGACCCTCGTCTGTCGTTTAATCATCTGCGGAGTCTCATAAATGAGTCACTGAGTCTCGAGTGTGATGTCAGCAGGCTTTGATTCCTCCTCATCATCTCAGACGAGGACGTGATGATGGTGAGGATCTGCTGGAGAGAGTGTGTGTTTATTCCTCTCACACACACTCATTTTGGGTGTGGACGAGCGCCAGAGATCCCAGCGCTCAATCCCAGCACAAACACAGATCCAGAGAGATGTAGGTGAAGCTGACAAACACGAAACAGAAATGACAACAATCAGTGCTGTCATCAAGACGTTTTTACATTTAATGAGGAAAACATGAGAGACGCTTTCCAGTGTTAAACTGGGCCTGGACCATTTCCAAGGCATTGCTATGCAGTTGCTATAGTTTTGTTATTTTGTTGTCTTTAAAACATGTTACAATGTTTCCAACGTTCCAAAAATCTAAATACAAGTTTATATCTCACAATTCTGAATCTCACAATTGTTTCCTTTTTTCTTTTCTTCAATTGCCACAATAAAATAAAGAATTGTTGACTATAATTTTTACTTTTTTCTTGCATTTGCATAACTATATCATGCAGTTCTGACTTTGAATTTATATCTTATCATTTTTTCTCTGAATTGTTAAATAAAAAGTTACAGTTACCTTTTGTTAATTATTATTCTAATTCCACGATACAAACAAGCTTCCACTGTTTCTGTGTGTTTCTTCACATGTGATGGGAATCTCCTTCAGTGTTTGTCCATCAAATTAAATATGAATATCTGTAAAAAAAAAAAAAACTGCTGCTGTTGAGGTAAGATTCAGTAAGTGTCGCTTTAAATCTGCTCTTTATAAAACAACTCACTGAGAGAAAAAAAATCCCTTGACTTTACATAAACCAGAGGGGGGAAAAGGAAGAGTGAGAGAGTGAGAGTGAGCGAGAGAGCAGTGTGTGTGTGAGAGAGAAGCTGAACTCTCTCCCAGTCTTCTGCTGCGCTCTCTCTCACACACATCGCTCTGACAGGTGAGTAAAAGCTCATCATTCCTCTGATCATCATCTCTGCTCTGATTGATTGATTCTGTGCTTTCATCCCTTAGTTTCACTTGCATGATTAATAACAGAATATTCGTCCATCAGAATTTCATTCTTTTAAATTCAAAGGTTCACAAAAACATTCTGTCATCATTTACGGTCTATCATGACAAACTTGTATCATGTTTTTTCTTATGGAACAAAATGTAAATATTTGAGGAATATTAGGAACCCAACAACTTTGATTTATTGTTTCTTAAAATATCCTCTAAAATCGATCAAATCTTGGGTGAAATTTGCCATAAATTCTCAATCCATCATGACCTTTAGAGCCTAATTCTTATATGACTACTAAACCCAGAATTCCTGTGTTTTATTCCTCACATTTCAGGCTGATATTTCACTTGATCGCAAGATATAAGCTTTTTCTTCAGAATTTAGTTTAAATCGAACAATTGAAAGATATTAACCGATTAGATATAAACTCACAAACACAAAATGAAGATATTTTGAGGAACACTGAGAACCAAACAACACTGAATTTCTTAAAGGCAAAAACACGCATTTCTCGAACCATCTTCTCATATTGTAGATTTTTGGCTGAACTTTCCCTCAAGTCTCAGTGAGCGTATAGTGGAATGTGTGTGTGTCTGTGGTTGAGTTTTGGTTGTCATATAACACACAACACACATGCAGCTGTGAATGTGATGATGATGACTGAAACCCACACACCATCGGACCAACATCTACTCACACAACTTCTACATTTCTCACATTATCACTTATTCACAATAGTTTAGAAAACGGTAATAAATATGACACGAACTGGAACACATTGATCTGATAGTGTCAGATAACTAATACAATGAACTGTTTTAAATATCTGTCAGCTGTTCAATTTAAGAACACAATCAGATAAAACCAATTTAGCTTCAATGTGTTTAGTCTGTGGTTTAAAATAAAGAAAAAACACCTAAGGACATGCTTACGTCAAAGTGTCTGAATAATTGTGATCCCAAATTTTACTGGTAGTCCACTGTATGAAGACGATTTGGGCTCTGGACCACAAAACCAGTCCTAGGGGTCAATTTCTTGTAATTGGAATTCATACATCATCTGGTAGCTGAATAAATAATATTTGCATTGATGTCTGGTTTGTTAGGAGAGGACAATATTTGTCTGAGATATTAATGTACCGTCTAAACATTTGGGATTTGAGGGAGCAAATAAAATCTGAATATTGAGAAAATGTCCTTTAAAGATATGAAAACTGATATCTGGAGTCTGAATGATGTTTGCTTTGACTGATCCAGCGATCTTCACTCCGGGCTGAACTCTGCTTCAGTTGAGCTTCCGGGTGTCTTCTGTGCTCTGTTCTTTGGGTTAATTACTACCGGCAGGAGCCATTAACTCTGACTGGATGGGGTGGCAGGATTCCAAGCGCTTGAGAAGGTTGATGTGTGATGCATGTGTCTGACCACAGGAGGAGGAGAAGATGGAGATGATGATGATGGTAGTGGTCCTCCTTGTCGCTCCGCTCGTGGAGGGGGTTCCAGGATTCCAGCTGCGCCTGGCGGACGGCAGGAACAGGTTCGAGGGTCGTCTGGAGGTGCTGTATAATGGCGCCTGGGGAACTGTGTGTGACGACGAGGTCAACATCAACTTGGCCAACGTGGTGTGTCGTGAACTGGGCTTTTCCCGCGGACTCACCTGGTCTCACAGCGCCAAGTTCGGCGAGGGCAGCGGTATGACTCTCAGTGTACATGAAGGGACAGTCCGATCTCACGACAATTCGTACATATTTCACGAGGTGGATAATTCCTACAAATTCGTGTAAACTCACTCTTGCTAAATTGTATGCATTTAATGAGTTGCACAATTTGTAAGAATCTTTATGAATAAACTACACCAAACCCCGCCTCTAAACCTACCCATCACATCATCATACGAATTTGAACAAATTAGCCACCTCATAAAATATGTACGAATTGTTCACAAAACTGTGTTGGATGGGAACAAAACATAGAAAAATAAATTACGACATGTTCCAAACCTTAAAATATTAGTTGTAACGTTTTAATCACACAGTTGACAAATTTTTCTCAAAATTGCGATTTGAAAGTTATTAATTGCCAAAATGTAAACTCAAATTTCAAATTATTTAATTTGAGTTATTAATTCGGAGTTTTAATTGCAAGACGTAATCGCAGTTCAAATTTTATATCTAACAATTGCAAATGATTCATTTCTGTATTGAATTATGTATTTTGAGATGTCAACTTAGAATTCCTTTTGTTCTTAGAATTTCCCATTCTTATCTAAAAATGGTAAGTTATTGTAAAATGTTAACATAGAAATTTCATATTTTTCTTTGAATTTCATATTTGTATCTAACGATTTTGAATTATTATTATAGTTATTCAAATGTAAACTCCGGCTTAGAACTTGTCTCGGTGCTCAGGTCCGATCTGGATGGATAACGTCTGGTGTTCGGGCAGCGAGAGCTCTCTGTCGGAGTGTCGCTCGAACGGCTGGGGAGTGACCGACTGCACTCACGCTGAAGATCTGGGGGTTGTCTGCAGCCCGGATCTGCCCAGCCAGGGCCACGTCCCTCGTTACCAAGAGCCTCCTTCACCTCAGATCTCCAGCATGGTCTCCAGCGCTCCTCAGCGGGGCCACGATATCGCTCTCAACCGGGGCCGGGGCCCAGCGTCTCCACAGCTCAACGGCCATCGCATCCAGCTGCGCAGGAACGGCTTGGAGAGCGGCGTCACGGGCCTGCCCCGGGGCCACCGCATCCCCGACTTTCCACGGAGCAGAGCCTCCTACAGACGGCAGCCAGAAGTGACACCTGCTCAGACCAGTAGAGTCCCAGAGAGACCAGCACCAGCACCTGAGCCGGTCTACAGCCCCGAGCCAGTCTACCCCGGCCAGGAGCACGGGAATACGATGAACCTGGACTTCACCGACGGGCAGGTCAGAGTCTCTAATACTCTAAAGCTGCATTCGTTTGATCAAAAATAGTGTAAAATGTGTCATATTATTCGAATTTAAAGGCAAGGGTTTTTTTTATTTTCCAATGAATGTTTGACTGCTTCCACAGATATATTTGTGCAGGTCAACTGTTTTCAGTTTCCATGATCCAGCTTGATTTAGTTTAGTAGTTTAGCTGGTTTCCCTGGTTTAACTGCTAGTCTGTCCAGCTCTACAGTGTTAATGTGGCATGATGAGTTTTCTCCAGCGGTTCATATAATTAAAGACCAACAGTGTAAACATGCTTGCAACCAGTCGTTTAGAGCCGGGTCTTCTGATGATTGACAGTTCTCTGGAGGACTCTGATTGGCTCTTTCAGCACAATTGCAGGCAGATGTGAAGCCGTAACCAAATACTCCAGGATTAAACCAGAAAGCTTCACACTGGATCCATCATCTGTTTTAACCTTATAGAGCTGCGGTGTTACACACAAACATGTTAAATGGTTAATTCCTGTAAGATTTACCGGGAAAAGAACGTAAACTGACATTCCCAGAATTCCTTACATTGCACCTCAAATTTAGTTTGAATTTGAAGCTTTTTCTTTTAAATATCTGTTGTTTTCTTCTCAGTGATGTTTATTAGGGTTGTGTGTTGTTAAATGAATGTTTATTGTATATTTGAGTGTAATGAGTCTCATCATGACGGTGTTCAGTGTTTGTGTGAATGAGCTCTTCTATATGTGTTCATATTTAAAAGCTGCTTGTGTTTGGTTCATCATGTGACTTTCTCATCATCACCTGTATTTGGTGTTTATCAGTGTATTTCAAAGATACAGAACAGATTGCAGTACTTTAAACATTGTATCAGTTCATGAAATTACAGTATTTAACTGTAAATTTAACTTAAAACCGTAAAACATTTTACTGTATTCTTTATGGTTGGATTCCGCAATCCACAGCTGATTTTTCACGGTAAGTTTTATGTAATTTTATTAAAGTGTATTTTATCATGCATGTTTAAGAATCTAAACGATCGGCATGATCAATCTCCTCGTGTCGTCTGTCTCTGAGTGAGAGTTCAGAGTGTTTTCTCCAGTAACTGTACTCAGATCTGGACTGATTCTGATGAAGTAAGAGTCAGAATAACTTTGGTCACATCTCAAATGAACTCTTACTGGACTGAAGCAGCTCTCCATCAATCATTTTCTAGAAGAATCTGGTCATCAGCATCTTTTGAGGAGCTTTACTTTCACTGTTCCTCAGCGGAGCAATGATCTTCACAAACCTCCAAAACATCTTCTGAGGAGCTCTCAATCTTATGTCCTCATATTGGGATCATTTCGATCTCCTCTTACTGCAGAGATTCAGATGACTTGACGTGTTTGTCCGTGTCTCTCTCAGTCGTCCGGCTCGGTCCAGCTGGATGAGGTGCGCCTACGGCCCGCTCTCACCGCCACGCGGAGCGCTGCCATGGTAACGGAGGGCGTGGTGGAAGTGAGGCATGCTGGGAGGTGGAGGCAGGTGTGTAGTCTGAGCTGGGATCTGAGCAACAGTCGAGTGGTGTGTGGCATGCTGGGATATCCGTCAGCGGAGCAGCCCGACACACGCATGTACCGGTGAGTAACCAGAGATCACTAACTCATCTAACTAGCTCAGTGACAATGATTCATCTGGGAATATTCTGTTGTTGGATATTTCAACTTTCTCGTGTTCTCTAGGTGATCCAACCTGGTCATTAGTTAGGGTTAAGTGATGTAAACTGATACGCCTGTTTGGACCAGCAACAAACCAGCTGACTAAGATTATTATAGTTAACTAAAACTGAAACTTGAGATTAAACCATAAATTCCATTCGTAAATAAAATATTAAGAACATTTCAGAATATCTCAGAGAAAGCTTTTAATTCACATTTTTCTCATTTAAAAACACAAATACTCTGTACCTTAGTGTTTTTGTCTTGTAATAAATATCGACAAAATCTGGAATTGAGGGACGTTTACTTAAAAAGTAAAACAGCTTTAGATATTTTGTGCTAAAATAAGTAGGACTAAAACTGACATCAAGCATTTTAATTTAGTTTAACTCAATGTACTAAAATAGCTCAAATCTAATTCACAATATTATGAAAAACTATAGAAGCGATAATAGAGTCGGTGTAGTTTGTGTTGGTGGCTGAGTGTTGTCTTTCTAAACATCTGACTGAAGAGAATGAGTGTTTCTTCAGGAGATCTTCCACAGACTGTGTGTTTAGTGTCAGATTGAGATTCAGGAATAGCAGCATGTGCTAAAACGAGCGCGTCCTCCTCTAATCGCATGTAATTACGTGATTCCAGTGGAAAAACCAGCTGTCTGTCTCAGTCTCATTCTGCCCCTGAATGCTTATATACGTGACCCCGGACCACAAAACCACCCACTTTCCATTGATGCACGCTTTGTTAGGACAGGACCGTGTTTGACCAAGCAGAAATATTGAGAAAATCTCCATTAAAGTTGTCCAATTGAAGTTCTTATAATGCATATTACTAATCAGAAATTAGGTTTTGATATATTTATGGTAAGAAGTTAACTAAATATCTTCGAGGAGCATGATCTTCACATAAGATCTGATAGAGGAGCGTGTGTTTCCTCCGGCTCTCACTTGTGTTTTCTGATGAAATCAGCAGAGTTCTTTCATCTGCTGGTGTTCAGTCATAACAGGACAGACGCTCGTGAGAGTCGGAGGAAGCCTGTCGAGATCTGTCCTGATCATTAACTGTCTGAGGCTGATTAAAACACATACAGTCATCAGCCGTGACGAGCTCAACAAACCCAGAGACCTTCCGTCTACATACAGAGAAAAAAATCTATTTTTAAAATATATTCATAAAAATGTAAAAAAAATTGCAAAAAAGAATTTAACATCACATAAGCCAAAATAAAAGTTTTTGTTCCTATATTATATGTGTGTGTTCTATGAAAGTTTATTATGTACATATAAATAATCCTCACATGTACATGTATATATCTTGGAGAAATCTATTTGTGTTTACATGTATATATTTAGAGTCATATCATTTATATTAAACATAACTATTTTTAATATATAAACAAACCTTTCCTGAAATATATACATGCATGTGTGTGTTCATATATATATATATACACACACACACACACAATACAAATACATATGTAAAGTAAAACTTTTAATTTGGATGTGAATAGTTTGATGCACTAATAAAAACATTTAAGTCACATTTGAAGAAAAACTTAGTTTGTCCTTATAACACGTCTGAATATTTGAATAAAATTATCAACACATCTATTTCATACTTCTAAAAAATATGTTTAATGTTTACAACATACATATAGTATGCATTTAAAATTATATATATATATAAAAAATAATAATAATGATCCATATGGGATTGAAGGGCCCATTCATACAAAATGTTTTTTTATGTTTTCTTTTTGAGCATGAAAAACACAAGGTTCGTAGATGTGTTATTTTAAAAGGTTAAATTATTTAGATTCTGTCACACGTGAAATTCAGCAAAACAACACTTTGAAGAAACGCTTGTTAATAACCTTAGAGAACCTTGATAGAACGTTCTGAGAACACTCTCTGTCGGCTGGAATAGCTGTTAGAATATGGTCCTGGACGATGTTTTTATTCGATGTATTTTTATGGCATCTCACGAGCACAGTTTTAAGATGCTGTGTAAAGTTTTCACACACAGCTCTGCTCATCAGTGTCAAAACACTCGACCAATCAGAAGACACCGGAGGCGGGACAAACATTGCAAAAGTTTGTTGTCATGGTAACTGTTTGATGTTTTTTTTTATCACTCCTGAGTCTGTTTTTAGACGAGCTGCAGCCCTGAGAGAGACTTTAATAAGAAAAAGTCCAGATTTAATGAGCAGTGTTTATGCGGTCAGGAATAGATTTAATAGTTCTGACCTTCAGTTCACTTCACTTTATATCTCTCCAGCTTTACAGAGATTCAGTCATTCACCTTCACTGGAGAAGTGCGGTTTACTGAGTTAAAAAAAAATGATTTTCTTCCTGAGTATTTTTGAAAGATATTTATTTAAATGAAATGACTTAGGATATTTTGTCTTGTTTTCTGAAAAGGTCATCCAAATTTTGTTAGCTTTTGTTTAAATCAAGGAAAAATACCTGCCAATGGGTTAAGAAAAATAATCTTAATTTAAAAGCTAAACAAGATTATTTTTCTTATCCTCTTGGCAGATATTTAACTTTTTTTAAGTTGTTTTTTTTTTTACAGAAAACAAGACGCGATATATTTGCGAAACACAGTATTAATAACATGGTCTTAACATTCTTAGACTCGTAGCATTCATCAAGCACTATCAGATTGTTTTATAGTCAATTATTGGGCTGAACGATTTGGGAACAATGTGCGATTGCGATTATTAAGGTCAAAATTGCAATTTGCGATACGATATCTAAGTGGTTTGACTCAACTTGCTTGTTATGAAGGAAACTGCACACACAGATTACTAATAATGCTGAAATCTGTATTTCTCTACTGAGATACAGTATACAGTGCAATTTAGCAACAACTAAATACCCATTTTTATATTTTTATATGTTGTACCAAAACATTTTAGCAGGATGTAACATATACTTGATATATTTCTTTTGGTATCTCTTGACCAGTGTGTCAATCATTTTCTCAAATCCCTCTTTTGTTAAAAGTGCGTTCACACCTGAGGTTACTTGGGTGAATATATCTCGCTATTGGCGTGTAGTTGGACGCTTCAACATGTGGAGTTTACACCGGTTTCACACTGCATGCATCAGCTGGGCGTAAGCAGCGCGTATTTTTTCTGGCGCCCCTGTTAACAGATGAGAGCTTTCACGCAGGGGTGGCGCAACAGCGCGTAGCAGGTGCAGAGAAATTACATAAATCAAAGCAAATGGTACACAGTGTTCGGAGAACAACGCTGCAAAATAAGACAGAAAGATGCTTGTCTACAGCCTGCAGTACAAGCTCACAGAATAAAAGCTCAATCGGCGCGCGCTCCTGTTTTGAATACGCGCCGCTTATGAGTGCAGTGTAAAGCCGGCGTGTTTAACGTGCCGCTTAATTCGCGCGAATCCTGCTGCCGGATGTCTAATTGTCTTTGCATTGACTAAACATGTAAATGACTCGCGCTTACCGCTTCATTCGCGTCTGTTGTGAGCAAGAATGAATGTCTTGTTACGTCCACAAATACATTTATTTATTTAATATAATCGCAAAGGCTGACATCGCGATGGCGATTGTGATAGGATTAATCGTGCGGCACTAGTCTATTATATACAGTAGAGCACAGAAACAGCATCACGTTCAAATAAATGTAGTTACAGTCATGTGCCTGTTAAAGTTCCACTCGATTTCAAAACATTTGGTCAGGAATTAGTTTGAGAAAAAAACAAACCAGTAAATGTGTTCAGGTTTAAGCCAATGTAAACCAAGTAGCATCATGCACTCACATTACTGTTATATCGTAGTGTTTTCTACTATAGTAACAGCATACAGCCTGTCATGTTCAAAATGTTTATAGTTAGAAAAAACTAAACCAGTAAATCTGTTCAGGTTTATGCCACAATAACATGCAAACTAACACAAAAAAGAAGCATTACTTACTCATTAAATGATCACATCTTGAATTATTCTTCTCTTCTTCCAGAAACAGTCGACATGAAAGTCTCACGCTGAGCACGTGAGCTGAGGTGGGCGTGTACATGTCGCGCGCGTCTCACGTGGACGATTTTAAAAACAAAGTGGCTCGTGGGCGGGGTCACATTAAAAATACTGAGATCGGATTGAGAAACTAGATATGATGTTTGTTTCATACTGATACATTTATCACAAATATTTGTTGACTTACTTTATGACTCGTTGCATTTTAAAGTAGACACTTCAAGCTTTCTAGAGATATGTGTCTCGTGTTTCCAAGGAGTCTCAGTTAATTTAAGTGACGCCTTTCTAAAAACAGTTCACGGAGAGAACAAAGAAGGAACTCGCACACTGTTTATTTTCCTTACTTTGCAAAAGCACACACTTTTGTTGTTACTGAGAGTAAGAAAGTAGACACCAAACAGATTTGAACGGTGTATAACACTTACTTTTTTAGTGTCTTTCGCACTGATAAGAAAAGAAAGAAGCAGAACGCGCCTGCGATACTTTCGACCCCAGCTATCACACACTTAAGAGTGTTTAATCACCGTCAAAATAAAAGTCTTTGTTCACAATATATATATATATATTTGAGTGTGTACTATGTATTAGGTACATATAAATACAAACACATGCATGTACTGTATATATTTAAGAAAACTTGTTATATTTATATAAAATAGAATATAAATATATAAATGTAAATATTTTCAAAATATATACTGTGTGTGTGTTTAATGAATATACACAGAACGCATACATACATTAAAAGCTTTATTTTGGGTGTGATTTATCATGATTAATCAGTTGACAGCTCTAGACTGAAGTCACTTGTAAAATAAACACAGCTTAATTCCAGAATTTGTAGTTATTAATACTACAAAAAAAAACTGACAAAAATACTACAGAGGAAAATCATATTGTGCAGTATAAAAGAAGAACAAGCGTCTGTCCGATATCTTGGGATTGTTTCTGTTTCTGACAGAGGTTTGTCATTAGTGTGTTAAATCTCTGAGACGTGTGTGTGTGTGTGTAATGATGGGTTGCTGGTGTTTCGGTCCGGCCTATATTAAACTCCAGCCGCAGTGAGATTCAGTGTTTCTGCGAGTGATTTTTAATAACCGGTTCCTCTCAGCTGCTTCAGGACTCCACCCGTTTCAGCTCCGTCTGCTGCTTCCTTTAAACTCTTTTCATTGTGAAGAACTCGCTGCGGATGAAGTGTGTGTTCAGAGCAGGACACTCCAGCAGCTCACTCATGTCATTTGATGGATTAAATCTTATCCTCACTTCTTTCTATTTAAATATAAATATCAGAATTAGTTTGACGCTGATTCAATACACACACTGAATAGACACTTTTCTCCTCCGAACAGGGATGTTGATAGAAGGATGTTTGGTTATAGTTGAAGAAAACCCTAGTGTTTTGCAAAAAACAGGTTGTTAAAGTAATCATACCCTTACGGCAAACAAACAAAAATTACAAATTACAGTAAAGCAAATACTTAAAATTTTACATATATATATCATTTATTAATTTAATTTAAAGAAAATGTATTTTCTTGCTCCTGAAATAAAACAGCGTAAATGTAGGCTACTAAAGTAAGAAAAAATAATAACATTTTTCTTGTTCCTAAAATACATTTTGAAATATATGTTGGTTGAAACTGAACCTATTTAAAATATGAAAATCAAGCGTCACAGTCTGACAGAGAATGTGTTGGTTTGCTGTGATCTACAGTCTCGTCTGGACTCATTAAAGCTTCTTCTGATCTGCTCTGAAGCGTCTGTGGCTCCGGGCTGCTCTGGGGTCATGTGACCACCCTCAGCCAATCACAGCTCAGCGTGGATCTCTGTTGATGTGGCAAATAAGTGGTTTCCTTAATTCCTGCCAGCCAGAGCAGACCACCAGCGCTCAGACAGACGATATATATGTATATTTGCTCATGAACGACGTGTTTGTGTCCGTGTGTTGTGTTTCTATGCGACACAGGGAGATCAGTGTGTGTTTTAGCAGGTGTTTGTGGCTGCGGCTCGTTAGGACGCTCGTTTCAGCTCTTTTGTTTAACCTGATGCTGTATAGTCCTGCAGAATCATGTGTTCTGTAGCGCTTCCGGCCTGAAGTCAATGGGCTTTTGATGTTTTTTTGGTTACATTTTTTTTGGGGGGGGGCTAAAAGGGGCAGTCGTGGCCTAATGGATAGGGAGTTGGACTTGTAACCCAAAGGTTGTGAGTTCAAGTCCCAGGTCCGGCAGG
>JAUMHG010000007.1:2416157-2441039 GCA_032359395.1 Enteromius anoplus | reverse complement strand
ACTGAGAGACAAACACACACAGAGTGACACACACACAAACACTGAGAGACAAACACACACTCTGAGAGACAGACACACACACAAACACACACACAGAGTGACATACACACAAACACACACACTGAGAGACAAACACACACACACACACACACAGTGACACAAACACACACACACACACACACTGAGAGACGCACACACATACTGAGAGACAAACACACACACACACACACACACACACACACACAGAGTGACACACACACACACACACACACACACACTGAGAGACGCACACACACATACTGAGAGACAAACACACACACAGTGACACACACACACACACACACACACACTGAGTGACACACACACTGAGAGACAAACACACACACACACACACACACACACTTTTTGCAAAGTAAAACACATTTTTTTTACAGTAGATAAAAAAAGTTAATTTCAAATAACAACAAAGATCTTTGTTTTATGCTGTAAATAAAACTAAAGGTTATTGTAGCACACGTCACAAGAAAACAAACACGTTTTTTAGTTTTAACTCTTGATCATTTCAGGTTTAATTCCCGTTTCTTGCTTCTGTTTCAGGCGACGCTTACAGCGCAGAGATAGAGGACCTGTTTGAACACCGGCGTCAGATCTCGAACAACCTCCTCTGATGGACCGACACTCGTTTCTCTGAACGCGACCTCGCGTCGCAACACTCGCTGGGCGGAGCCTGCATGATTGACGGGTAGGGGGTGGGGTTAGTGTGATGATTGACAGGTGGGCGTTTACAGTATTCATGAAGCAGAAGATCAGAAGAACTTCGTGCCGTTATAATGAAGAGATTTCAGGAGTTTCCAGCACATCTGGATGCAGCTCTGTGTGTATTGATTCATCTTCATCACCCGTTCCAGATTCATAAGAAATGATGTAATGATACAAAATAATAATTAAAAAAATACTAATAGTGAAAATCGGTTTCAGAACGCAACGATCCGAACTTAACATAATGGAAATGTTCTTTCAGAAAGTGTCTTATTTTCCTGATTTTTGAGCTGATTTTGTTCATAATGTAATTCACACATCATTGTTGTTTATTTATTTGATTTTGCTAGTGTAAGTATGCTAGTATGATTTGTTGGAGAGATCTCTCTGAAGATCAGTTCCCAACCAGAGGGACTTAAAAGTGTTGCAGTTCACGTTTACAAATAATACAAATAGTCCTAAATACTCCTAAAAAAAAGTCTAAATTTAAAATACTGTCCAATTCTAAATTTCTATTTAAAAAAAAAACTAAAACAAACATAAAATGTAATTTGAAATACTTTTAAATATTTATTTTATTTTTGAACCGTTTGGAATCACCAAATTAATCATATTAAATTGGCCCCTACCTTCATTTCTGTTAAAAATAAAGTTTGAGAAAAAGCATAAAATATTTGTTGAATATTGGTTTGGAAGAAGGGTTGAGATCAGCATCTGTAGATGATTTCTGATATTTTGATCAGTTGTGAATCCGAACACACAATCCTGACAAACGGCCTCTCTTTTTATTTTCTTACCATCCGTGTCGTTCCTCATGTTTACTTCTCTGGCCACTGGTGCTGAATTTAGTGGCTCATGTAGTCTTTAATATTATTATTCTTTATTTCCATTATTACTGGCTCGAGGGGAGCAGCAGAATCTGTGTAACGAATGTTTCATCACTGTTGTATCAGCATGTACAGGTTTATGAACTCTGTCTGACCTCAGGCTTTCTCTCTATGAAGAGAAACAGACAGTCTCTGTTTTACAGCTTGTGCTTCAATACTTGAACAATAAACGTCTCGTGTCAAACATAAGAAATCTGTATGAGCCCAGAGTCATGAGAATAATGAATGACTTCAGATGACAACTGTTATACTTCACCCGCATAAAACCGTGCAAGCAACAATTTAATGCCAAGACTGTATGAATTCACGACTCTCTGCTCTGCTTTAATTTGTGTAAACGAGAATGAAGTCTCTTAACATCTATAGCTTTAAATTATTCATGTGGAAGACACTCAGAACACTGAACACCAGCAGCTTCTGTTTTCTCGGAGCTCTGAATCAGTTCGTTAGCTCATGATGAATCAAAGTGAATCGCTTCATTCTGAATGATTCTTTAACACTAAACCAAGAAACAACCCGAACCAGAACAGACAGTGATTCACTTTAATCAAATTGAAAAATAATTTAAAGAAATATAATTATAAATGGAAAAAGAAAGAATGAAACATTCCGGAATGATGAAGCTCAAGGCAGAAGACATGAATGAAGACAGTATAAAACTAAACACGTGCGTGTGTGTGTGTGTGTGTGTGTGTGTGTGTGTGTGTGTGTTGAATGAGTATGTTTGTGGGTGTGTATATATATGTGTGTGTGTGTGTGTGTGTGTGTGTTCATGTTTCTCTCAGACATGGGCACGAATCACAGCATCATTCCTGCAGATGAAGATGGATCCGTGTTTTCTCCTGCTACAGCGGAAGCGTGAGACACACACACGTCATGCCCTACAGTGAGCAGTTTAAAAACCCTGGTCTGTGCTGGAGACAGTCTGGATGGATGGAATGATGAAGCACAGGAAGTTCATCTGTACAGCAGAGAGACAGTGGAATCATTGGTACAGTTCAGCGCTCTCAACGAGGTCCTCTGGTGGAGCGTGAGCCGCTCTGAGTGTCCAACGGAGGACAGAGACGTCAGCGAGTCCGAACGCCTCTCTGTGAGCACATGAGACGGACAGAAGTAAGAGGACACCTGGTGAAAGAGCCTGTGAAACCCCAGAATCCTCGGCGTTGGCGTGAGGCTAGTTCCTCTTCTTGACGTTGTTGTTTGAGGACAGTCTCTGTCGCGGAGCTGGAATCAAAGCGCTCAGCGTCACCTTGCTCCGCGCCATCTCGAACAGTTTGGAAAAGACCTGAAACCAGAGATACGCGTCAGCATCGCTCACAGACACACGACCGACAACAAGAGGTCAAAGGTCACTCTCACCTTCCGCGGCGTCCTCTGTGTGAGCATGGAGTGAGCAGAGAGTGAGACGTTACAGACAGAACCAGAGCTACACTCAATATATGAGATCTGCTGTCTGGAGGATTATTACTCGAGCGCTGGAGAGTCTAAACCAGCAGCACCGCAGGGAGTACTAAAAGAACATTTCACACCTGCCCATATACATATGACTGCCACAAATAGTTTTCCCAAGAGCACTGCATGTTTCAAACTCAAAACCCGGTGCGGATGTTCTTAGGTCACTGTATTTGTGAAAGAAACCGTCTGTCCTCAGAAGTTTTGTGAGCGGAGCTCTTACAGCATTAAACCTCGATCTGTCCTGCTCTAAGCGCCACCTGCTGGCAGATAATCTACTTGGAGTGCAAGTCTGTGTGTGTGTGTGAGAGAGAGAGAGAGAGAGATACACACCTGCTCCCAGAGCGTCTCTGCCAGCCAGTCGATGAAGCAGCCCACTTCTCTGAACTCTCCTGAGTATTTGACATAAGCCCATATGCAGAGCGCCGTCAGCGCCAGGCCCATCAAAAGATTACAGAGCATCGCAGCTGTGCTCAGCCCCACGAAGCCCGTCAGCACCGACGACACGTACATCATGAACATCACAGCGAAGAGCGTGGCTGGCGTCCGCGCCGCAAAGAAAATGTTCTTCCCGTCGTTGTGTTTGATGAAGTTGGCGTAGGCCTCGTCAATCTCCTGCTCCAGCTGCTCCTGATAGCGCCGGCAGAACTCCTCTCCACCCATCTTCTTCACGCCCCGGAACTGACCCACACAGCTCCGCTTCAGCTCCTCGTGACTGCGCTCAAGATCCGCCGGGGCCATGTAGGGCCGGTCCCCACCACACATCTGCCAACCAGGTCCAACACATGGTCAGGAACTTACTGAGAGACCCAACACACACTGTCAGGGACTAAATGCTCACACAAAGAAAGAGGGCGGAGCTATTATTCTGTCTGTAGTGTTGCTGCGGGCGCCATGTTCTGGAGACACTGTGTGTCGTTGTGAAAGTGCTTCCAAAAGAGGACACGACTAGAAATCAGTGTTAATACGAATGCAGACGTGCTGTTATGTTTACGAGGCGTGATGCAACACCACGTGTACAAAGACAGAACTAAGTCATGATCATCAGTAATTATGTCTCACTGCTTTGTAATGTGTTTTATTGTTCTGGTGTCACAGCGCCGGGACGCAGCATCACGTTATGGTAAGGGGCGGAGCATTCCCATCAGACGCTTGAGATATTCGGCCAATCACAGTGCACTGGATAGCTGGCCAATCAGAGCACACCTCACTTTTTTAGAACGATGAGCTTTGTACAAATCGAGCCGTTTCAGGAGGCGGGGCTTAGAGGACAAACAATAATGTACAGTATGTGGAAAATAATGTGTTTTTTGCACCTTAAACCACATAAATACATTACACCAAATACACAAATAATGTTCTTTTTAGCAACATTATATGACCCCTTTAACATAAGAGAAGTTAAGAAGTAACCTTTGTATTTCCACAACGTCTTTAGGATCTTAATGAAGTGTCTACAAGCTAGTTTGTTTACGTTTTCCAGTGTTAATGTGTGTGTGTGTGTCGTACCTGCTCCATGTTCCTGCTGTACGTGTCTTTAGCTCCTGCGACAGCCGCCAGGTTATTAGCTTCAGCCGTGGCCTGATCACGGAGACAGAAACGCTCACATCAGGACCAGAACACTGTCACATCAACACCCTGCTGGAGTCAGCCAGACCCTACTTTTTAATTAAGATGATGTTAAACCATTTAAAATAATTGTATGATCTTATTAATGTTAGTTAATAAACACAGTTGTTCACCGTTAGTTCACAAAGCGTTAACAAACACTAACATTAATAAACGCTGCAGAAGTACAGTTCATTATTAGTTGACGTTAACTAATGAGTGAAGTGTTCTGTGGCACAATAGCAATATATATTACTGTCATAACTTCTTCATTAAACAGAACATAACCAAATGCACAGAGCTGATATTGTGCCAATCATGTGACGATCATGTCTGTACCTGTAACATGGACTTGGGATGAGGCAGCTCTTCTCCCTGATAGATCTTCATGTAGGCCTGCGACAGGAACAAACGGTCAATCCCAGCAGGCATCAGAATGATGGAGACCGGATGGAGAAGTACTTACTCTGAAATACTGCAGAAGATCTCGACACGTGACTTTGGAGCCGCTGATCTCCTTCACCATCAGATTCTCAGGAGACAAGAGCAGCGGCACCAGATTCACCAGCTCCGTCTTGAAGTCCCCATCGATGTCTACACACACACACACACACACACACACACCTTTTCAGGTTTGGTCTATAATGCAAATACTTGTTTTATTCCGGTTTTCTGCTTTTGAATATTACAGAAGCAGTTGGACAAAATAAATGCAGCTGTAATGGTGTAAAACTTCTGTAAATCACCAATCAATCACTGAAGTTTGCTGGCATCTAACGGGGAAAACGGCCAAACAAAATCACACCTCAGATATGGAACACAACTTAGATTTATTATGGCTTGGGTTTTCTAGCAGGTTTAGAGCTCAACATGTTTTATAAAAAATATATTACTACAATCATCTGCCATGGGGTGTCTTCAAAAATGAGACCAAACTTAACTCCCCCAAACTTCACATTTCTATCTTTGTCTATTATGGACCGGTGCCACTTCTTCTGACCTCGTAAGCGGCCGTCGAAGTGCGGGTTGGTGGCCACCTTGAGGCCGGGGTGAGGTAGCAGGAAGCAGCTGATGCTGGAGAAGCAGGAGTGGATGTGTTTCCTGACGTTCTGCAGCTCTTCGTGCTGATTCTGCTTGACCTGAGAATCACAGCATGATTCAGAAGAGCAGATAAAGAGCAGGAGAACCAGATTCCTGAGGAGGACGTCACACACCTGCAGCCGCTTCTCCAGGAACTTATTTCCCCCGTCCAGACCGTAAGCGTGTTCGTACGGGTAACTCCAGTCCCGGATGAGGAACATCAGTGACTGCAGACAACACACACACAGTGTCACTACAGCATCACTCACGCGCACACTTACTCATAACACACACACACATCACACCTGGAAGGGTTTCAGGTAGATCTCCTCCATGGCTAGTCGGCCATACTCTGTGAAGAGCTGCAGAAGAGAAGCACACATTATAATACAGAGCCTATTTGAAGACTTGAATCACTTCATTCTGTTTGTAACGCAGAGACAACATCTCAATGGGTTTCAGACACACTGACGCAGTTAGAACAGGTTTGACATGCTGAAGATCTGATAACGTGACCGCAGTTCATCATCGAATCTCTGTAGAAGTATGTAAACAAATGTGTCCTAAGACACTGTTAACCCATCCGAGTGCACACAGACACAGCAGTGAGAAGTGTATGTAAATAACTATAAAACTATATCAGTGATAGAATAATGGCATTCATCAAACAAGACCAGCAGTCATTGTGTTATTATCAGCAGATTATTAGGCATTAAGAGTCACATGAGGGACTTAAACGCTAAAAAAAATCCACTATTCATACTGATGATCATTTGACCAGCACCTGACAAGATTAAACCTCTTGATATTTTAACATCTGTTTCAAGGGTTTCGGTGTCTCACCTGAAGATGCTGCAGGTCGTCTTCTTGAACGTTTTGAGACAAGTTATAGACCTGCAGATAAACACAGGGGCATCAGGACACCGCACGCTCTCTCTCAGCGATGCACAGGTGAGGCGAGTCGTACCTGAACAGAGCTGGTCATGGTGCTGAGGGCGAACAGGGTGGCGCAGTCTTTGATGGTGGACTGACTGTCAAACGCTCCCTGAGTGTCCAGGAGCAGCACGGCCACCTGCGGACACACAGATGGTCAGAACATGTCTGACCGCACACACACGCAGCGACTCCATTCACAGAGTGAGTGTAAATCACATCGACACTAATGTAACGAGACACAGCGAAACAGCACGGGATGTGTACTGCTGCAGACAGTGAAGAAAAAATATGTATTTGAAAAAATTGAAATAAATTATAATAAGTAGAGAGCAATACAAAAATACATGTACAAAATAATTGAAATTTTACAATACAAAAATTTAAATAAATTCACTTTTGTTTACATAATGTGTGTGTATCTATGTATATGTAAATACAAACACATGCATATTTATGAAAATATGTTATGTTTATATATTTAAAAAATATTTATATAACGCAAGCATATACATTTTCTAAATATATACTTTGTGTGTGTGTACTTGCATACACATCATGAACATACACAGTACACAGACACATGCAGGAAATCTTTAGTTAATGATGCGAGGAAGGACGGGTCTGAGCTGTACCCTGCTGCCGTCTGGTTTCTCCACCTCGAACACATGGCTCCAGGCCTGAATGCCGGTGGTCT
Source organism: Enteromius anoplus (assembly GCA_032359395.1). Classification (NCBI taxonomy): domain Eukaryota; kingdom Metazoa; phylum Chordata; class Actinopteri; order Cypriniformes; family Cyprinidae; genus Enteromius; species Enteromius anoplus. The sequence continues at coordinate 2,433,623 of JAUMHG010000007.1, read as the reverse complement.
CTCGCTCACAGCCTCCTCTCCAGGTGAAGCCGGTCAGTGGCTCGTTGCTCCCACCCAGCCACGCGTCCGAGCCCTGAGACACAGCGAGGGTCAGTCTGAACTCAATAATACTCAAAACACAACAACAGAGTCTTTCAGAGCAACTCTGTGTGTGTGAGAGCTCTCATAAACGCACACCTTCATCAGCTTCACACTGATCTCAGATCAGATCAGTGATCAAAATCACAACGCCGTCATGGAAAGCATATTGTGATCGCACACATATATTATACATGATACACTACTCTTCAAAAGTTTATGATTTAAAATGATAATTACATGTTTTCATGGATGCATTATATTAAGAGTAACTATAAAGAGTCAGTACAGTAGGGCTGTGCGTATCAATCGAAATGCACCACGTTTATTCACACCCTCATTAGTTATGTAATAAATGTAAAGATAAATTATATTTCTAATGTTACAGAAGACTTATGTCAAATAAATGTTGTTCTTTCTATTCATCTGTGAATCCTGAATCAAGGTTCCCACAAAAATATTGAGCAGCACAGCTGTGTTCAACACCGATAATAATCAGAAGTGTGTGTCGAGCAGGAAATCAGTTTATTATGATGATTTCTGAAGATCATGTGACACTGAAGACTGGAGTAATGAGGCTGAAAACTAAATAAAGTTGACGTTTGTACAGTATTTTTACTGAACTGAGCGCAGTGGAGTGTGTTTCTGACCTGGCTGTACATGTATCGCAGCATGAAGTCCAGCAGGAAGGACTTGCCCTTGCGGAAGGCTCCGGCCACAGACACCACCACCACGTGAAGATCCCTGACCCGCTCCTGCAGCAGGATCCTCTCCAGCGCCTCCTCGTCCAGACTGAACTCGTGATTCTCCTCGTCTGCGATGACCACCTGTATCGGTCCAGACGCCTCCGGCTCGTCCAGCAGCGGCTCCGGGGCCCGGGCAGAGGAGCTCATCTTCCGCCGGACATCCTCGGCCCCAGAAACTCCTGACACGGACACAAAAACATCTCCTCTTATAATGCTGTCCTTCTCAGTTCACAGTGCTGTAGACAAGAGCAAACTGAACAAAATGCACCATAAGTTTAGTGATTCATTTCACAAGCAGTTTGAGTCGGATCAGGGTTCTGGGTTGGCCCAAATCAATCACACCCAGCTGACACAGAAGGAACTCATGTTGCTTTCTGAAGATTTCTTGAGAAACTGAACATGACAGAACAAATCAGGTGTGTCTGACTGCACAGAATGTAGTTCCTTGGCAATATCTGGTTCCCAGTTACTACTTTTTACCAAATTGATTACTTTTCAAAAATTCTTTATTTTATAATTTGACTTTTTTTAAAAATGGTTGAGGTTGAGTTGGGTTTTCTGTCATTTATTTGAAAGAATAGTTACCTCTGCCAAGAGTCCAAAAGGTTGTGTTTGGGCTCTGTCCCGTGAGTGTCATGTAATTCTCTAAATCACGGATCAGTTTTTGTGTGTGTGTGTGTGTGTGAGAGAGAACAGAAGCAGGGGATTATTTCATGTACACCACTGAAACGTCTATACTACAGTATGTGCTGCTTTACTATAGTACAAGTCCCAGAAGGCCTCAGTCACCGGATCAGTGCGTCTGTCCTCAAAACACAGCATGAATGCAGTGACCCACATCAGCCGGTCTAAAGTTACCCACAAACCCCAGCAACAGACACAAACCAGCCTAAACCAGTTTAACCTCAAAAACAGACTCTGACACAGAAAACAACACACGCTAGTGTTCATGACTTCTGGAATAATAATAAAATCCTCAGTCTCTCATCTTCATCATTCATGTTAAAGATTCATCAAAACACCTCGGACTATTTTCAGTTCAAAAAATAAACAATCACAGGCACTTTTACACAAGAAAATGAATGAGTTTCAGATGTTTGTGAAGTGTTTTTGGAGTTTAGAGTCAAGTCACTTTTTAATTTTGTATCATTTTAGTACTTTACAAAATAACCACAATTTAGAAATATACGATGCTAAAGAAAAATGTCACAATAATTGAGTGGCAGGGCTCTAAACAGGGGAGACAAACAATTTTTGGTCCATTATTGGCAGAATATTAGTACAAAAAAATAACACACGAGATGATTTTTTAAACAGAAGCAACAAACCCTCCTTACACAGAAACACATCGAGCAAACATCCTCCAGATCAACAACACAAGAAAGTCTGATATAAGCCCGTGTGAGCTTTCACAACTCAACCACAGAAGTACAGTTACCCACAATCCTCCTCCAGCAGGAGAACTCTGGGTAACTGTGAGAGCGTTTCTCAGCAGAGCAAAACATGATAAACAGAAGAGTCCAGCAGCGTCAGAAGAACACTGAGAACAGGAGATCACTCCGATCCAATCAAACACACACTTATCAATCAAACAGAACAAGACGGCCTCCAAGACGCTGTAAGAAAGCTTCAGTGCTGTTCAATATTTGAGGCACTTGGGTAAAAATGCTGGTTCAGGTATCTTTTTGGCATTTTGGAGACACGGTTCTTCTAGATCGAGTCTGTTTCATTCCAGACAGTCAAACATCTCACTGGATTACTACAATTAATGAACAAATGAATGTAAACGGATATAAACTGACACACTACTAATGATGTGTTCTAATCATTTGGCCACTACTTTAATACTATGTATAACGATATATTTATTTGTTTATTTACACACATATACATACACACAAAACAGATTAACGGGCAATATTTCAGCCACTGTAATTTACATAATAATTATACATAACATATGATCACGAGAAACCGTTATACAACCTTTGCACAACATTCCAAGAACACAACACTAACGTTACCTCAAACAGAGAGGATTCAGAGAGAAATCATCCGCTGATTTCTGTCAGATTCCGCGTGTCCTGAAGCTCGAACCAGTACAACACGGTCACACACACACACACACACTGACAGGAATCAGAAATCATCCGCAGCATCAGTCCTCAGGTGATTTCACTGATTCCTCTCACTGAGGCTCGGATCTCACGAGGCGCGCTGATTAAACTGACATCAAACGATGTTTGTTTAATTGCGAGGCTAAGTGAATTAATTGTATTATTATTAATTTAACCGCAGCGCAATCGCTGGCCTGCTCGCGCCTCCCGCCAAGCGGCCAGAACGCGCCGCCCCGCCGCGCAGTTAATCGCGCCGCGCCGGTGTAACCGCGTTCCAAACGCACCGTTTCCCGCCGTGTTTACCTTCGTGATAGCGGCTGCCGGTGCAGTTCTGGCCGGTGTGATTCCGGTGCTTTAAGCTGCTCTCCTCCGCCATCTTGACCCCCGTTCAAAATAATCGCACGCGCGGCGCCTGACGTCACGAGCGCCGCGACACTCCTCCTGCGCGCTCCTTTATCGCGGCCTTTATGTGTGTGCGCGCCTGTACATCAGTTTATTACAGACTAGACTAGGGCTGTATTACTGATGATGAAGAGCACTGTTCGTCATAGAGTACTGATGAAGGTGAATTACTGATGTGAATAATTCATGAGGTCGAAAATAATGAGCTGCTAATGCTCTTATGAGTTTATAATCGAAAAATTCCTCACTACACGACTGTGTGTGTGTGTGTGTGTGAGAGAGAGAGAGAGAGAGTGTGTGTGTGCACCCGGTATTTATCACCTTATGGGGACCAATTGTCTCCACAAAGATAGGAATAGCAGTAAATGTTGACCTTGTCTCCATGAGGAAACAAGCTTATAAATCACACAGAATGAAGTGTTTAGAGAATCTAAAAGTGTGTGTGTTTCCTGTAAGGGGTAGGTTTAGGTGTAGAGTCAGTGTAGGACAATACCACATACAGTCTGTACAGTAGAGACACCATTACACCTATGAAGAGAGAGACCCCAGAAAACATGGACACACTACATGTGTGAGCGAGAGAGAGTGTGTGTGTGTGTGTGTGTGTATGTGTGAGTGTGTATATGTGTGTGTTCAGGACACTCAGCGGTGTTTCAGGATATGAGGATCTCCACAGGTCCATCTGGATCAGGAGGAGTCTGGCTTTCCTTCTGTCTGTTTCTCTCTACACATTAATAAACAATATTTAGATAAGATCTATGTATTGCGTATCAAATGTCCAACAGATACAATTTCTGCCTTCAAAAATCATTGCGTATTTTATTAATAAATATTTGCATCTATTTGATTTTACTCAAATATCCATATTTTTAAAATGTATTTTTTCACTTAGAATAAGCATAAATCTGTTCGCTGTGAACACAATCACTGTAGATTTCTTCAGTATTAAAAGACTTCAGACAGAGTTCTGGAGCTCAATGTCTCCTCAAAGACAGAGCTAAACTCATCAGAATCAGAAGCTCATGAAGGAAGGGTTTGGTCAGCTCTCTCACTGCATGAAGAACAGAGGAAGAGCTTCTACTGAGCAGCCAATGAATCGGAGATTGTGTGGAGCCAGTGCAGTGTCCTGATTGGTCAATGAAACATCTGCTCCAGCCAATCAGGTTCAGCTCTCTTTATCTCAGCTGTCACGCCTGACATCATTAGCGTTTGTGTCTTTCTTCATCCTGATTCTTCCTCTGACCCACTGCATCCTGCAGACACACACATGTTGGAGCGGTGTGTTCTGATGTGAGATGAAGGACAGACAGTCATGTGACCTGCAGATGTTTAATGGCAGCACATGCTCACAGCGTTGATGAATCAGTTACACAGATGAACCAGAATCAGAAGCTCATCATGTTCCTCTCGCTGCAGCCGCTGAAGAACCCAGACACACACCAGCACCAGCTCAACTAACCACACACTAACTACCGCTGCCGGAGCAGACTGATCGCATGATCACAGACTTCAGGAGATTACAGTGATGAGGATGAAAAAAGATGATTAGGTGAATAACATTGAAACGCTGCATGTCAGCACATCAACACATGACAATACCTCAAATAAAGATATCAAATCTGTTGGATTAGTATTAGTTTATTGCCCTTTGTTCATTTTAGACACAGTTCCTTCATATTATTTACACATTTGAAAATAAGAAATACTTTATTTCATGTCTTGCTTTCAGTGGATGTAATTTATCAGCGTTTACAGCTGAGTGAAGAGAAAAACATTGAAACACTTTCAAAACGGATCTGAGGACTTCTGCAGGTCTGATTAAACTCAGATTCACTCTCCTGCAAATAAAGGCCTGAAAACATCTTTAAATCAGAGCGCAACGTCTTCATAATTCATATATGAATTCATGAAGTCATGGCATTAAATGTTGCATACACATCGCAAAAAATTGATGTTCTTCCTCTGTGTCTTTTTAAGTCTAATCTGAACACACTCCGAAGACCTGATCCGAATCAAGAGATTAAAACAAGAACAAATATCTGTCTTTAAGTCAGTTTCTCTGACGACATTGAAAAAAGGTTTCTTCCTCTTTTAATCATCAACTCCAGGACCTCTTATTTTAAGCATTATTTTTTCTCCAGTAAGTCTATCTTGATTCAAGAATCAAGACAAAAACACGGAGGAAGAACAGTGAGGACAGTAGCAGTTATTTCCATGTTCTACTTACACTTCTTTTAAGTAAAATCTATTAAAAAGTGACAAACATCAAACTCATTTTTGCTCTTTAGACATTTACAGACCTTTCTATTGTAATGTTCCTTTTAAAAAGGGGTAATACTGTATCAGGATAATTGTTTCAGAAAACAAGACATAAACTCTTGTTTAGATACTTAAACTAGAAAACGACAAACATACTACAGAAGAAAATAGATTTGTTTGCACGGAAGGAGTCAAACTGAGCTTCATCAAACCTGCAGAAACCCCGTGAGTGGATCATATCACTGTACGAGAGATGATGAGCTGAACTAATGATGCAAACCGAGACAACTACAAACTAACTAGTAGTCATGAATCGGCTGGTCTGGGCTTACTGTACATGTGTCACACAGAGCTGGTGAATCAGGTGAAGTGTGTCTGGATCAGGGCTGCAGTCACATTCACTCATCAACCCAACCCAAACTACAGGTCATGTGACCAGTTAAGCAGTTAACCCAGCGGCTGATCCGTTAGTTCTCTAGAGAACCCGCTGCTGTAGACATAAATAAAGTGTTCATCGCTTCTTCAGTCGCTCCTTCAGTTTCTCCAGTTCAGATGATGATGATGATGGTCATCAAACGCCAGTGTCCTTCATCGCTTCTCCCCACGGTTCATCTGGAGTGACATCATCACATTCTACATCCAGACTGTGTGTGTGTGTGTGTGTCAGTTTCCTGGTTTGATCAGATTTACAGATGAAAAACTAAAGAAGACTAAAACCGAAGGAGAGGAGCAGCAGGAGCAGGTGAGGATGATGAAGAGGGTGGTGTCAGTGGCTCAGAGGTGTGAGGAGGTGGAGAAGCACAGCTTCAGTGTGTACGGGTTCGAGCCGTCTGAAAAACAACAACAAAACAGACGCTCAGTCCCTGTCCGCAGCTGCCCTCCAACCACTACAGGATCTGCTAAATGTTCATAATTTAAGAGGGATCATACAAAACCCAACGGAGGGACGCATATGCAACTATTCCAGAAGTTCCTCAGATGTTCACTGATGCTCCAGAAGGAAACACAGCGCTTTTGGAGTGGGGCGTGAAAACTTTTGAACGTGCACATTTCTCTTAGTCTGACTTTAGAGAGTCATGTAAACATCAGCTGGAGCTCCTGAAGGACAGCGCTAGATGAATAAAATCTGATATTTGAACAAACGGGGGGGTGGAATCATCACCTGGATCACCCAGAGCTTCTGAACAGCAGGACGAAATGAAAAATACATGAGATTTAATCAAAGTACAAAAGAATTCCCCATGATCACCATCCTGTTAAAAAGTTTTCACCCCCGGCTCTTCTGTGTCATCAGTGAAGCCACAAATCATCATTTGTTAGATCTTACCCAATAATTGTGAATTGAATAAAGCTCCCTGCTGACAAAAAAACTATAGATACATCACAAACTTTGTAGGCTAATGGTTTTACTGGTTATATGGATCTAATGGAACTTTTAATGGTCCCTGTGGGTCTCCACACCTTCTATTAATAGCTGGTTAACACCAATAATCACGACTGGAATATGTCCCAAAATAAACCACAGAAGTCGATCGTTTGTCGTGGAAACCATTCGGATTTTCAGTGCTGGTTCTATTGTGTTTTCAGCACGACTCATAATGGCATTATAATCCAAACATATTTCGTAAGTGACTACAAAAATGACATGTTCTATGTTTTAAAATCCACTAAAAAGCGCTCCTCTGATGCTGGTGTGTGACTCACTGGGGATGCGGATCTGATAGTGGTTGAGGACCGTCAGAACCTCCACGGCGTGAGTCTTACTGTCGAACTCCAGCAGGCCAGAGATGGTCTTTGAGCTGGCTGCAGATCCAAAGAAAGCGCGTCACAAACACTTCTACAGCAGCTTCACACAATAAGATTCAGCAGAACTCAGACTCACGCTTGGCGTCAAACACTTTGTATTTGATGAATCCTGGGACGTCGTGTTCTGTGCATAACTGCAAAACAACAGAGGAATCTGAGTCTCTGTAGCGTCAAAGTAGCTTCGCAGTGTTAAACTGAGAAACAGTGTGTCAGCGATGCAAAAGAACAACAGTAAAGCAGCTGATCATGGTGTGTGAGCGAGCAGTCTCCAGGAGAGGGCGCAAGTGAGACATGCATCAACCCATATATATGTATAAATAATAAATAATTCTGACAAAAAAGGGAATTTAGCAACAATTACTGAAGTTAATAAAAATGCTCATGTTCATGTTAGTTCTCACAGCCTTAACTAAACATAACAAATACAGCTTTTGATATGATTAATGCATGAGTAAATACTAGTGTAAGTCTGTGTTAGATAGATAAGAGCAGTCATAAGAGCACAGCTAGATCTGTAGCAATAGACAAAAATACATGATTGATTTTTCTTTAGGATATCAAGTAAAGATCATATTCCATGAAGATATTTAATAAACTTCCTAACCATAAATATATCAAAACTTGATTTCTGACCAGTAACATTCATTGCTAAGAGCTCAATTTGAACAACTTTAATGATGATTTTCTCAATATTTAGATTTTATTCCAGATTGTCTAATAGTTGTATCTATTGTCCTCTCCTAACAAACCAGATATCAGTGATGTATGAATCTCAGTTTCAAAAACTGGACCCTAGTGATTGACAGGTTTTGTTCTCCAGGGTCATTTACACACAGACAGAGTTAGAGGATGTGTGAGCGTCTGACCCGCTGCAGGTCCTCCTCGCTGATGCAGGGCGGCACGTTGTAGAAGTGCAGCACACAGGAGGGCGGCTGGATGATGTTCTTGGACGCCTGACCGGCGCTCGTGAAGCGGTTATTACGAGTCATAGCGAAGTCCTTATAGCTGCTGGAGCCGTCCTCCAGCTCAAACACCTGACTCGGGATCACAGCGTGCTGCTTCGACACGCTGCACACACACAGAGACACACACCTGAATCATGAACACTGACTGCAGCTGATTTCCTCATGCTGTTTGAGCTTGTGTGTGTGTGTGTGTGTGTGCTCACCAGACGTTGAGGCGTTTGCTGAACACCTTGATGCTGTTGAGGTGTGTGATCGCTCTGTCGACTGCGTACTCATCACCCATCTCCACTAGAGCGGTGCCCGGGACACTCTTCATGAACTTCACCTGAACACACACACACACACAGATAAATACTATAACCATAACTCTTAACAGAAATCATTCTGCTTCTTTGCTCTATTTACTTTTTATAATGTTTTTGAAATGAAGACATCAGTAAAGAGGCTTTGTTAAATGAAACCCATTTCCCAATATACAGCCGAACCAACATTTATTCAGATACAATGTTGGATAATTTTTGTACTAGTGGGTGCAGTACACTATTGTTGATTTATGTAAGCGAGGATAGAAAAATTAAGTCAACTATGACATATTTTACCCAAAAATACTAGCAGGAAAATGTGGGATCATAACTGATTCAGACTCTTTAACTCAAACCCTAAATTTGTTATCTGATCTTAACTACAATAAAATATGTAATATGAACTTCATTATTTTATTTCAGCTAGTTGCCAAGGATTAGATATATTTCAGATGTTTATTTAGTTTAAAGTGCTAACATAATTAAACAATGCATGTTTCACATATTACTTGATGCACTAAAACAACTAAAATAAACCTTTAGAACAACTGTGTAGACATAAAATTCAAACCAGAATAAAAGCAAATCAGCAGAGTTATCAGAAGAACCAAGGCTTTACCTTCTCGATGTTTCCGTAGAGACAGAAGAGGTTGAAGATCCGAGTGCAGTTCATCTTGGCGGGATGCAGGCCACTCACCATGGCAACAGAGCTGGAGGCGTGGCTCATGTATGATGATGTCTGAGGCAGAGGATACCCCACCACCTCATCGTGAGAGCCACGCTTGAAGCGGTTATTACCGGGCAGAGGCAGCAGGGGGCAGTGAGAGCCTGCGTGTGCACACACACACACACACACACAATTCAGGCCTTCGTAAACCTCTCAGACGTTCTATTAGAATACACCGCTTCAGCTTGTATATTTTGAGCTTGTTTAGAGGGTTAGAGCTTGACTGACCGTATCCGTTATCACTGTATGAGGACGGATGTTCTCCCAGGATGGCCTGCCTCTGTCGGCCTTTCCCACGATCTACAGTAAAACACATTCAAAACACACACACCGACTGTAAATACACCCACATTTACACCAGTACAACATTTACTATGACAACACAACACACACATGATCCTGAAGACACTTGATCCTCACTTCACAGGTTTATTCATTTTCAATCACAATGGGATTAGTTTCAATATTTTAATATGTAATTTAATTTAGACATTAATATGAATACACACACACACATGTATATATACATAAATACAGAGAAAAAATATTTTTACTCGGAATTTGACAATAAATTACAAAGAAATGAAAAGTTGTACATGTTCTACATTTAATAAAAAAAAGTAAAACATTTAGAAGAAAAGTCAAATCTCAAGTAAAATATACTCCAATAATCGTTGTTGTATTTACAGTGTTTTTTTTACGGTAAGCCTGATTAATAAATATTAACCAAAAATGTAATAAACTTCAGATAATCAAATATATATTTATTTTCCTGCATGAGAAATTCTTGTCATGGGAATATGAGGTTAAATGTGCTTCACTGGCATGAAAATAACGTCAAAACATCTTTTTTAGGATCATTACTGTACTGTATGTAAAATGTAGTTCTGCATTTCTGTAGCTCAAACAGTAAAGCACTGGGATCACAAAACCTAGCTAATGACTTAAATTTCCAGAAAATGAATGAACTGATTCAATGCAATGCAGATCAGTTCGGATAAAAGGCGCAAATGTAGGTGCAATATCTTTTTCTAATTTTGGATGCACATGTTCGACCTGAAAATAAAAGCCGTTGACTAGAGACCAATATTATCACTTTCACATGCCACTGAAAGAAACAAAACACAAGAACTGCTGAGCGGCTCATAAAGGTGACTAAAGGTCACAGAAACACTCCTGTACGTAACTCCGAGAGATACAGAGAGAATGAAAGGCTTTGTAAATTAGGCTGGATTCAAGAGTAATCCTCTTTAAATGAAGCAGAAAAACAGAGAATCAAACATTCAGAAGAAAAATGCTCCCAGGTGCTTTTTACAGCCAAAGCTTAAACAGTTCACGTCAGAGATCACACACACAGCAGCCCAACGTGTGTGTGTGTGTGTGTGTGTGTGTGTGTGGACAGAGACAGGCAGACGGGGGTCTCTCTGTTGGCCTACGAGAGGAACTCATGCGCAGTCATGCTAACTGCTACAAAATGAGCATTTAGCGGCAGGAAGTGTTTGGCACTGCTGGGCTCCGTCTTCAGAGGGGCTGATGGGATTTCAGCTCAATGTGACCTTCAGCTTTCAGCTGAGCAGCCGAACACGTGCCTGTTCACACACTGACAGCAGAGATGAGCACATGAACACGCAAGAGCTGCTCATTTAGTCGAACAGATGGAGAAGCATCACTACAAAACTCTTCAAGCACTTTCTGTGTTTTTATGCGGTAAATAAAATATGGGACATTTTAGCAAAAACGAAATTTGGTAAATAGCATTTGAAATTTGTTTCTTTTTAGTCAATTTATTAACAACAGATTCTTTTTACATTAAATTCAATATCATGTCAACACTGGCATAGCTGTATAATCTTTTATACAAAATTGTCAAGTCAGTCAAGAAAATGTGAAACACACCTGTTGTTTCTTTAAGCAATACGCAACAGGTGAATATGGTTACAGATATCACCATACTTCAGCGGATTAATCACAGTACATCAAGACAACTGTTTTGTCCGACAAGTTTTCTAAAATGTTATGTTTGAACATTCAGAACATAAATCTGAACAATATCTGCAGTACACCGATAAACACTTGAATGTGTGTTTTGGGTGTTTTCTTTTCACTTTATAAAACATATATTAAAATGATAGTATCTTTAACTAAGACATATGCATATTTTTTCTCTACTTCAGGAGCACTTACAGTATATACAGCAAACTTTACAATTTATATTCTGAAGGGTTATACTGATATCACTCCATAAATCAGAAAAAAAGAAAAAAAAAAGAATTCACCATGCTTTAGGAGTAAAATGTTGTATAAATCTGTGTGAATGATATATCAACAAACCCCACGGTAAAATCCTTCAGAATATAGAGAGGAATAAAACTGTAAAGTCTGGTGTATGTGAGCGCTGCTGAAGTGGAGATAAAACTCTTAAAGGTGTGTATCGCAATTGAAATCTATAGAGGCAAGAGGTCAAATGTAATAAAATAAACTCATAAATGTATATTTTGGATCTTTGCACTCATTTGAAATGCCGTGACATTAAATTAAACCAAAATATCAAAATTAACCAGAACATGGTAAAATACACTTTGTCTATTTGTGTCTGTAGATTTCACTTCCCATCAACATCGTTAAAGAGTTTTTTCTCCACTTCAGCAGCACTTACATGCACCAATCTTTACAGTTTGATTAATATCTATATTATTAAGATTTTTACTGAGGGGAATTTTGGATTTCTGTTTTTATCATTCAATAAATCAGAAAACACTGTCAACAAACACAAAAAATAATAATTTTGACCATGTTTTTAGGGAAAATTCAGTGTGAACAATATCTGAACAAACCCATCAGTAAAAACCTTTAGAATATAGACAGGAAAAAAACGGTAAAGTCTGGTGTGTGTGAGCGCTGCTGAAGTGGAGAAACAACGTTTCAAATATATGTACTGTGGGTGAAATCTACAGACACCATTAAAGTGCAATAAAATAAAAATGTGCCTTTTGGATGTTTTCTTTTTACTAGTCTAAAAGAAGACATGTTATTCTACTAAATTTGATCAATGCATGCAAAACAACAAAGTCCTCAACTTAAAAAAAGTAATGTTAATATTTATCAGTTGGTTTAAAGCTACAGCTGAGATCGATGAGGCTCCGCACGTCTGAAGGAGATCTGAGCTTCTGCCATCAGATTTCTAATTCTACAAAGTGCTGATGGGAAGTACAAAATGCTGAGAGCGCCAGAATAAAGCAAGGCAGACAGAGAGAATAAAGAGAGGAAGAGATGTTTAACACAGAGGTACTGTAGCACGTTCATTAATATTCTGTGATGAATGTCTTCACATTAGCGTGCGAGTTCAGCTCGCGCTCTTATCTTTAGTCAATAACGAAGTAGCGCTGAGAAATGCTGAGCAGCTCTTCAGTCTGGAGCCGATCGATGGCTGAACGCTGCTGTTAGCCGCTGATAACACTGTTTACACCGCTTTGAGCCGCCATCCGGCTAATACACGCGTGACTAAAGCAACATAATTCCCCACACTGCATTATGGGCCATCTGACGCAGTAAGAACCTCACACAACACCTTAGCAACCACCCAGATGCCCCTAGCAACCGCTGAAACCCGTGCACTCACATGATGTGGGAGTTTGAGCTGAAACACGTGATGCTGAGAGTGAATCTCTACAGGTGAAGCTTCTGAAGCACACACTGAAGCTTCACACACCTACACCTGACACAACCTGAAGAGTTATTACAAAGAGCTGCAGCTTCACAAGAGATTCATCAGCACAAAACAGACATCAGAGGTCCCCGCTGAAAACCTGCACTAACCAGGAGAACACAAAACACACACCAGATCTGCTAATGCTCATAGACAGCAATGACCTCAGTAATCTCACACATGTCTCACCAGATCTTAACAACATCTCAAACCTGTGTGAAGTTTGCAATCATGTCATAAACCTCAATATGAGTCCAACGTCTCTCCTCATACGATCTGGGTTGTTGTTCACACTAATTATAGAGATCTAGATCAATCAGGGGCCTCGGCACACTTACAAGATGAGTGAACATGATTTAACATAAGAGAAAATAAATAGTAAACAAAAAAAATATACACCCCCCCCCCCCCCCCATATCTTATATATATTATGCAAACAAAAACTTGGCTGGTATTAATAGTATCTTTTTAAAATATTTCTTTAATATGATTTTTAAGTCATGAAAATGAACAACATCTTAGTATTACTGAAACCTGGCTGTCATGTACATGTACCATTTATTAAAAAGGTATTAATAAAATATTTAAAATGTCATAAAAATGCAAATTTGAATGAAAAATCTTAAAAATGCATTTCTATAAATAATACATTTATATAGCTGACATTTATGTCGAGCTCTCAAAGATTTGAATAGAAATTGCTGAGAAACAACCTAAACCCATCAACCTTGAATTAACAGAAAAACTAATAATTATAATAATAACAAAACAATTATTTAAAATGTAAATAAAAAAGAATTCAATCAATTAAATAAATTAATTGATACATAAATAAATATAATTATAATAAAATACTTCTATTTAATGAATTTCAGTACAAACAGTCCTAAACTGGCAGCGCAGGTTAAAGTGTTAACCAGAGGCAAAGTTTGAGGAAGTGTTGATCTCTGACTGTGACTCAGTTGGATCTGTTTTCAGTTATTCTTACAACACAAGACAAAGCTGATCACTAAACCTAACTGAGAACTCCTGAGAGTCTCCTAAAGAGCACACACACACACACACACACACACACACACACTCGTACCTCGCCGCAGCAGGAAGGGTTTGGTGTAGTCCCAGCTGTCGTTGTCGTTTCTGATGACGTTGAGACGTGAGGGCTAGAATGAGAGAGCACAACGGCACTGCATGTGTGTTAGATCCAGCGCTGTGTGTGTGTGTGAGTGTGTGAGTGTGTGTGAACCCTGCACATTTACCCGAGCGTATTCGATTTTCAGCGTGCAGCAGCCGGCATAGATGTCAGCCCCGTTGAGGGCGGCTTTAGCCTTCTGAGCGTTCTGGATGGATTCGAACGTGGCGGCCGTCAAGGAAAAACTCCACAAAACACACACACTCACAACACACCAACAACAACAACACAGCTTGGGCACCCGGAGGGACACACTCGTCTCCTTAGAGCCGTGTGTTGCCGGGATACATGCATGTTTAATGAGCGTGTGTAACGTGTGTCCGGGGAGAAAAAGCAGAAGCTGATTCAAATGAGTCTAACAGCTTAAAGAAAGGGCATGAAGGTCATGTGAGGTTCAGAGACGCAGATATCATCAGACTCCACACGTGCAGCATTTGCTTTTAAAAAAAGTTTTTTTTACATCCTTATATTATGCTTTCAGAGGGTGGTTTATGAATTCAGTCAGAACTGCACATTATATTCATGTTATAATTACTAAATTAATGCTAACCTGTCTCTTTTTAAAAAAACGTGCACAAACTTATTCGTTCAGTGTAATGTCCATTTCAGTCTTTACTTTTCTTTATTTTTATCAATTTCTTTATTTCTAAAAAAATACCTTTATAAGGTAACAGAAAAAAGCGGCTATAATTTATATCTCTTTTTGAAATTGAATACATTTTATAGAAATAATTGTCTCTTATTGGTTCATTTTTATTAATTTATTCACTTTTATCTTTTTTAAATCAGTTACCAATTTAGTAATTCTATTCTATTCTGATAAATATAATGTTAAAAATGTCAATATAACATTCATAATATTTAAGAGATAAATTGCATTTTTGCATGTCCTGTTTAAATAAAATGGTGTCTCTTTAAAAACATTTTATTTAAGTGGGCGGAGCTAAGGAGTTATTTTGGTAGAGTTTCAGTTCTCTGATTCATGGGAAATGTAGTTTTTAACCACGAGTTCTGCTACTGAACACAATAATTTAGAAAATAAGGTTGATAATGCTGCCTGGCGGCTTCGAGAGAAGCACGAACCATAGATGAGCAGCTTCTGGACTCATAACTGCTCTGTGTTTAGAGGTTTATGGTGCAGTTGTTCGATCTTCAGAAGGATATTCCACCATGGCCTGGATCCCGTTCCTCTTGAAGATCACGATGCGCAGCACGTTTCCGATCGGGTTACAGACTGTGTACAAAACATCCTGAAGAAGAAGAGCAGAAGCTGTTTAGGATTTTTGATCAATCGTCGTTTGCATTAACAATCTCTGTCTCAAAACACCAGCTTCATCCAGAATTAAAGGCTGGTAGCAGGATTGTAAAATGAATAGACGAGATTATGATAAGAGTATGAAAAACGCATCATTACGTCTGAGATACTGTTATAAATCAGTGAAGGATCGCAGCCCTGTCCGTGTGTGTTTTGACCAGAATGAAACCGTTTAGTCCCCCGCCACAGCTTTACTGGAGACCGGGGTCAGTGGGGAGGCGGTTACCGTGGTGATGGGGTAGAGCGGGTTCTGGATGGACAGCAGCAGCACTTTGTTCCCGCTGTTGGGGTCGTCGGCGTTGGTGGGTCTGGTGATGCGTTTACTGGTGGAGTAGTTGAAGTAGGCCTGCTGTCCGGCGATGAAGACGGCCTCCTGAGATCCACACGCCACGCAACGGTCAGCGCTCTGGACCTCCTCGAACTCCACCAGAGCCTGGCGCTTGAATGGCATCATCATCACGTAACTGCAGGAGAGCAAGAGCTTCAGACACACACACAACTATAATCATCATCATAATGAGGTTTGATCCTGTTAGTAGTCTATTTCATTGCACCTTTACATTTCTGTCGTATGGATATCATCTTGAGATAAGCTACTGCTAAATATAGTGTGGAAACCTCGAAATAGAAACTTACATTTCCTGTAAAACTGCTCTACAGTGACTTGTATACAAATAAACTCGATCTGAAATTGAACTAAATTTGAGCACAACATAAAAATAATTATTTAAATATTAACTAAAATAATGCATAGCCAAAACCATAAAAATACCTGAACAAACCTTAACAGAAATAAAACCTCCCTCGAAGCACTGAAACAACTCAAACTAAAATAATAATAAAAACTAAAAATAATAATGTAGGAACAAAATTACTAAAGCTTTAACTCAAATTAAAATACAAAAATAAAATCTTCATTTCAGCGCATCATTATTCATTTGAACCACAAACAGATATTAACCCAACTAACAAGAAATCTTCAAATGAATTCAGGAAGGAATGGTTTTCCTGAACTAAAGGAGTTAAGTGTTATTTGTGTCACGCTCGCTCTGTGGTCATGAGATTCTATAAATACACTCATATGACCTCCATTCGTGTCTCTCACACACACACACTTCCTGTGCATCTGATCCATGTCTTTCCTCACACAGCTGAGGTCAAACACACACTAACCTCCCTCACGTGTTCATGAGTTCCCATGATCCTCCCTGAGCTTCTGCTAGTGTAAACGTAATGAAAGAATGGAGCGCTTGGGTATTAACAGGGTTATCGCTCCGCTAACAGACACTTTCATGTGGTTTGATGAGTCTGTGGTGAACATGAAGCTCTTCGTCTGAGGAACGACAGCCTCGATAAAGCCTTCCTCTGTTCATTCATTCTGAGGGAAGAGCACCAAGCGACGGAAATCAATCTCTGAATCAGAGAAAATGAAAGCATCACTTTACCAGATGTTTCCGAACTTCTCCAAGGCCTCGACCAGATCTGCCTCCACCACGGATTCACAAAGACCTCGCACGTGAACGACAGGAGACGGAGCGATGCGGTGCGTCTCAGAGCCGCCGTCCTGAGAACAGAGAGACAAAACACTCTCATTCATTCATTCATTTAGGAGCTTTATCCTGACAAACAATGACAGAAACACACAGAAAACCTGGGTTTGCAGGGAGATGCACCCACTGGGAAACCTGATGAAAGAGCTCTAGTAATTCTATTGTGCGGAACGTGAAAATAGAGACACCAGCCACCATAGTCCAATGTGTTCCGGGAGCCAGAGCGGCTGACATCTTGGCAAATTTGAAAGTGCTGGCTAATGCTAAACGTAGATTCAGTAAGATTGTTATTCACGTCGGCGCT
>JAUMHG010000007.1:2363991-2384261 GCA_032359395.1 Enteromius anoplus | reverse complement strand
GCTGCTGACGACTCACAACCTTTAAGATAGTGAGCTTTTCTTATTAAAAGAAGCTGCTGCTTACTATTCAAACGGGAATTTTGAGCAGTGAAGGGTAGTGCTTACATGCTGTTATGTTTACGAGGCGTGATGCAACACGTATATTTTCATCAATTGCTTACGGTGCACTGGATAGCTGGCCAATCAGAGCACACCTTGCTTTGTTAGAACGATGAGCTTTGCACAAATCGAGCCGTTTCAGGAGGCGGGGCTTAGAGGAGAAACAATAATGTTAAAAAATATTGTTCTTTTTATCAAACATCATACGACCCCTTAATGAACCAAATCATGAGCCTTTAACTGCCTCTCCGCAGTTATGATGGACCTGTTTCACACGCATTACATAATCTTTACATGTGAACTGGTCATTATGAAAGTAGACATTTTGCTTTTATTATTTTACAAAAGCGCAATGTTTTGTTGTTATTGTGAGTCTTTACAGTTATGAAAGATGTAGTATGAGTAAAAACGAGGGAGTATTACTGTTCAGCTTTACACACACAATAGTGCATATTTAACATCAGACTGAGCAGCCATGTACATTGTTCTTAATTTGGAAGTTTTCTCTGCAACTATGAGACTAATAAAACTATAGTCGAACAAGCCTCTTCTCGTTTACTAGCGGTTACTCAACCATAGTGCTCTTTTGCAATCAAAAACCCAACACCAGAACATTTATTGAATCCATCTGATACAGTTAGAGACTGAGACGGTCTCTGTTCTGTCTGAGAGCCGGTGGTTCTTGTGTCCCGGGGCACTTCAGAAGTGGATCTGGTGAGATTGTGGTGAATCTGCTGAAGATGATCTGTGATTGTCACCGCACAACACTTATGACATTAAAATGTATTTATTATGCACGAAAGAAGATGAAGTCTAGTTTTAGGATTGGTTTATGATGACAATCTTATGGACTGTAATTTTACTAATAGTAGCATTTGTACCCTTTAAATTTTCAGTATTGTAATACAAAAGTAAATTCCCTAATGCTCAGTTTAATTAATGCTGAATTATTTTTATTTAATTTTAATCGTTGTATCTGGACAGGATTTATTTATTATTTTATATATTTATTATTTTATCATTTTTATATTTACTAAAAAACTGTATCTGCTGACATTAAATAGCACACTTTATTCTGAAGGAATTTTTGTTTTATTTATTTATTTATTTAAAGATCCTTAAAGGGCATTATAAATAAATAAATAAATAAATAAATATAAAGCAACAAACAAAAACTTAAACAACATTAAAATAACAAATGTGTCTTGTATAATATATTATTATCAATTAATGTTTAAATATTATTACAACGTTTATTTATTATTTTATCATTTTAAACATCGTGGCCTGGCCTTTCATTGATAATAATTTTCATTATATATACAGTATAACAAATAAAAAATATAAAATTATATACTAATTAAAATTATAATTATTGGGTTGAATTTAATTGAATCAGTGTTTCAATACAGGAAGATTTAATGCCGTATTACAATCTACAAAATCCTAAAAAGGCCATAATGAACAATTTAATAAATACTTGTATACTTAATGCACAACATTGAGAATACTCTCAACCCACCCCACCTCCCTCTCCTCAGCACTCACAACTAAACAGTTTTTTGCTGCTGTGCCTTTAAGAGATGTGCAACGACTGTTGTTTAATCTGCATTCAACATGTGCTGCTCAAACTCTTCAGATCAGACTGAGATGATCCGAGACTGTTGTGACTGCTGTTGTGAATCATGGGTAGGATCTGCAGAGCCGTAGGTGCTACACAAACAGAGCCTGCTTTCACACATTTCTCTAGTTCTTCTGCCGTTTAGGGATATCTGTCTCAGTTCCTCCTCATTACCTCATCGAGAGGAAGAGATGTTTCTGAACACAAAGAAAGACAAACAGAAGGACTCGTGACAGATAACGCTAGCACACAGGCCTGAACGCCGGGCTGTAATTATCACGGCGTCAGAGACGTGACATCTGCCCTCCAATTAGGAGAACACTTCACGCTTGTCAAACACACACAGACGGACTGAAGAGCTGGGAAATATTCGCCGCGGGGAAAATGTGCAGAAGCGTCTCACGAAACGACCCTCAGTTTAACAGAGCAAGAGTTCAGAGACTGGGACTCAGGAAAAGCATTTATTTATTTATTGGCCAAGTATGCATAACATACAAGGAATTTACTGCTGGTTTAAGATGTCCCACATCTGTGATTAATTCGTTTTAATTCATGAAATAAAAAAATAAATAAATTATGTATTCAGCCTTTAGAAAATACAACCTGATTATATGATCAATATGATTTTTTTTTTGTGCTGAGTTATTTATAAAAAATCGATTTAATAGATTTTAGAATCAGTATACAGTATATATATATATATATATATATATATACACACACACACACACACACACACAATCTGTTATTTTTATATATAAAATATATTTATGTATGAATATAAATATATACATGTAAATAAATGGAATTAATAAATGGATGCAATTAATATATGTATATATTACAATGTGTGTATATATATTTCTGAAGATCATGTGACACTGAAGACTGAAGTAATGATGCTGAAAATACAGAAATAAATTATAGTTTAACAGGTATTTATATTTATATTTTTACAGTATTTTTGATTCATTAACTCTATTTTTATATATGATTTTTTTGTGGTTATATGTAACCTGCACATGGAGTCATCTGACATTCATCAGTGAGAAGGCGAATATAACATATCTGCGGCGCTCTGATGTTTCTCCAGACGATCAGTACAGTATATAAAACACACGCAGATCCAGACACATTCCTCTAGAGCAGGCGTGTTCAGACTCTGTATGAGAACCATATGATAATGTAAACCAGGCCGAGCAAAAGCCCCAGAGGAAGAGGAAGGAAAACATTCAGACAAATTACAATGAGTGCTCCTTATCTGACCATCATCAGTGAACAGACGCCTTCACGGCCATGAGAAAAGTGTGGGAGAGAGAAACTGAGGCGCTAAACGACAAGAATGAAGAACAGCATCCTGTCGCTCCTTGTGCTCTTCAGACTCAACATTACATACAAACAGACTTCATTTACTTTTTAAACATGTGACCCTGGACCACAAAACCAGTCACAAAAGTCTGCTTTGGGGTCATTAAATAATCTTTTGAGTGATGTCTGGTTTGTTCGGATAGGAAAATATTTGTCTAAAATACAACTTTTATTTTTGATACTTTCTGTTTTAATTTTAATTTATTTTTTGGTTTTTTTTTCCTTATTTTTATAATTTCTTATGATATATTTTATAGTTCTATTTAATTTAATTAATTTAATTTTAGTTATTTGATAATTTTAACTTGCGGAAACAAAAAAGTGAAGTTTTTAATGTATTTATTTGATTTGATTTTATTTAAATTCATGTTTATTTTATTTGTTTATTTTTTTTATGGTTTGAATTATACTGGTGTTTATACACGACTCACAGTTTTAAAAAGTGATCACACTACAGTACTAACACCTACCTGATCCAGGTGTGCAGCTGAAGCCATCGCCGTGGAAACCAGGCCGGCACTGACAGGTGAAGGAGCCCTGTGTGTTGTAGCAGATGGCATCGCCATGGCAACGGCCCGGCTGGCACTCGTCGATATCTGCGAGAGGACATCAGATGAGTTTTACGCGTGCGAGCAGCTCTATACGAACAGGTCTTGACTCATCAGAATCAGCTCTATATGAAGGAATGCACATCTGCTGCGTGTTATTGATGAAGTACATCCACCCTGCAGCGAAGCGCTCTCCCACAGCTGGAGTGATAAATAACACACACAGCTGTGCCGAGCATTTCCTGTCCAGATCACAGCACTTCCTGTCTCCAGGGGCCCCGCTGTCTGCTGAGAGACTCACATTACAGCTGTGAGACTGAGACCAAACCTACAATAACCACACTATTGTCTGTTTAGTTGCAACAGAGTCTGCACTGTATGAAGTGCTGTAGAAATAAAGATGACCTCAAACGTTTGTTCATCTAAACCTGAATAGAGGACCGAATATGACTGATCTGAACTCATTTACACAAAACACAGCCAAATGCATAAAACTTGAATATAGAATAAATTTATATTTAATTTATATTTTTATATTAGGTATATTTCATATATAAAATTGCATAACATTTTTTAATTTTTAACAATTATGAAAATGCATTTAAATACAAAAAAACTGCACAATTACTAAATATTTATATTTAAAGTGAAAGCATAAAAACTACAGAAATGTAAAAAACTAAAATGTATTAAAATGACAAACAAAAAATACTAAAACTAAACTGAAAACAGAATATATATATATCACATATGGCTAGTAGCAGTGTTATGCTTTCCTGTGTATTTTGTGCTCGGCGGTGAGTGAATGTTACCCTGACACTCCCGTCCGTCTCCAGAGAAGCCTGGCAGACACGAGCAGATATAAGACGAGTCTCCGGTGTAGCTGCATCGAGCTCGTTCGGGAGCGTCGCAGTCGTGTGTTCCTCTCTGACAGTGATCCACACGACGCTCTGTCTCTGAACGGGACACAATCACACGCTGGAGAACTACATCACAGTAATCACACTTCAATATGATCAATATTCAAATTATATTCTAATTTAAAAGGCATCATTTCAGTTAAGGCGGAATTATTTTCTTCTCTGCTGAGGCCACAAGAGGGCGCATCGAGCAAACTATTACTAATGAACGTTTATTCAATAGCATGGCTATCTTTGAAAAAGTGCGTAATGTTTTAATTATAAGAATCATAAACAAAACATAATGTATGCATAGATTAACGCAAAGCGACGAAGGCCAATAGCTAGCTTTCAAAAATTGAAATGCGCATAAAATATTTGCGAATAAAGTACCGTTTCCATTCTACGTGTCCAAGAAAACAAAATCATCACTTCCTGGTGAACTGGCACTAAATATCATAAAAAAGAATCCACTGAATAAAACTTTTGCGCAAAATTATCACATTAAACATTTTCAAATAAATTTTAATATAATATTATAATTTTCATTTATTTAAAAAGACTTTGTGAACAAGATCGGTCACATGACTTTTTTGCATGTAGGGATTTATTCTGAAAAGTGTAGCCTCATCTATCTATAATTCGGCCTGACGCACACAATCAAATTTGCTTAATTCTAAAGTTTTTGCATTCAAATGTGGATTTTTATTATAAATTAATTATAAATTATAATTACATATTATAAATTTTATTATAAAGATAATTTAATGGGTTTTAAACAACATAAGGGTGAGTAATTAATGACAGAATTGTTATTTTTGGGCGAACTGTCCCTTTAATGACAGCGAACTCAAACACGGTTCAGAAGCGCTTACCGACACACGTCCGTCCGTCGCTGGCGAACTGAAACCCGTCCAGACATTCACAGCGGAAAGATCCGGGCTGGTTGTTGCAGATGCTGTACGGACCACAGATCCCAGGGCTTTCTGAACACTCATCAACATCTGAGAAACCAGAGGAGTTCATATATTAACATAGACTAGAGCTCAATTCAGGCTCTTATTTTGAAGTTTATCAACGGGGAAAAAGCACAACAAAATTATTATAACTTTAACTAAACTCAAAATGAAAACAAATCATTCAAAAATTAAATACTAATAAACAAAAACTAAAACACAAAAACATATTCAGACAAATTAAAAATACATAAACAATTAAATAAATAGACACACTATATTAAAAAATGTAAAAAACAAACTTACTATAATTTCAAAACCAAAATAAAAAAATACATATATAATTATTTATAATTATACTAATATATCTTGTAAACAATTGTAAAATAATATTAATAATAATACGCACAAAACTTAATCATTAAAATGTTACCTAAAATAATAAGAATAATAAAAATAAATAAATGTTCATTTCATTCCATCATGCAGGGTCTTTGAGCAGCAATAATACACTTCTGTTTCTGTGATTATAAACTCATATAAATGACAGTTTCGTCTTGAAAGGAAGTTATTAACAAAGAAAAGGGGGACTGAATCATACAGAAAAGAGGTCAAATGTCTTTTAACTCCCAAAGAGAGGAAACATCTCATGATTTCAACACTGTATATTCAGAGTAAAGAGTCTCTTCCGCTGCGTGTTTGCTTTGAATGATCGACCCGTCCGTGAACCGGGAGGTGCTCTGAGGTCAAATTAAATGACATTATAACTTCTGCAACCAGAGAACAACTCAGTAACTTGTTGCAGATGTTTGAAGCATGTTTACATGCACGCCAGTAAATTAATAACACAAGTAAGCCCTGATTACACGACTTTATTCATAAATCAGGGTACTTCCCTGAGTGGCATCAAAATATAATCATTTGCAAAATGTCAGCGGGAAACTTACAGCTCGTACATCATCCTCTCATGCAGTTATAAATCTTTTCTGAGTCATGAAAGAGTCTGAGTTTGGGATAAATTTCCTTCTCAAGAACATATGTGCAAACACACTGACTGTAAACATCATCATCTGCAGTGTTGGGGAGCAACTAGTTACATGTAACTATATTATGTCATTTCGTTACAAAAACAAAGTAACTAATTAGTAATAGTAATTGAGTATAATCAGTTAAATTAATAAAGCTTATCAAAAGTGCTATCAAAATATTAATCACCATTAATTGCATCCAAAAAAAAGTTTTTGTTTATATAATATATGTGTGTTTACTGTGTATATTTATTACATATATAAACACACATATATACAGTAAATTTATAAATATATATTTACATTTCTATAGATGCTGTCAAACGATTAATCGCAACCAAAATAAGCTTATATAATATATATGTGTGTGCTGTGAATATGTATTATGTATATATAAATGCACAGTCTACTGTATATTATATAACAATACGTACGTGTATATACTTAGATTCATGTAACTTATTTAATTTCTAAAAATATTTCCCTTAAATATAAAAATGCATGTGTTAGTATTAATATATAGATGATAAATAAACACTGTACACACACACATGTATATAATATGGAAACAAAAACTCTTATTTTGGATGCGATTAATCGTTTGAGAGCACTAAAAGTTTAAATACTGTAATCTGTAAACTATTAGATTTCCTGAGCGACCGTCTCAGCTCTGATGATCTGTGGGAGGATGTTTACCGTAACAGAGCCGTCCATCTCCGGTGAATCCAGTGGCACACTCGCAGCTGAACTCTTTTCCCTGTGCGGGGCGACAGACGGCGTTCGTGTCACAGCCGTGTCTGCCCGTGAAACAGGGGTTCTGCTCCGGGATCCCACCTGAACACATAACACACACACATAAAACCACTTCAAAAACTCATCTTTCACTCTCTCCTGAAATATAAAACACTCTTTCATTTATCCTTAAAAACTGACCAAAGAAGCCACAAAAATACTACTTCCTATTTTAAACCCTGCCATTTACACGATGCTGCGTTTATATTACTGCTACAGCAAACTGCCGTAAACTCATAATCCTCAGTACTGCCACATAAGAAATGATTAATTATTACCCACAACTACTTTATTATATCTGGCTTTGCCTACACTGTAAAAAGATACATACACATCTCAACTGGAAAAATAAATAAAAAACATTAAATATGTATGTGTGCAAAAGTTTGGGATCAGTACGATTTTTTATGTTTTTTTTAAAAGATGTCTGCTTATAAAGCCTTCATTCATTTGGGCAAAATACAAAACAAGAATATTAATATATTAATTAATTAATTCATACATTAATATTAAATTATTTAAATGATTAATTTTCTAGTTTAATATGCTTGCTTGTAATATAAATGGAATATATTGAATTTCCATAATGTAATAAAAAACGAAATCATAATAATATGCTGATTTATGATTTATTTATCATTGTGCATATAGGCTTTTGATTCAGAAATTATATAATAGCTAAATAAGAAAAACAACAACAACTGGAATTAACTATTTTAAAATATAAACAATCAAAATAAAATGCTAACTAAAATTTAATAAATCAAGATTAAAGTTAAAAATGAATTATCATTTGAATAATAGCTAAATAAAAACCAATGGAAATATACACTTAAACTAAATGATTTTAAAATAATAAAAACTTACTAAAAAATAACAAAATCATTTAAATGTACAATTATAAATAAAGTAAATAATGGTGTGGCACTGGATTAATGATGTTGAAAATCGAGTTCAAATCACAGGAATAAATTACATTTAAACATTTATTCACATAGGAAACATATATTTTAAATTGCAATAATATTTCACATTTTTCACAAATAAATGCAGCCCTGATGAGCAGAAGAAACGTCTTTCAAAAACATTAAGATCAGTAGCGTACGACTTATTATCCAACACATATATATATATGATAGAAGCCAGTGTTTAGTGACTGCTGTGTGTTTTATCTCTACCTGGTTTCATAGCATACCCGTACATTAGTGCACTTGTTAGCGAGAAACAGAATATGTACCAATATGTACATATCACTGCAGTTTCCAAAAGAAATGAACACTAGAGGCAGTAAAACTCTAACACCTTTAATTTCTTTTCTATTAATAAAGTGTATTTTATCTCACAATTACTAGAAGTATACCATGTTATGACTTCAAAACAATGTTAACACCCAGGATATTTGAACTTCTGAACGTTAACATCACACATATCCAGCTTCATATCTATGTGTTGTCATCGACGGTAGGTTTGTTCGGTAGCTCGGTTCAATCCTGTGTATCTACACTTCAACAAAACTGTGTAAAAGGAAGTTCAAAGGACACGGTTGCATAGGTTTACATAGGGTTGGATTTGGTGTAAGGCATATTTCCAATATGATAAAGCATTATCCCTGGATATTTAACGTAATAAAAACACAGCAATACACACCTATATCAACTTAATAAAGTGTGCCAGGGTTGAACGTGTATTTTAGCGCCACTCAGTGGACATCTCTCCTTGAAACTGCCGCGAAATGTGCAGTAAGCTGCATAAAACGGTGTTGCACAAAATGTGTGTTCGTTGTCTTACTGTGGATGGAGCCGATCTTGTTGCTCATGGCGAAGCGGATCAGCTGGTTGCTGGAGTCGAACATGACGAAGATCTGGTCGACACTGAGCTGTTGGCTCGCCGGAGCAGTGCTCAGGAGCTCCTCGTGAGGACAGCTCTGGAACTCCACTCTCTGTGTCCAGACGTAGCTGTGAGAGCGAACGCTGCCGTCCGGCGCGCTAACGGTGTACTCCCTGCGCGATGAGGACGTGATTACTGCGAACATCGTTCAGAAGAAAAAGACAGAAGGTGAAGACAACGCACTTAAACCTTTATAGCGAGACACAAAATATGAACAACCCTTCACATGACTGTAAACTAACTTAAATCTTGTGTTAATTTTGTAACATATTTCAATATATAACAGAATTACACTTCAAACATCACAACCCTGGTGCCAC
Source organism: Enteromius anoplus (assembly GCA_032359395.1). Classification (NCBI taxonomy): domain Eukaryota; kingdom Metazoa; phylum Chordata; class Actinopteri; order Cypriniformes; family Cyprinidae; genus Enteromius; species Enteromius anoplus. Next base: position 2,374,743 of record JAUMHG010000007.1, on the reverse strand, counting down.
GGAGAATTCAGGGTGAATTTCTGCGAAACACCTGGTCATCCGTGAGTCTGCGGATCTGAGGTGTCTGTCTGCAGCTCATATGAATCTGAGAGTGGACTCACGGTTGCTGGAGTACTGGTAGATCTCGGTGTAGGGCTGGATCTGGACCGTGGCTCCTAGGGGCACCTCCGGGATCCTGCCGTCCAGTTCGGTGCTGATCAGCAGATGATCGTGTTCATCGATGCCCCTGAACTCCTGTCTGATGGTCAGCCGCTCGTTCCCGGGCTGGAAGATGACCTCGGCGTGTCGCATGAAAACTCCTCCTGCAGAGACAAGGGCCCAGGGAGGCAAACACGGTTTCTAAACACTTTCTGGTCATCATTTCTGATGTTATTAAAAGGCTCCTAAAAACTTTTCACCCAAAATAAAACTTTATTAATAAATACACAAATAATATTTATAAAATATAACTAACCGAACAACAATAATAACAATTCTAGAAAATAATAAATATGACAAATTATTAAAGATAATAACACGGTTAGCTAATGTTATTAATCAAAGAAGAAGAATAAACTATATTTTCCTTAAATATATACACAATATGATAAATATATACAGCACACACACATATATTATGTAAACAAAGACTTTTATTTTGGATGTGATGATCAGGTCTCACCAATGATGCTGAAGCCGTTCTGGAAGCCGGGCTGCTCCAGAGCGAAGGCCCAGCCGATGGTCTCTCCCAGAGCGGGCAGCGGCTGCAGAGACGGACCGAGGCTGACCGGGATGCTGCTGATGGCGATATACGCCCGGCCGTCGTTAGTCACCACATACGAGTGCAGGTCATTGTTAGAAAACTCCACAGGAGCCGGAGAATCACCCACATAAACCCTGCCGTTGACCTTCCCGTTCATCCTCTGAGGCTTGCCTGGAGAATCGGGTGATATTCAGGGAATTACTGTTGTTTAGTACGAGTGGATGAAGCAGACATGTATTATACAGACAAATACATCGTCTAGCTTGGGATCAGAGATATTATCATTAAACTAAAACCATTTCATCAAATAAATGCTAACTGAAATAATATTTATCAAAATAAATATTAATAAAAACTATAGACATTTTGTATTTATATTATTACTTTATTTTTATTTTTATGTTTTCATCTTAATTTCATTTTAATTAAGTTTTAGCTATTTTTTTGCCTGGATTTCTTTTCTTATTTTGTTACCATTATTTATGTCTATATAGTTTTAAATATCTATTAAATGTCAAACTGAAATATAATATAATATTATATAATTTAATAAAATATAATATAGCTTTAGTTAAAATTAAACTAAAGAAAAAACTAGCTAAAATAAGCTTACTTTAAATTCTAAACACATTACAAATGTTGCCTTGGCAAAAAACTTCAATAAAATATTTTTAAAAATATATTTAAAATGTATTTTATTTCAAGTTTTACTTCAGGTTAAGAAATTCTTGATTATTTGAATTTAAATCATTATTAGTTTTATTTAGTTTTAGTGAGTGACAATAACCCTGGTTGCGATGTAATGGTAAACTCACCTTCGGCGACACACTCCTTGCCGTTGCCGTAGTAACCAGGTTTGCAGTGACAGCAGTATCCAGCAGCGTAATCTCTGCAGTCGGCGAACACCGAGCACTTGTGCTTGTTACTGGAGCACGTCTCGTAGTTATAAGAAAACACTGCCAAAAACACAAAGAAACGTGATATGGATTTTGTAAAATAAAATAACAAGTTACCATCTTCCGCCCTTTTTGAGAGTACCGTAATCAACATAATCAGCGTAGGTTACGTTCAACATGCGCGCTCTTTCACACTGAATGCAATTATTACGTTCTGGGATACTCTCCAAAATTTCGTCAGTGAAGCCGGTTCTATGATTAGTAGTAAACCTCAAATGCTTTCAAATGGAGCAGGATTTACTACACAGAGCCATAGTTCTCCGACAAGCTAAACAAAAATGTACAGATATGATGTAAGTTATAATAATAAGAACTCAGCGATTGGGTTTCCTGGGTTTCTTTAATTTTGAGTTTTCATGAGAGAGCGCCCTCTAGCCTTCAGATGGAGATTTACTAGTGATCACCGAACCTGAAAGATACGCATGACTATCGCTGCTAGCAATAATATAATGAATGGTTTTTCTCTCACCGTCGACGTTCAGCTCATCCTCATCGATGATCAGCACTTGTGGGTTCTGCGGCTGTTGTTGAGGCGTCTCCAGTCGGGGCTGAACGTAACGATACTGGGGCTCGTCGGGCGTGGAGGACTCTGTGAACGGCTCTGGGCTGCTGGTTTCAATCGGAGCTTCAGAGGTCTGTCGAGTCCACGGCTCGGATGGCTCAGGGACCGGAGTGTCCACCATCGTCTGCTCCGTCGTGACCTCGGTGACCTCTGTAACTTCTCCAGATGTGATGGAGGTGAATCTCAGAGATGTGCCGATCTTGTAGACCCACACCCCGGCCCGGCCTGAGTTCGTCTCCCTGAGAGGGGCAAAAAAATTCATTTTTAATAAGAGCAGTGAGAAATTAAATAAAATTAAAAAGACTCTTAAACTTATTTTATTTCAGCTAGTTTCCAGAGGTAGTTAATTTAGTCTAACTTACAGAAAACTTACTAATATCTAACTTACTAATGTTAAACTATAATAAAAATGCCTATATATAATAAAATTAATAACTTGTAAAATGCCCAAAACAACAAAATGCTAATAGAAAATATAATATATAAATATTAAATATTTAAATTGATTATTATGTACTACTAAACTGACATTTTAAAGTAAAAGTAACTACATATATATATATATATATACATATTTAAAGTAAAAATAAATTAAATATATATAAAGCAAAACTTATCCCTATAAATGACAATAAGTACATTTACCCAGTGTTATGTTATGAATTATTAATATAAAATAAAATTATCTATATATAATACATTCCTAAATCAGTTTTTATAGTGTTATAGTAATTATATATATATATATATATATATATATAGTTTTATAATGTCCATGCTGTCGTAATTTGGCACAAATTAACATGTTATGTAAATTAGGTAGGTATTTTATTTTAATATATGAATTATTTTTTCAATACACATTTTGTTTTCTTTTCTTTCTTTTGGAATAAAAACACTGCATTTATGAAGAACAGACTCTCATTGAAATCAGGGGAGCCCGGCTTAATAATACACACTTTCACAAACATGTTTAAAATGGCTCTTACTGTGCGAGAGCGCTTATCGACTCCTCGCTATCTTGAGTGATGCGGTAGTAAACTCCTTGAGTAGTCGCCCAGCTGAACCAGCCAGCCACCTTCCCTTCATTGAAGCCGACTTCCACCAGCTGGTCTTCATCATGAATGAGCGTGGAGCCGAACTGCATGCTCTCCTCTGGATACAGCAGGATAGCGTACGACGCCGTCTCCATGTTTGCTACAACCAGCTGGAAAGTGTTTCTCTGCAACAGATTCACAACAAGTCTGCATTTCAAGAAGGAAAGGACAAGAAAGACAAACAACATTGTATTTCTACAGCTAAAGCTGAAATTCAGTTTGCATAAATGAAGAGCCTTCCTGATTATTATTGTGAAGCTGCTTTGAAACATCTAAAAATCTGTTGTATTGTATTGCTCTAGTGCTATAGAAATAAATGACTTGTCATATTGCATATTTGTGCATTTTGCAATAAAAAACTGCATATTCGTATATTTTTAAAAGCTAGCTTATTTCTGTGAAGAAAGGAATAGCATATTCTTTTTTATACTGCAGGAAGAGACTTTTCGCATCTTTACATTTTATAAGACCTTAAATGCTTAAATAATTCATATTTCAATACAAAAAACCTGCATATTTTAAGACAAGAACGACATATTTTTGAACACTGCATTAAAAAAGGAATTTGGTTATTTATTGCAAAACAATAGCTCTGCATGTTGCTTTAAAAATGTGCATTATTGCATGCTACTAGACAATAACTTGCATTTCCTTTTCATTGCATTTTCTTGCATATTTCAAGACAATACCTTGCATGTTCATGCATCCTGCAAAAAACTTGACATATTCTTGCCTATTGCAATTAAAAATGCATATTATTGCATATATCAAAACAATAACTTTGCATATTCTTGCATGTTCCAAGACAATAACTTTGTATATATTTGAAAACTGCATATTATTTTGCATATTGCAAAACAGTTCTGCATATCCTTGCATACTGTCTGCAGCAAATAACTCTGTTCTTACATATTGCAAAAGACTTCACATATTCTTGCATAATGCTGTTGTGTCAGATTCATAACTTTTGTAAGCTGAGGGACATACTGTATATTCGTATTCATCTCCTCTTCCTCGTTCAGTCTGAGGCGCCACGTTCTCCCAGGTGATGATGATGGCGTGAATAGGTTCGATCCCCTCGTCAGAAGGAAACGCTTGGCCAATGTGGTCTGCAGCTCTCTGGAGCACATCAGGGCTTGTATCCTGGCGGAAATAGACGTTACCAGCCCCATCGCTGGTGTCCAGATCTCCCAGGAAGGCTGCGATCATACCAAAACTGGCCGGCATCTTCCCCAGGTACTCAGACTCATCGGTTGGTTTGACCATAGATATAAAGCCATTGGTGCCGACCTGCGGAGGGTGTGTAAAAAAAACATAATTGAGAACAGATCTAAACCTGTTTTTGTATATTCTTAGACAGTGCCTAGGAACTAAACTGATGTGTAGAGGTACAATAACTTAGTTTTGAATTTAATAACTCCATGAGTGCTAATGTGCATAATAAAACTGTTACAAGCAGAATTTCTTTTCTTGTATATAGCACAAAAAACCCCGCAAAAAAATATTTTTGAATACTTAAAAAAAAAGCCTTGCATATTCTTGTGCATTTCCGTGCATATTGCAGTAGAAATGTTGTATATTCTTCAAAACTTTGCGTATTCTTGCATTTTGCAATATAAATGTATATTCTTGAATGTTGCAATAGAAAATGTTGCATATTTATGCTGATTGCAATAATACACATAGCATTTTCTTGAATATAAAAACATTGCATATTGCACTGCAAAATGTTGAATGTTCTTGCATATTGCAATAGTAAGTAAAGTAAGCACAGTTGTATTTATATAAGCACTTATAGATACCTTTATGAGGAGCTATACAATATATATGATGAAGCACGAAAGCCCCAAAATATACACAAAAATGTTAACTAAATGTGCATTTTCTTTGCATATTGCAATAAAAACTTTGTATTGCATTTCACCTTAAAACAAACAGTGACAGGCGCTACAGGCGAATGCCTTCGCACTTCAAAAGGTGTTGTGCCATTTAATCCCTGCATGTTTGTGTGTGCTCAAAGCTTTTCTTTTTAACGAGTTTCTGACAACCACTTAAAGTAAAACTGCAGGGGAGTCGCGAAATGTGTGAAAAAAAGTCTCCTTCAATTCCTCACTGCATACACTAGATTTAAATCTCACAGATCAAGCAATAACGGCAAACAAAGTATGAACTAATAGTTCTTAAACAACATCCAGACGGGGTTCCCAGGATCTTGAACGTCAAATATCGCAGGATGTTCTTCACACCAAAGTGATAAAATCAAACCCCCACAATCTGTGTTTGACATCAGCTGGTTGTTAAATCACTAAACCATCATGCATGAGTCTGGAAGCACAGCTACACAAGTTTAGTCTACTTAAACTTGAAAGCATTTCAAGCACCAACAAAAACATTTTGGCTCAAAAAGACGGTCTCTGAAACCCTGATTTTATCTTAAGGAGATGCATGCATGAGGGACTGAAGCAGTTGGATGGATCTGCAAATGTTTAAAGGAATAACAGACTTTTTTTGGGGTCATTTGCAGAAGATGACCCTGTTTCTAAGGGTCAGATTTATTCACACAAGTCTTCAATTACACAGCAAACATCTTTTAGGCATCTTTAAAGCTCAGTGATTTGAAGAATCCTCTAAGTCAGTGGTTCTCAAAAGAAGGGACAGATTTCTACGATGACATTTATTCATTAAAGAAGATTTAAGATATTTCTACATTTTAATTCACCCGCTTAACAACTGTTTTGTCTCTGAAAAACAATCCAGTCTTGGAAAAGGATTTATTTTTAAAATGTGATAGATTTAATACATATTGCGAGGTTTATCAGAAAATGTTTGTATTTTACCCTATTATCCAGTAAATCACAAACATCTGGAAAAATGTCATGTAAGTAATAACAGGATCCTTGAAGACCATTCAGCTCTTAAAACTTACAAAATTTTGGAGGGTTTTAGAGTCATAAAGGTTGAGTTCTAGTACTAAACTTCAGTTCGTCTTACATCGGTACAAACATGAACAGTGATAACTCTTGGCTTTATGCAAGATGTATTTGATATTGATCACAGAATCAAAGAGTTTGGCCGTAGATTCAGGCGCTGACCCACTATCCCACTGACCCCTTGCAGCTGCTCCTCACACGCATCGCCTCAGGGAAGGCCAGGAGATATCAAAGACAAGGCGGCAGGGGTACGGGAAACAAACAAAGAGTTAAAGAAGAAACAGATCGGCTCTGATGCATCGCTCGGATTCCTGTGAGGAAATCCCCAAACGAGACCAAACGGAAATTAAATCCTATAGAGTGGTAAAGCTCTGCATGCTAGCAACACAATTCCCTACGGCAAGAACTGAAAGAGCCAAGGCACATTTGCACAATATGCATTGTTTTAGAGCAGCTTCACACTTTTATGTCTTTAATGCCTGAGCAATGTGAAAAAAGAAACCTACAGAAAAAATAGTTTTTTGGAAGAAACTTGAGTGCAAATTCGGACAGTTGGTGGCGCTAGAGGAAGTGAGGTAGAGACTTCAAATTTGGTGTGATTAATGTCCAGACTGTCATCTTTCTGTGTGCCAAGTTTCATTGGTTGGAAGGCTTGGAAAGATTTACAAGCAACTTTTTGAAGGTTGATAATTTTTCACTGTTAACACCAAATTAAATAAAGCTTTTACATTACAGCTCAAGTTTTACGTGAAATCAAGCTGGTTATTGAATTATTCAACATTTTCCAAATTTAATTAGAAGCCATGTAAGTGACAAGCTAATAAACAAAAGGTATGGTTTAATTTTAATTAGTAGCTTCTCTGATTTCAGACACAATTACTATGGTTGAAATAATTGTGTCATAGTAAAGATTTTGGTTGAAAATGACTGAAACTATAGAAATGATCTTAGTCTTGATTCCCATCTCTAAGTAATTTAAACAGGGAGCTAGACGTCAACACGCTTCCCACATCTTTTGTTCTAGACGTCCAATCTAAAAACAAGATCTAGATGAGAACCAGCTGAGCTGTACCTCACAATCCTGAACTAATCCTGAACTTCCAATTGGAATCAGAGCTCCTCCTACTTTTTCATTGTGTTCAAACCAGGTAACGTGGCAACCTTTGTTGAGGATGGTCCACCAGGAATGTAAATGCTGTTAGAAATGAATGGACCACAGCAGGACAGGAGGAAGTGCTTATATAAACCTCTAGGCTCAAAGTCAGCACCGATCTACGCCGAAGCCTCTGGCAAAACGTCAACGATGCATGGAGACAAACGAGAATGCCATCACAAAACCATACAATGGCACTTCTGTCCACCGAGATTTGGACAAAAGAACTTCTTGACTTCTGTTTCTAAGAGCCAGTGTTTTCTCATCCGCTTGCAACAGGAACATTCCCATGAGTCCTGTGGAACATCCCACATAAGGAGGCTATCAGTGGACAGGCCATATGGAAAATGTCATTCCAAGAGGAGCTTGTGAGATTTCGCTGGGCAGCGACCACCATAAGCTGGAAGCTCTACTAGACACTGAGTATTACGTTAGTAAGTCATTCTGGTCAACACGTCCTAGCTGATTAAATGAAATGAACTGAGAAACATCTTAAACGTTTTGCATGTTGATTGTCTCCAGATTGGTTTCCACAGTCTGGTCAGAAGTTTAGTAAACAATGGCTCTGTTAAAATCAACCAACATACTGAATGAACTGCTGTAACAACAGAAGTACATGTTTGATTGTTAACAGAGGACAAAACCATCTCAGTGATTGAAAATATTAAGTCTACAACACTCTTTGTTAAAAAAAGGTTTTTTTGTAGCAAAGAGAAAAAATGAATGTTTTTTGGATCCCCAAAGAAGTGTACGGTTCTGAAAATATATATTTTTTTTTTCGTAGCGTGAAGAACATTTTAAATAACCAAAGATTCTGGAACCATGGAGTGTAATAAAACATCAGCAAACAAACAAATGCATTTGGTTAAACACTAGAGAGTAATAGAGAGCCGTAGATCTCCAGAACCTAAACATGCAAGACTAATGAGCACATTTATAAAGAAACCACATCAGGACAGACACCTAAAGTAAATATTTAAGTCTCTCCGGAGTGTTTTCTTTTCATGGGGGGCTTTTACTGTAGATATACAAGACCATGAGAGACGCTTATAGAAATGCACGTTTCCTCTCGGATCTCTTGGGGACAATTTGTACCATTTCACTTCTTTCATTCGTTTAATCATTCGGAAAATGAACTTGTGTCGGTTTCAAACTTTATTAATAATCTGTATACACTGGTTTCTTTTATTTAAATGATTTGCCAATTTAAACGCCACTGAATTATTAAAGAAAACGCGTTATAATTATAAATATTTTGCTTAGTGTGAATAAAGAAAAAATGAACAACCACAAAGAGAAACACTTTAAATGAAAGTTACTCACGTAAACTTTGTTGAACTTTTCTTTGAAGAAGAAGAGCGTTTGGTTCAGCGCGAGCTCTTGAACCGAATCGGTTCCAGAATCCAGAATCCGGTCGCCGAACCGAAGCCCGTAATCGAAGAGCTGCTCCCGGCTCAGACTCTGGACCGATACCAGCAGAGCCAGGAGCCCTACGCTGCGCAGAAGAGCCATTATTAAACTCTATGTGCCTTTATTGTCCGACAGAGCTCCGGTCAGGAGTGGACGGTGATGAACTCTAGAGGTGTGAGGAGTCCATGAAGGGCGGAGTTCGTGGAGGAGGTGGAGGAGCCTCGGGAATCATTTACATGATCGCGGAGATTTGAACCCTCAAAACAAAAGGTTAGGGTGGGGGAGTGCTCTTAAGTACCCATACTAAAGTGGTTTGATTCTAGGTATCTTCTAAGTCTAGAAAATGTACAAGTGTGTCAGAGAAGGTACGCCTGGTTTTATTCGGCGCTAAAATCGCGTTCACCTGAGGAGTAACCATAGCAACAGCGACTTCAGTTACGAAAATAAGACTCTACGTTGACAACTATCGCCATTTATTTCACTATTAATTTATTTCACAAGTACATAATAATAATCTGAAGTCTCATGTCCCTTTAACAACAAAATCGCAACAAACAAAAAAAAATCGTTTTAAAAATTGATCCGCTTTCTGGTCTGAGACGATGATTCGCGAATCACTTTAGAACGTCAGAGTCATTTGATTCACATCAGAATTTCGAATCGCGAGTCATTTGATTAAAATCGAGACTTCGGTGCGTGTTCGCGTTTTGCGGATCTTTTTTATTACTTCTTTTCTTTTCTTAAACTGTAGAAAGCATCAAACCACACTACTAAATTATGTCTAACAATCATTTTAATCAAATATCCGCTGTCTGCCGTTACGTTCCCACCAATTCCAAAATCAAAACCAACTATAGTCTTTTTTGATTTCACTATTTATTTGTATTTTACAGTTAAATAAAAATATATTTGAGTGTTCTGTTTACAAGTTGTTAAAACTTTAATTAATCAAAGACTGGAACGTGATGCAACAAATGAATAGAATATTGTTTGTGCTGGATTTCACCTCTGTTTTAAACCGTTTTAAAGCTCTGTCCAGATGTGAGCCGCCTCTGCCTGGGGCCTCAGTCAAGAGCCCGGGGCCCCTACTGCTGAGGGGACATTCATTTACAACCTGAAGTTATTGAGTAACTACTCTCAGCTACAAACCCAGACTCTATTTGTACAAATATGCCTGTGCTACTTAAGCCTTGTTTTGTGGTCCAGACTCACAATTATGTTTCACAAGCACACATCTGCAGACAAATGAGAGACGGTGGAGGAATGTCCTTCACAACAATTAGTTTTCTGCCGAGGTAAAGCTTCAGTAACGTCTCTGGCGCTGCATTCCTGTAACATCTGCGTTTACTAGCAGTTATCGATCTGTCCACACAGATCTCACAGATGATAACAGAGTTTTTCACTAAAGCTTCCTGGTGTTTTATTATCGCCCTCTAGTGGTGACATCACTAAAACAATTACGTTACATACAAATACAAAATAAATATAATTATTTTTTGTTTAATGAAAAGTGATGATATTTTATGACATTAAGATTTTTTTGTTTTATTTTATTTTTTGCATTGATCGTTTTTTATCGCTATATTTAAGACAAGTCATTCTTATTATGTAATGTAATAGGCTTAAAAAAGCATTTATAGATCATGTTAATATTTTTAAACTGCTTTTATGTTGATTTTAGGACTATTATGTTTTATATTACTATTTTTATGAAAATTATAAGTCACTCTCAACAAAAACACTGACATTATATATTATATAGTATATATAGATATTAGGGGTGGGCATAGATTAATTTTTTTAATCTAGATTAATCAATTTTGAAATTAATCTAGATTAAAATGGCTCATTTGAGATCTGTCAAAGGCATTCAGAATTTGTGTGCTACCTATTATATTTGAG
>JAUMHG010000007.1:2336966-2354173 GCA_032359395.1 Enteromius anoplus | reverse complement strand
AATATACATAGCACACACACAGACACACATATAAAAACTTTTGGATGCAATTTATCACAATCGTTTGACAGAACCCCTACTTACCTATTTTAAATGTTTATTTGTCTTTTTTAACCACTTGTATAGTTGATAAACAAAGCACTGTTACAATTTCTAGAAGTCAGACCATAGAAGGAGTTTTATTACCAAATATGTTTACACACACAAGGAATTTGTATCGGCGACAGGAGCTTCCAATGCAGAAGAAAGTAGTCAGACATAGTACAGACATTCATAGGAGTTGGTCTGGAAGATTCAGAAAGCTCTAATTTAAAGCTAAAATTGATTAAGTAGTAATGTTTTCTATTTTTATTTCAGGAGGAATGAATCATCATGTAGACCCCATTCATGGCACTCTGCTAAATCCACAGATAACCCCACCATCGACACCCCCAAATCTGAGCCTAACCCTGTACCTGACCCCACCTGGCAGACAAGATATGATGCAGGGTGAGATTCTGAGGGTTTATTTGTAATTAATGTAAACTGAACTCTAATCAACATCATTCATTTGCTTTGTTTCGTACCAGTTCACCCTCAAAAGACTACACCAGCTGTTGGGGACAGACCAATCTGCGACAAGTTTCCTGCCAGTCCAGCCCTGTGGGAAATATGGAAAGTGTAGAGCCCTTATCTCACGCTTTCTCAAAAGAGCAGCCTTTATTGAGCAAACCCAGTGGAGGAGCAGATCACCCAGTGCTTGAGAGTGCCATCAGCAAACCTACTTCTGCAAATAAACTGTTTTTATCAGGCACAGCTGACCATAGTGCACCTCGGGCTGTCGCTGGTACAGAAGGGATGTTTTATAGAGGCATTCCCAGTGATCTAGGAGTTCCCAATGACTGCCATAGATACCTACAGATCCCAATTGGCAGTGGTGGACGAGTGAGTCCCAGCGTGGAGGAGCAAGCTAGCTCTAAATTCTCCTCCAATGGGAGGTCCAACAATAGACCTGTGTGGCATATTCCTGAGAACAAGATTTCCACTACTCAAGCTCCCTCTCCACCCTTGCGTAGTGATAGTTTCACTGCCACCAGAGTTCATGAGAAGAGCTTGGTGGGATCGTTCCCTGAAGGACCTTCTGTTTATCCGCCACAGAAACCTCACTGCAGAGCTGTAGACGGGCATGAAACGAGACACAGCTACAATCTACCTGCAAAGAAGGACTTTCTTCATCCTTATCTTCTGACTGAGGACTACCCTAATCAGTTAAACCCTACCAAACTATTTTCCAAGTCGAGCACTGATGTTAGACAAGGCCAGAACCCGTTTACATATGAGCTGCAGCATCAAAAACAGCACAGCGATGATAGTACCTTTTCTGTGAACCCCAACTCTACATGTTCACCAAAGACCCAAAGTGTTGGGAGCTACTACCAAAGTCTTCAAGATTTGCCCACCAACACCGGCAGTCGAAACCAAACCAGAACCTCCATGGCCTTTGACCCTAATCATGAGGGCCAAGCTAATTTCCGTTACTACTGCATCACTGCCCAGCAGCCATCCTTGGAAACACCTCTTCAGGGTTGGATGGGAGATGAACGGAGGTCTGAAACGGGAACCACTCGAGGTGCCACAGACAGAACCTTTGTTGGTTCTCAAAAGATTGCAAAGACAAAGTATTCCCAGCCTTACCTTAGTGTACCTGAGAACAAGAGCTCAAAAGGTTACAGCAAACAGGCCAACAGTCCTCAAGCCACGTCCCCTGTACCAAATCATCTGATTTCAAAGTCCAGCTCCGGGGAAAGAGAGACCCCAAAGAAGAAAGATGGAGTTAAGCTGCAGCCTTCCAGGCATGTACCAAATCATCAGCTGGAGCAGAAGAACTCTGTGTCCATTTACCACCAGGACAATCCATGGATCAGCAAGCAAGATCACAAGATCTGTCCACACAAGACACCCATGTTGCACTCTTTGGCCCAGGAGAGCAAGAAGATGGCAGAAAAATCAGTAACAGCCATAGGAGGAGGTCAAGAATCAACTGATGCTATCTTTGTCAAACTGGGAAGACGAAGTGACCGCTATGCCACAACTCTACGCAACGAGATCCAACAGAAAAGGGCCCAGCTTCAGAAAAGCAGAAGTGCTGCTACCTTGACCTGCTCAAGTGAAGTTGAGGAGGACTCTGACATCTGGAAGTCCAATGAGACCTCCACATCATCATCTGATGGTTCCTTCACCAATACTTACAAGGATCACCTAAAGGAAGCCCAAGCCAAAGTTCTGAAGGCCACATCGTTTATGAGGAGGGACTTGGAGCTTTCTGGGAATGAAGTTGCACCGGGTCAACTTCCCAAAAAACCTGGGCCTGTTCAAGGGCAAGTCACCCGCATTGGGGGGCGTAAAAGGTTTCCAATGGATAAAAAGATACACTCCTTCTCGGAACCAGACAAGATCAATGAAGTAGGCGTTGAGGATAAGGCAGCCGAGTCCTTTGTGGGCCGATATAAGTTCTTCGAAGGTTCCTGCAAGCCTGTTCTCCAGAAGTCCATTCCAAAGCAAACCCTGCTAAGCCCTACTGAAGATCAAAGTGAGAGAAAGACTACATCAATTGGATACAGTGAAAGCATCAGTAAGTCTCCCTTAAAACAGAGTAAATCAAGTCATGCTGACCTTAATACAGAAGAGCAGCAACGGCTTGGCACATTTGCGGAATATGAAGCTACATGGAACATGCAGAAGACGCCAGTGGAAAGAAGAACAACAGGCAGATATCATTCAGCTGAAAACATCCTGGACTCAGGCTTGGAGGAATCCAACAAAACAGTGTGTGTTCATGAAAGATCCCGTTCCTCCCCTTCGGCGGACTTCTACAGAAAGGTAAGAAGATTCTTTGTTTGGTCATAATACTGAAAATGTCTTTGGTGGCCATTTCATAGAGTTGATAATTGAACATATTTCATCAGTTGCACCATGTTTTCTCTGCAGAAGCAGATGATTGAGGGGTTGTATTGTTTGTTAAAAGTCATTAGCAGCATTTCCAGTAGCAGTTGGGGGAACAGTTAAAGGTCTCACCTCAGTCATGATATTGAAGGTGGAGAGAGCGCTGGTTATTCCCTGCCACTTACAATCCCTGCCTGTCCTAGAACTCGAACCTGCGACCTTTGGGTTACAAGTCCAACTCCCTATCCAATTTGAAAAAGGAGCATTGCGCAAAACTGCAATGAAAACGTTTTTTTTCCCGCATTCCCAGGATACATGGCATATGTAAAAAGTCTAATTATCATTCTTCAACTTATTATAACCTCCAAGAAACACTTAATAAATGTTCGTTTTCGAGTTTAAGGGGCTTTCCCTGCCATTAATGCTTAGACAGTTTAAACTGCATGCGTCTGCGGAGCCTTTCGGCTCTGATATGGACAATGAAGCTGTTTGCAGCCATTTGGTTGACGCTTGTGTTTGTTCTTAAGTATCTCTCCACGCTGCTTCTGTAAAGATAGATGCATACGCCTCCTTTGTATAAATAAATCCGTAAAATCTCACCAAAATTCATTGCTATGACTTATCGTGAGAGGCAAAAGGTTATGTTTTTAGCTGCATAGCATTGGTTAATTGAAACACCGGCATTTCGCAGTACCTTTTTAATCAACATTCGCCAAAGTTTTGTGCAAATCTCTAATGGAAATGCGGAGAGTTAGAGAGTTTGCTGCTGGCACACAGATCAAGATGATATGATGCATGTAACGGATCCACATTTCTTTCAGAAAATCCCTCTGCCACCCAGAAAAACTCCTGTTGAATCTCCGTCTGAACCCAAGGACCAACAGGAGACCTTTATCTCTAGGTAAGGAATTTTTGTCTTTGTGAGGAATCTGAAATGATTGTATTTTCAGTGATTTGCTAATGTACAGATTGATAACTAGTGTTCTATTGTAATATCAACATCACAGTGTATCTGAAAGAGAGAATGGTCCACTCGACATCTCCGAGCCTCTTAATTCAATCAAACTGAACGTTCTGGAAAGTGATGTGGCGCCTCTTTCCTCCAACCACAAACCCAGACTTGATGCCAAGCATTCTCCACCATTCTTCTCAGATCATCTCCAGGTTCCAATGTCAGAGCAGCTGTTCCTTAAAAACAAAAGTCCTGATCCGCAGAGGTCTGCCCAACCCAAACTGGAAACTACATGTCCTTTCAGAGCCTCCCAGGAAGTTAGGGTTCAGACCAATTCCCCTGAGCCAACTCAAGGACCATGTCCTCCAGAACATCTGGAGAGAGACAAAAGCCCAACCGCTGCACCAGAGGACAGTCAGAGATCAAACACTGAGGGGATGTTATCACACACTCTACGTCTTTTAGGTCATTCCTCCATTTCTCCAAAACAGAACGTTGACCTGACGGTAACCTCAGCCAACAGAACACATTCTCATTCTCTCCAGTTCTCTCCTCAGAAGCTCACAGATGAACCACCTGCAACTTTGCAGAAAAAGGATCCATCCAGGTAAGTAGAGTTTTAGATACATATAAGACAGTAGGGGCTTTCACACCAGAGGAACCCTTTTCATAGCTCCTAGAACTATTTCAGAAGTTCCTGCTTTTTGGTGTATTCGCACCGCAGGAACTAGGAACGGTTTGATGTTTGTAAATGCTGTGCATAAGCTCGTCGCTGTCAGCTGCAATCAGAAATATGCCAGAGGGACAAATTGGTTCTTTAGTTCCTAGAACTACATTCCTACATGGTGGGAAGGCCTCTAATAAGCTATGGATGATTAATCGGCATATATTTCGCCATTTTAAGATGATCATTTGTGTTCCCTCTTGCAGTAATAAGATGGAGAAAACATCAGAACCAAATACTTCTGGGTGGAAGGTCCCCATACAGATCGTCTGTACAGAAAACAGTTCAGAGAGAGAAAACCAAAACTATCTGCCACATGGCGAATCATCTGGAGGCTCTGAGGTGCCCAAAAATGGCCAACTAAAAAAACTAGATTCTCCAGAGCAATCTAAGTCGCCGTTTACTGCCTACACCCGCCCGGATCCAAGCACAACTGCAGAACATCAGACTGACAGAATGGTACTGGAAAATAAAGTGCAGGTGAGGAGCAATGGTGTGGGCGAACACTCAGAGGAGGACCTGAAACGAGAAGAGCTGGCCAGAGATATCATGGGGAAGGACAAGAGTCTTGTGGACATCTTGGATCAGAGTAAGATGAAGACAACCATGGATCTGATGGAGGGAATATTTCCACAGGGGGAGCAGCTCTTAGAGGGAGCACAGCAGAGGAGGAAAGCAGCCTCCAAACAGACACCCCCCAAAAATACACAGCAGAGGTACACTGCCTGAGAATCTCACAAAAACAAAAGCATATTTGGTAATGAGCATTGTGGTATTAAATGTTCCTTAACGCAGAAAAAGCAAAGATTGGAAGATTGTTTTTTTTTATCTTTTAGTAGATCATTTGTCTTACTCATGACACCAGTTACAGCTTCAGAGTGAAAACCTGTACACTACTGCCCTCTACTGATACTCACATATAACAAGTATAATGTATTTGACTTTAAATCGGTGACTCTGTTTCACATTTGAGAATCATTAAAGTGCATTTATATAGGGATTTTCCTTTGATTTCTGCAGGGCGGAGGACAATTTAGCGTCATCAGTGTCATTAGTGAGCAGTTCGTCGTATTATAGCACATCTGCACCTAAAGCAGAGCTGCTCATAAAGATGAAGGACATGCAGGAGCACATGGAGGAACAGGATTCAGAGGATGAACTCGATTATGACCTGTCTAGCAAGAAGGTACACGTTTATGTGCATCTTGTTGCTTGGTTTTTTACTTTTATTGTGTTGTACTGGTAGCCCCACTTTTTACAACATTTTACAAACATCTTACACTATATACATTTGACAAGCATTTGGAAACCTATACCATCTTTTAGAACATTTTACAAACGTTTCCAAACATTTAATGCTATACATTTTACAACACTGTACAAACATTTTATGCTATTTACACAATTTACAACATATTATTTACTATTTACATTTCAATGCAGGTTATATTCTGTACAAAACTGTATATGATAAATAGAAATATTAAAAAAAACATTTAAATTGTGGCATAGTATAATTAATTTTTGGTATCTATTTGATTTTATTTAAACCAATTGTTGATTGCTTAACATTTTTATATGTTCAGTATAAAACAATTATGTCCATCTTGTTAAGCAGCTCTGCACTAATAGCATATTCTGTCAGGACTGCAATATATCTCAGTTTCAAGTTTCAATTTCTTTAGGTGTGTGTTTGTCGTTTCTGTCTGTCTGCAGCAAGAGTTGATTGACAGCCTCAGTAAGAAGCTGCAGGTGCTGCGAGAAGCGCGTGAAAGCATGCAGGAAGACGTTCGGGACAATAACGTTCTGGGAGAAGAAGTGGAGGCCACCGTACAGACCGTCTGCAAGCCCAACGAGCTGGAGAAGTTTCGTATGTTCGTCGGCGATCTGGATAAAGTGGTCAGTCTGCTGCTGTCTCTGTCCGGTCGACTGGCCCGTGTAGAAAACGCCCTGAACAACCTGGAGGAGGGAATATTAGCAGACGAGAAGGTATGAATAAGATGCATGTGAAAATTTTTTGTTTAAATCTTTTGCTTCACACATATATTGCACCATCAGCCAGTTCAAGGGCCACCACCAAGCATGCATTAAAGAGACCTAAGGCCTTGAAATACGACATGATAAAACAAATTTTGAACACTTTTTGCCCTCTTTTAGTAAATTGTACTAATTCATTCCATCATTTATACATCATAATTAGTCTTTTTTTAATGCGTTGTACAATAACAAACACTCATGTGTCGTACTTTCAGCACACTTTGACCGAGAAACGCAAACTGCTGATTCGCCAGCACGAAGACGCCAAAGAGCTGAAAGAGAACTTGGACCGAAGGGAACGTTTGGTCTACGAGATTCTGGCCAGTCACCTCAGCGAAGAGCGTCTGGCAGACTACCGGCACTTCGTCAAAATGAAGTCAGCGCTCATCATTGAGCAGCGTAAGCTGGAGGATAAGATCAAGCTGGGAGAAGAGCAGCTCAAATGCCTGAAGGACAGTCTGCCGCTGGACCAGAGACTGCTGTACTGATCCACACCGAACTCTGGACGAGGCTATGCTAAGTGAACATTCTCTTGACTCTAAGCAGCAGTATTTCATATTTACTTGTGTGCATTGGATAGATGAATTACCATAAACACAAGATCATGTTTATCTCAGTACTGCACTTTTCAATGTCTCCGGTTTTCTTGAATATAGCATTTTAGTGAATTCATGCTTTGAATCTGCTCACGTTTTCAGGGATGTGCTTTATTTAACTTTCTATTAAAGGATGATCCTTATGTTTTTCTACCTGTATATTGTACACGTCTAGTTTATTTTGCTGCTGAAAGCTATTGGTGCTATTAACTGAAAGGATAGATCTGCTTATTCTTGACTAGATCCACACTGAATGCTGTTTCATTTTCATGTAACATATATGTTTTCAACATCATTAAATATAAATTATTAATAGGAAGGGAGGTTCAGAATATCTCTACTCGTCTCTAAAATATAAACCTGTGAATCAGAAAAAGAATTTGTGATATAATGTTCAGAAACACAGTTGCATTTTGAATTGGAATAAAAATGTAAATACGTATTGCATCTTTTGTTTGTGGCTCCGTTAATTCAACTGTCTGATATCACGCTTGCACCAAGGAAATGATTCATAAATGTGACCCTGGACCACAAAACCAGTCATTTTGGAAATAGCTTTATGCATGAATAAATAATCTTTCAATTGATGCATGGTTTCTTATGATAGAACAACAGCTGTGAATTTAAGGGGGTGCAAAAATGTTGTTCTAATGAAGTTCTTAGCAATCAAAAGGTATTACGTTTTGGTGTATTTCCTGTAGGAAATGAACAGAATATCTTCATAGAACATGATCTTTACTTAATATCCTAATGATTTTTGGCAACAAAAAGAAAACTGGATAATTCTGACCCATGCAATGCTTATGACTGCTTATGTTCTCCTTATGGCTCACAAGCATTAGCTGTAAACAACGATATAATGATTAGTCCTGGAGCCTAACCCACCCTCATGATTTTATGACTCACTGTGTTTTCCAATACCAGGCGAATGATCTCAGAATCATCATTGTTTGATTTTATGATGTTGACAGTGATCATGAGCCGTGGTCAATCATTCACAGAACCGTATTCACCAGCTTGTTTGCCCAGGATTTCTAAGCAGCAGGAAGTTGAGCTTCAGACGGTTTCCAGTCCATCGCCGAGCACTGAAGATGAAGGAAGTGCTGAGAGAAGAGTCTCGTGTACATCGAGAGAAAGCCACGGAGCAGTGGACTGGGTGCTGGTATGGTAATATGATCATTTATTTGTCACTTTAATCAGATTTCATGCCTATTAATTTGAAACAATATTTTAAGATGTCCATAAAAAGCATGAAAAACCAAAGGAATGACAATGTTTTAAAGTATATATAAATGCGTTTATATAAAGTCAGTTTGCATTTCATCGAGCTGTAAAACACAAAACAGCGAAGCATCATGGGTCTCATTGTAACATATGACAGAAAACTGTCTGTGATGTAATGGGAATATGTAAATAAGGCACTTATGCAAACTAATAATGTATATTTACACTACCATTCAGTTTAGAAGGATTTTTTTTAACTTTTATTTATTAAGGAGACATTTATTTGATCAAAAGTGACATATATAATATTACTGCTTTTTTCTTCCCTCTCTCTCTCTTTTTTAAAAAAATCAAATAAATGCAAAATAAGAAAAAATAAGAAAAGGCCAAAAATGTAGCTTGCTTTCAAAATGAAAACATTGCTATATTATATTATAATTAATGATAAATATATTTTATTAAATAATATTTATGTTTATGCTTTTCTCTTTTTTATTTCAGATTTACTAATATTGTTTTTTACATATCAATGAAAAAGAACTAAATATATCTGAGAAAGGAATGCCATATTCCGCCCCTCATTTACTGTGAGGTCATCAAAGGCCAAATTTGGCCTGTAATCACTGATTAAAAGAAACTGCCCAAACTATTCCAACATTGAGTGGGTGACCTAAATTGTGAAAGCATATCATCTGTGTACATAATTTAATTGAATGAATTCTTTTAACTCAAATAGTGTTATGGACCTGTTATTTGTCAACAGCAGTAGTTTCTATATTTCGGCACAAATGTCCACGCATAACCTTTAGGTGAATTACACTAGGCCTATTACATTTCTGTTTGGCTTCTGAAACATAAGCAACAGGAAGTTGGGGAACTAAACTGAATCTCTCTGTGTTTTTCTTTCTCTCAGAGGGATGTCTTTGTTTGCCAGGTGTCTTAGAGACGGCACTGGTTAGTTAAACCCACAACAAGCAATTAACTCCATACAGACCTGCAGTCACCTTCAACCGCTTCAGAGACACGGTCGTGGCTCTTCACGATGGATCTTCTCCAGGAGGAAAGCGCGGTTTGAGACCGGAAGTCATGCCTTATCTCGTCCACACGGCTCATGCGCAGTTCGTCGCGCTCTGGCTCGCGACGGTTGGCTGGACGCTCGTGATCGTGACCGTTGGGCTGGTGGAGTGGAGGGTTTGGGAAGTGTCCGATCTGTCGGTGGTCACCTCCGGATTGGCTTGGGTCGGTATTTGGAGAGTATGTTTTTATAGCCACGCTCCGATTTTATCCAACAACGAGATCATGTTCTGTCAGCGGATTCGTTTGTGGGAGTCTTTCGCGCCACCGGAAATCGCCGCGGCTCAAGTTCTGATGCTCGTTTCTCTGATTCTCGGATTGGCGGGAAACGCCAGCGTCGTTTACGGCCTCAGGAACGTTTACTTCGGATTAAACAAATTCAAACCCATCAGAGTGGCGTTTTCTTCTGGTGGGGCTTTGCTTATTGTTACCGGAGCGTCTGCACTGGTTCCCGTGTGCTGGAATCTTAATTCCGTTGTAAACAATCAGACTATATCGTTCCCGGCGGAGTTTCGCATGCCATCCGCTCCGGTGAACCAGTTCATCGGACCCGGGATCATCGTGGGGATTTTTGCATCCATCCTTCTGGTTTTTAGCGGGATGATCTTTCTGTCCTACAGGGTCCCGGTCGTCCTGGAGCCCAAAGTGGGGCCGTCCAGGCCCGGGGAAAGTGCATCGGGAACGCGTGTGAACCTACAGGGATGTGACAATCCAGCTTTCCAAGCCTGAGACGAGACTTAGAGACTGTTTTCAGGACGTGAGTGGATGATGTACAGTCTGATGGTTATTAACGATAAAGTCGCTGTTGATCAAAGGGTCTTCCAGATAATTCATGCCTGTTGGTATCTAAGGGTATGTTTTTATGATACAGTAGCTATGTGAAATTCAAAAAGCCTATTATACATCATCGGCAACACGATCTCATGAAAATGCATGTAGCATGAGGACTTTAGCGTGCATATGATACACAATGGCCAGGATTAGGGTTGTGGGAGTAGATACGTGCATATACACGCTGAAGTCAATTTTTTGGCGTATCAATACCACCATTTTCTGTTTTTATTTGGTGTACTGTTTTATATGTGTTTCATGTCATGTTAAATTTTCTCTGTGTCTTAGAACAACGTTTACAGCTTCATTCACCTAAACCTACATTAATGCGTTTGAAAGACACTTTCATCCAAAGTGACTTTATCAGTAATTACTACCAGATGTTTTTTCAGGCCCCTGGAGGCCTTTTGTGCAACATTAGTGTAACTATTACTGTACATACACTCCCGGGATAGCCGCGATTAAACAGCCGAATAAAAATTATTAAATGCATTGAGTATTATAAATACATTTAGACCTATTATAATGTGCAAACACTAATACTGTATAATAACTGTATAATAATAATAATAAATATATAAATAATAATAAAAATAATGAAAATAAATAATCTTGTTGCCACATTAAAGTTAAGCAGAATTTTTATCAATAATTAAATATCAATAGTTGTAGATTGAAGCTCATCTCACACGGAAATTGCTTTTAAACCAAGCGATTTTGTTTACAGTAAATTACAGTATTTCGCTGAGCAGCAATAAATGTGTTTGCCTTAATTAAAGTCACACCGGCTCAAAATTGCAATTTTGAGAGAAATAAAGATAAGTTGCATCTGTGTATAAGTCACATTTTATTATTACATTAAACTCAACAGATTTGAGCTCCTCTCACTCCACAACAGATAATTTGAACTAAATTACTAAGTGGAATTAAAATTATTATAAAACAATTTTTCTCAGATATGTATAGACCTATATATTTTTCAAAAAAGTTAAACAAACTAGCGGCATGTGGTAAATTTGTTGAACCAACATTAAACGAATGTTAATTGCATTATATAGCTAGTGCATTATACAAGTTGTAGCACATTTCAAGTGATAAAATACGTAATTCTGGAAAACAGGGTTTATAAAAACACTTCATGCTGAAATGATTTACTGTATGTACAGTCAAGCTGATTATACTTAAAAAAAAAAAAAATAAATAAAAAAAGGCAGCAACTGAACCCAAGTATTTAAATAAAAATAAGTGGATTTCATTACATACATTCTTAAATGCATCGTTTTTTACCATTAATTTATTTGCCATGGTTTTTGTTCTTTTATTTGTAATAGGTGTGTGTGTAATTTATTTGAATTATTAAATGGGTCTGTCATTATTCCCAGCACTGCTGCTGTGTACTGTTATATGAAACATATCATATAAAGCACTGATTTTGTGTAATACTTGAATCTTGCATCGTTATTATAAAAAAATATATATATATTGTGGAATGAAAAATAATGGAAGACACTTTGATCCAAAGTGATTTTGCATTTACATGCATACACTGGAAGCTTTTAAATTACATGTGAAGTAGTAAAAAGTCAACTTTCCTCTACTTGTACTGACAAAACAAACGTGAGTAAGATCAGTCCGTTAAGTCAGGAGCAGAACTGACTAGGAAACACTTGATTACTGTAAAGGGCTATAAAGACTGACAGGGAATTATGAGTCAGACTGTAATCCTGATGATTATTTCTTTAAGAAAGAATTAAAGGGAGGGATTATTTCCTTTATCTTTTTCTGCTTGATCCTGTAAGGACAGTGTAATCGCATGTAATAAGTGATTTATTGAAACATTGTAGGTTTATATGATTATTGTGTAAGAACCGTCACATGTATAGAAGCTGAGAGACCAGATTCTTTTATTTATTATTTTATTTAATGAAAGTCTGTACTTGATTATTGATAAGTACACACTATTTACTACAGTGTGTACTACTATGACATTGAATTAAGTTTAGTGCCACAGGCCTCCATTACACATTGTTTAAATGGACACTATACTGATCAAATGTCTAGAATTATAATTCTTTCTTAAATGCTTTTGAAAAAGCCTCTGCTCACTAAGGCTGCATTTGATCAAAAATACAGCAAAACTTTTATTACAATTGTTTTTGATTGCAATATTTTGAATTTCCAGCATCATTATTCTATTATTCCTTGATGAAGGTTCTTATGAATTAAAATAGAAACTTTTTGTAGCATTACACTGTAAAACTAAATTTCGTTAAAATGTATGGTAATAAAACCTGCAGCTTTGGTTGCCGGAATTCGACCGTATAAAATACGGTAGCAACATTTTAGGTGTACAGTTAAATACCGTAATTTAATGAACTGATACAATGTTAATATACCAACCTATTAAAGTACTGAACTCTGTTTAATAGCTTTGAAATACGCTGATAAACACCAAATGCAGGTGATGATGAGATGAACCGATTAAGTCATTCACACAAACACCAAACAACATTATTAATTTTACTTACCCTGTATGTTTTTTGATCAATTACAGGACCTTAATGAGCTCATTTAGCCGTGTTTGATTAGGGTTAAGCATCCTCGGGAAGCTGAACTTGCGTCACTGTGTCTCTGGCTCTGGTCCAGGGCTGTAGGTGTGCGTCTCTCATCTCGACCCTCCGGAGACCCGGCTCATGTGAAGCGGAGCGGAGGATGGCAGTGGCAGGGCACGTGAAACGCTCTGCAGACGATCACTGCACTAATTGTTCAGCTGGAAGTGCAGTCTGTGCCAAAGCAGTTCTCTCTGAGCTCCACATTGTGCCAAGATCGACAGCAGCGGAACAAAAGGCCTTTCTTACGCGCTAAAGAAGCACCAAATACAAGCTCAGTAAACACTTTCAGCATGGAAAATGAAATTATTAATATTATTGCAATTTTAAGTTCTCGCAGTGTTAACTTTTTAATAAACTTTTTTGCTTGATAAATAAACTTTTACACTTGTTTTTCAAAATTGAGTTTATATCTTGCCGTTCTGAGGAAAAGAAAGTCAGAATAGTGAGATATAAACTTGGAGTTGTGAGAAGTCATATTTTTGTCATATAATTGTGAGATAAAAAGTAATCATTACATAGGTTTAACCCTATAGGTTAAAATGAAATATTAACTTTAATGCTATATATCTCACTATATTTACTTTTGAGTTTATTTTCATAATTGCCAGGCAAAATGATGAATTTTTGTGAATTGTGGAAAAAATTGTGAATTATTAACTCAGAGTTGCAATTGAGTTTAAAGCTTTTGAGATATATTTGAAATGAGATATGTACTCAGAATTTGGAAGAAAAAGTCTGAATTATAAGATAAAACATGCATTTTTTTATTCCATGGCAGGATCAGGTTTCCATTCATAAATTAAATAAAAATGGATTCAATATATATTTAGCATCAATCAAATTAGTTTCAGTTTCATACGTTTTATCTTGAATATTTTAATAAATTAATAATTAATAAATAAATTGCTTGTTCCACAGATAGACATATTTTATTTGTATATATTTTGTGCAAAATATTATACAATATTTTATGTTCATACTTTTTAACTGAATTTATTTATTTGTTTTCTGAGGTATGAAATCCCATTTAATGTCTGCATAACTGACAAATATGCATCCCATTAAGTTTATTAGTTTATGTTCAATCCAAATGTAAAATGCAATTCAAATACATAAATCTCAAATGAATTCCTATATATATATATATATATATATAAGCACTAGGAATTGTTTAGCGGGACTAAAGAAAGCCACAAGTTGAGGGATGCGTTTCATTATGGCTGATTATCATAAAGGAAGTGGGCAGGAAGTCGTCTGCACCATGTGCTCCTGATAGTGAACAAACCTTTGTATTTAAAGATGGGAAGATTAGCATACAAAGTCATAATGAGTCCATTGTGGAAAACCAACAATGAGAACTTTGATTTGAAGGCATGAAGCCGGGCCGGCCGAGGGACATGGACCCTCAGCGGTTAAAAGACTTCAGAGCAGAAGCTGAAGGGATTTAGAAAGATGATCAAAGACACATTCCTCATAAAGAACATTGTGCTGTCGGGCTCTGGTTCATCAGGACACTTCACAGATCACACACTCTGGATTTCTCCTGGATTGTCTTATGTAATGCAATTTTGTTTCAGTGAGGATAACTGAAGGTCATCCATCACTTTCACCGAAGAGCATGTATTAATAACAATGTTTCTTTTGAGTTAGATTGCAAACTAAAATTAAAACTCACTGTGAGATGAAATTACTGCACATTTCATCATCACATTTGTCTCAGTAAATCAGGACTTTAAACCAATTTTTATTTCATTCGTTCTCTAAAGGTTCTCTCAAAGTTATCAAAAAATGTTTCCTTAACGTTATCTGCAATTGATAAGCATTCGAAAAATGTTTTTGTTGTTGGTGGAACGTTTAAATAACGTTCTTAGAACATTAATATAACAAGAAACTAAAACATTCTAAAAATGTTTTAAATAACATTCTTATAACCAATCAAGAACGTTAATACAACGTTTAAAACCTGGACGTTTTGAATGTTCTAACAATAACGTTTTTATAACTTAATGGGAATGTTACGGGAATGTTTTTATAACGTCAAATTGTTAACTGGGTAGGATCAGGGTTGTGTGGTATATGCGTAAACTGCGTCTTACAGATTTTGTATCATATGCACGCGAAATCTGCGTTTGCCAAACACGTGCGCGTCATATATAAGACAAACTCCTCTTTTGTTTATCAATACCACGAGTATTCGTTTTTATTTGGCATACTATTTATACGCATGTATGCATGTAACATGACATATTTTTTGTGATGCCTCACATTTGTTGATATTTCATGAGCACAAAAATTTAAAATGCAGAAAATTTGCCCGCATCTCTTGAGACAAACATTCAGCTGATTTATTGGCAGATCATCAACTTTTGCTTTGGAATTTCAGAGAACGCAAAGTATATCATTTTCCTCTCATTCAATCACTCTCTTTTAAATATAAAAATCACACTTGCATTGCATCTGGTTTTCATTTGGATAATTAGCATAGAATTGTCTCTCATAGATGACTTTGTAATCATAAAAAAGTTGCACTTTCTCGGAAAGTTTGCATCATTAGTGTGCTTTCATTAGAATCACATTCATATGCAGATTTGGGTTTTAGCTTAGAAAATGTGACCCTGGAGCACAAAACCAGTCAGAAGCAGCACAGGTATATTTGTAGAAGTAGGCAACTGTATGGGTCAAAATGATACATTTGTCTTTTTTACCAAAAAGCATTAGGATATTAAGTGAAGATTATGTTCCATGAAGTTATTTTATAAATTTTTCTACCATAAATATATCAAAACCTATTTTTTGATGAGTTATATGCATTGCAAAGAACGTCATTAAGACAACTTTAAATGCGATTTTCTCAATTAGTTTTTTTTTTCTTCGTCCTCTCAGATTGCAGATTTTCAAATAGTTGCATCTCGGCCAAATATTGTCTAATTATATTGTATATAAATCTCAATTTCGTAAAATTGGCCATTATGAGTGGTTTTGTGGCCCAGGGTCACACATGATTCAAAAAATGATTTGCAATAAAAAAAAAATGATGTCTAATATTCCCAAAAACTAAACACAGCAGCGATATACTTACAATCTTTGAATATATATCTGATCGTTTCAGTGCAAAACGCAAAAGATTAGTAGAAGCAAACTGCATGTTCTTGAATCATCTCACACATATTCTGTCCTCCGGCGTGGAGAGCGCACTGGACGCATCTCTTGAGCTCTGTATAGCGCTATAGATTGGTGCGGCGAGCACGTTTCGTCTTGCGTAAACAAGCATGAAGTGACCAGCAAGAAACCAGCCGCCATATGCAAAAACCCAGCCGTCCAGCCGAGGAAAAGCGCATCTCCGAACTCCCACCGAGGAACCACGCTAGGAACGCTCTCGTCGAAGAACCGGAGAACCGTCAGATGCGCCACATACGAGACAGGCACGAGACCTAGGACGCCCGCGACGATGCTCAGGATCCCGCCGAGCATCTTCAAAGTCCGTTTGGCTGCGAAGCTCTCTGTGCGTCTGCAGCTGTTCACCAAGTTGATGCCCGGGATGGCGAATAACAGTGCGAGTAAACCCGTCGCCACGCTGGTGCACATCAGGATCCGGGCCAGTCGGATGTCCGACGGGAGACCCAGAAGAGTGCTGTACGGCACGCACTCGGTCATCCCGAAATCCTGGACCACGCAGGTTTCCCACAATCCCAGCTGGAAGTTCTCGGTTGGCAGGAGCTCCGTGGAAAGCGTGAGCCATTGCGGCATCATGAGGGTGAGCAGCGAACACAAGCAGGCGCCCAGCGAGAAAAACACACCCAGCAGCTCCAGACTCCATAACCCAGGGTCCATGACCACTGCTCTCCTCCTCCTCCACCCTGTCTACTAGTTAGTAGACTGAGAAGTGCTGAGAGCTGACAGCAGTCTGCGGCGATATAGAGCCGCGCGTCATCTCGGGATGGGTGGGCAGAAGAGACGCAAACAGCAGAAGCATTCACTCAGTGTTGGGGAAAGTCACTTAAAAAAAACACACACACACACACACACAATAAGGCATTGATTAATGGAAGCCATGGGAACCCGTTTTCACCACTGAATATAAATAAGTAAATAAATAAATAAATGCTACCCTTATGAATGTACGTATAAATAATAGCCTAAATAAAAATGAAAACTCCAGGGCCCTCATTTATCAATGGTGCGTACGGACAAATTTGTGCGTAGTGAGTGCGTAAGAACAATTTCACGCAAAGTGT
>JAUMHG010000007.1:2266968-2280879 GCA_032359395.1 Enteromius anoplus | reverse complement strand
AGTCGTCTTTTGCAAACACTTGATTTATATAAGAAGTAGGAAACGATGGTGTTTGAGACTCACAGTGTGTTATGTACATGTACTGAACTGTAATTATTCAACCATGCCAAGGTAAATTCAGTTTTCCATTCTATGGCACCTTTAAATTAAGATATTTTAAATATAAAATTAAAAGCGCCGGTAGGAGGCAGCATGTCACTGTTAATAAGTGAGTCATTTCAAATTGAACTGAATCATTTAAACGTAGATTCATTTAGAAACGAAACGCCGTCAGAGAAGCAGAACAGTGCTGTGGCTGCGTTTTGGGCGATTTTTGTTGGCTATATATAGCAAAAGCAGGAAATGTCTCTTAGTCTCTTAATAATAACGTGTTGTTTATTGAACTGTTGCCTAAGATCATTTGTAATCATGCTGACTTTTGGAAGGAAAACGACACTCTTCGTGTGACTATAAGAAATGTTATAAATATAGGCTATACATTTTCTGCCCCCATATCTTTAACTAAATTGAAGACGTTTTAAGACCCCTGCGGAAACCCTGTTGGTTGCATTTGCGTGCACTTTTTAAATAAACACTGAAAACAATTTAAAATACCTGTTTACTATTTGAATATATTTAATTCATTCCCATGATGCAAACCTGAATTTTCACCATCACTACGGCAATCTGCAGTATCCTTCAGAAATCATTCTAACATGCTGATTTGCTGCTCAAGAAACATTTGTGATTATTGTCCATGTTAAAAACAATTGTTTAACTGTGATGCGCATTGCTTTTCAGGATTCTTTGAAAGTAGAAAGTAAAACCAGAAATGATTTCAAACTGGAATCTTGTTTTATGAAATGATTACAGGACACCAAACCAAATGGTAAAACTAAACACCAAACTACAATTTATACATTCATGGACACTTTAAAATAATGCATGTCCGCTCAGTGGTTGAATAAAGGAAGCTTTGGGTTGAAACGAACACTGGAGAGTTTCATTCTGCTTGTTAGCGACAGGGATGGATGTAGGGAGAGAGCGAGCAGAGGAACAGATGAATAAAGAGAGCTCTGTTCTTCAAACGGCTCGACAACACAGTCTCCACCTGTAGCTGCTGGCCGATGCCCAGCCAGAGCGGTAACAGAGACATGGGATTGGAGAGGTTTGAGCCAATCAGAAGATCTGAAGCTGGGGTTAAAGGAAGGGGAGTACAAGAAAAGGGCAGAAAAGGTTGTTTGAGATCAAAGCGGCTTTACAAGATTACACAGTGTCACCTTTCCTGGATTCTAAGTGGTTTTTTGGGGGTATAAACGAGTGTAAAGTATCACAAGAAATTACCTCAAAACCTTACGCCATAGGAATAGTTCACCTAGAAGTGACAATTCGCTGAATACGTCCTCACCTTTCTAGATGAACATGAGCTTTTATTTATCAGATTAGGAGAAATACGTGGTTCATGGTGCATAACAATTGTTTTATTGCAATTATTGTCATAACTGTTGGAAGCCGAAATATTGCATATTGCATGCTATATCATACATAGCGGTATAACAGCAGTAAATCTCCATCACTTGTTTTCAAATGGAGTGCCATCCAGGAACTGGCTTTACTGACTAACTGCACATGACTACAACACACGTATAACACTGAATTTCGCTTAACCGCACAGGTTAATGATTTCAAACAACCGCTTTAAATTATTGAATTATTATTCAATTTAATAATTTAATAATTATTATTATTATAAGGGTGTAACTCATAATGCATTTGCAGCTTCACAATTCAAAGCTTGTCTGTACACTATTTAAACATATAATGACAAGCAGCTGACGCATCCAGTTAAACATTACAGTGACATGTAAATCAATGCAACAAAAGAAACACATTCTTGGCACGCAACCTGAACCTGGCAAAGACACACTTCTTCGCATTTCAAAATGACACTAATGTTTCGGGTTGAGAACATGAGCCTGAAGTAACCTCAAAAGCAGCGCAACACCACGACCCTGAATGACTCTGTAGTGCCGTGAACATCGATTCATAGTGAAAAAGTCTTTTATACAGCTCCCCGCTACATCAAAACGTCTTTAGTCTGGCTCAAGGCAATTACAGGACCTCTTTATCATATTAAGAGCTGCGTTTAATCAAATGCCGGGTTTTTGGCCTCATTATAGGCCACTTCACAGTGTCTGACGGGCCGAGACGTTATTTCATTAAATCAGCAATTAGACGTGCTTCAATTAAACGTCCGAGGTACTAGCTTTTACAGCTACTCGTTCACAAAAAGCGAGTGAGTGAAGTATAAAATTGCAGTCACTTGCCAAATCTTTGACGTTTACACTTGAATGAAATGTTTGACAGAAATAACCCAGAACAGTTTAGCCCAAATATTAAATAAACAAACAGCAAGAACTTTCTATAGAACTCCGCAGGCACAGATTCCACATCACTCATACTACTTCAGAAGTATTTAGTGTGCATAGTAAGCATACTTTCTCAATACATGGAAAACCCACAAACGGTGTACTATAACCACATGAAATACTGTATCCCACAATGCAACGCTCGAGCATGAGACTAACGAAAGTCTCTTTCTCCACTGCCAGGAGACGCGTTTACACATCATTAGATTAAAAATGCTAAATTCCTGTATTTATTCGCGAGATGATAACCGGACACCACGCTAAATTAAACATGCAACATAATTAGGTCATGTAGCAACACTGCAGCATACTGCTGTTGGATTATTTAAAGCTCCATGTTGCATACTATTAAATAACAGCAGGCACAGTTATTATTAGGGAAGTCAATCATTTTCAGAAAAGGTGCATAAAATATATATAAAAACCCCAGTAAAGACATTTTCACAAAAGGTTTCTATTTCAAATAAATGCTGTTTTTCAAACTATTTATCAAAGAATTGTGAAAAACTAAATGTAAATGTACTGTTTTCACCACTGATAATAATAATATTTTTTTTTTCAGGAAATTATTCTATTGAAATGATTTTTAAAGGGTCATGCATCACTGAAGACTGGAGGAAAGATGATGAAAATTCAGCTTTGATCACGTGAATAAAATACATTTTATAATAATCAACAAAGTTTGAAGCACAGGGACCAATGATGTAGTTAAATCAACTACAACCCTCACTAGTCAAACACTAAGTGTATTGTCTTCTTCCGACTATATAGTGTCAGTTTTTTTAATGCAACTGAATATTAAAAGGAAGAGAACTTCTCAGATATGATTTTAGCAGAGCGGCGTCAGACGTCAGCATGATTCACTCTCTTTAATAAAGCAGCTCCATCTTGCTGCATTTAGCATCCCACGGCAAGAACGTGAAATCTGTGAACCCGGACCTGACCTTTCATTAGTCTAATTATACAAGGCTTCCTCTGGAAATAAGTTCTCACTCACCGGTAGCCGATGCAGATTTACATATCCCTACTTGCAGGTGGTGCATGTATAATGAAAAGGTGGAAAATATGTATGCAAATGTCTACACGTGCTGTACCTGATTTTGGACAGATGTTCGTACTCGAGGCCGGTGCAGGACGTGTGACCGTCGGTCATCTGCAGACGCAGCATTCTGGGCGCCGCCTGCGACTCCTCGTGATCTTTAGGAGCGGCCACATTACGAATCTTCTGCACCTGAAGCACACACGGGCCATCCAACTGAGGGAGAACGAGAGGGATTTTCTAATCAAACACAAACTAAACACTGATGTGATGCAGCCCGCTCCAGAGAAACCAGATCACACTCATTATTATGCAGTAATGTCACATCGTTTTGATCAAAATATATCTTTTACCTCTGCATCTTCATTTGTGCTCTGCTAAAGTTGTTTTTAATAACATGCTGCCATCTTGTGGGCAGCATTAGCAAGTGCATGAAGGCTATTTACATTGTTATTGTGGCAAAATCCCATCCAGTTTCTAATGACTGAGATAAGTCAAGTCAGTTATTTTAATACACAAATGTACCTTTTCTATTCGTCCACTGTTGATGTCCGTCGGCAGAAAGCTCTTTCCTATGGGTCTCAGATCACTCTGTGAATCATATGATCATATTATTTCTGCGGCAGCTTCTTTATAGAGAGCTGAAACCTGAATATACATGATTGACAAAGACTACACAGGTAAATATAAAAGGAAACAACTTACGTTTAGTGCTACTTGGATGATGTCAGTTGGGGATGTTTTCTCCTTCTCTGATGAACTTTTACATTCCTCTATTCCTTCATCTGTAAGATACCTGTAAAGAAAAGTGTGCTTTTAGAGGACAGGTGTGTGATCACAAACCATAAAATATTAGAAGAATCTCATTTCTGAAACATTAATAAATCCAAAAATGTTTTTTGTATACATAAAATAAATATTTACAATGTGAAAACATATTACTATATTATTTCATTATTTCCATCTAAACACCATTTACTTTTTTTCATTGTCACTTTTACTATTGAGACTACCGGAAAGAAAACATTAAAACGCACTTTGAATTGTTTAATTAAATGTTTCTATGTAAATCTGTAGATTTAAATAGTAATATATTTCTTTAAAGGCTGATTTTTTTTTGTACAGTAATAAGTTAATTTAATGTCATTAAGTTACTTTTCGTATGTAATTAATAAAGTGTATCCACTGTAAAACATTTAGAAACAATACAACAGTGGATTTCATCACCATTTTAAATTTAACTTTAAAATGCAAGGTCTTTTTTTTTTGTACTTTAAATACAAAAATGTATGTATTTGATGTATTTATTTATACTTTTTAATGAGTAAATAAGAATACTGGTAATACTTTAGTGTCCAATTCTGTCTGTTAACTACCTGGTTATTAGAATGAATATTACTAGGATCTTGGCCGTTTTTTATTACTTAAAAAGCACATATTAATGTCTTATTCTAAATCGTTAAACCTTCCCAATTTCTACCAAAATACTAAATTAAATTAAATCATTAAGCAGTAATTAGGCAGTATATTGAAAGTAAAGGTCAGCTAATAGTGAGAATTAGACCCTAAAGTGTGCCCAGATTTATTTATTTATTATCTATTATTTATTTGAAAGAGTTTATCCTTGTATATAATCCTTGTCATTAACTTGCTGAGATTAATATAGGATGCAGAAAGCAATTAGTTGTATATATTTTTGAATATGGAGTGATTAAAAAAAAAAAGTGAAATCCAAAATCTTCTTTGTGGAACAAGAATTATCCAAGATATACGTTCTGGAATATTATGCAAATATTAAAAAAAGGGTAACAATTCATAACATTGTAACAGAAAACAATTGTCATAATGTACTGTTGTAACAAGGGTGATATATGCTTGCATCAGTGCAAATGTATTAGCATTGGACACCATGATACTTCAAAATAAAACATTTAATATGCACAGTAAAGTCTGAGATCTAAAGGAACAGAACTCAAGCTCTGAATATAAATAATCATCAACAATCAACTCTTTAAAATAAATTAGATGGCTGACTGTTGTTAAGAAGTTTAATGGAGCTTGTGAAACTTGTCAGGACAGCCCAGACTGATTTAGAGAATCGCTAAGAAACTTTAGCAGGCGATTATTCAACTACTATATATGACACAGATATATTATAATACGCTTACTTTTGTAGAATTGCAGCAGCTGATAAAAGACTGTTACGTTAGCATGTAATATGTTTGTTATCGTGCTAATGATTTACGTGAGCCGCTAATAGCACTAAACACACCAAACGCCGAAAAGACACAGACATAAACGAATAAAGTGACAGAAACCTATACGCAATTACAAACAAATCATACAAGTAAATCTCGCTTTTAAATATGAGTGAATGTATGAATGTAAACATGAGTTAGCATTAGCATCATTAGCCGTTAGCACTAAGTAGTGACTCACCAGCCCTCTTTAATGAGCGCTGAGCTCAGACCGCACATCTTCACATATACTGATGAGTCTTTACGGAATCACTGCCTGAAGTGTCGCTGAAATCACATTGTGTGTTATTCGGGATTTACTTCTACAGCGTTAGCTCGTGCTGCAGCTGGACAAAGACAGATGACGTCACGCGCAAACTTCTGACACTTCACGGGTCAAAGGGGAGCGCCGCCGATGACGTGCACCACAAATAAAAGTCATGCAACGCAAAAGTTAGGATGCTGTGATTTGTTATCTACCTTCCAGACAATATATAAAAAGATAAAAAGACTTTATACAAAGTACATTACATAGTTTTGAATAATCTAAGATAAACGTATATTCGTGCCGTCGCATCCAAAATAAACGTTTTAGTTTACGTGTGTGTACTTTTTATATTTCTAATGTATATATAAAAACAAAAAAACACAGCATAAATTTAGAAAATATTTACGTGTACATATTTATATAAATTACATCACATATAAACATGTTTTTCTTAAATATATAGACGCATGTGTATTTATTTATAGATGAGACTTAAAAGAAAAAAATGCTTAACAGTAATGCCTCTATTTGATCATAAATCATAAAAACAGTGAAATGAATATTGTCTTCACAAAATATAAAGCCATTGTAGACTTGTGTGTGAACACATATGAAACACATTCTCAATAAAGCCAGAGATATATGTCTGTAAAGTGAGCAATTTATCCAATTTAGTTTAAATGAAGGATTGCAGAAAAGAGTACACCATGAATTCAACAAGTATTCAAGTGTAATATTTAACCCTTATAAGGTGTTTGAGGTCAAAATTTCCACACAGAAAAAAAGATGGGTACAAATACAATGTAGAAAAGACATGATCAAACACACACAAACACAAACACACAAACACACACACACACACACACACACCCTTACATAGCTATGTTTTAGACACAGACACACGTATACACTCTCTCTCTCTCTCTCTCTCTCTCACACACACACACACACACACACACACAAACACATTTATTTTTAATGTCTTTTCTAACGGTAATGTATACATAAATTAAGAAATGACATGAGCAGTTGGCCATTACCAGTTAAATAAATGGCTCTATGGGCCCTCTACTGGTCAAAACAAACTATTTCCTAAACTGTAACCACTGTATCTCTCTCTAACCAACAGATGGCAGAATTATACACCTGACACCTAGGTCAACGTCCAGAAACTACTTTAATAAAATCATTTGAGTGATTTTTTTTTTTTATAAAAAAATTATATTTCACATGCAAACAACGTGCAACAAAATTTAGTTGAGGAATTTCGTGGTAAATAGGTCCCAAAGTACACTTGGGCAGGATTTCCATACAATAAATATGTGTAGCCCCAACTCATAAAAAACAAATGAATGCAATGAAATTCAACTCAATCTGATCAAATATATTTTTAATGGAATGGATACATTTTATGCTTGTTGAACTCAAACTAAAACATTTAACTGGGAAAATAAATGAATAGGAATACATGCTTTTACACTGAAAAAAAAAAAAAAAGATAGGTTTGATTTAATTATCTTTAGGCATTAGTCAATATGCATAACATAAGATGGTTTTGATACTTCCATGGCATGCCCAGAGTATTTTTATTATTATTATTAAATTAACTTTGATTCATGTTTGCAGGTCCCCAAGCACATGCTCTACACGTTACCACACTTGTAACCCCCAAAACCCCCAACATACCAGAATGTCTTTAAAAATACAAACATAAATAGGCATTAAACATTAACAAGTCTCCCAATCTTAATAAAAAATTTATAGATTTTCTTTCTTTATCTAGTCCTGTGCCAAGCATGATGGCAAAGGGAAACAAAACAGAACTGTTTCAAGTCGGTTTAACACAATGCTGTTGATTAAAAAGGGAACCAAACATAATGGTGTTCAATGAAAATTATTTTTTTAAATAAAGCGAACAGTGTTGGAGAATAATTCTTTGAGTGTATTTACAGTAATATCGCCAAAAACACAGCATTACTGTTTCGATGAGAAGTAAACAAGAAAAATAATATTTTATTTGTATCATTAGAAATGTATTTATTTTTCATACTTGCACTCAAGATCAAAGATCTATTTTGTAAACTGGAAAACAGGGACTTAAGAATTGTGCTCCAAACCCTGACCCTTCTTGGCACTGTGTGTACAAGTTTGACAAATCTTCATGTGCAACTCCTGGAAGGTGAGCTCCTTAAATCCCCAGGTTTTTAATTGGTAGTTTAGCTCAGGTGTTTTTTACAGAATCACCCACAGCTGCTCAAGAGTGTTAAGACTGAGTGAACCACATGAAGGATGTTCACCTTTGGGAGAATGAATTTAATAAAGCACTCATTCATCCTTATATAAAAGCTTACTTTGTGAGATAAATAGTTTTTGGTGTTTATAGCACTATATAGTCACTCATCACTAAATAAAAGCTTAAAGTGAAGACTTATTTCAAGGGCCTTTTGTTTTGGAATTTATGTGTTATTCTTTGTATATTTTTATACACACATATTTAAAACAATGATTTGGTATTCCTCTTACACCTCTGTCCTCTTTTAGGCTAAAAACATCTCCTGACAGTTCTCTCTCAAGTGGTTCCATTGTTATCTGAGTATGTTTCAGTGGGCTATAACAAGTTTAATTGTCAGTTAAGATACTGTATAACTTATTTTTTAACATACTTGCCTGTTGATCAAAATTTATCAGTCATGAATTATAGCAGCCTAAAGGTCCAAAATAGTGTTAAAGCCCCATGCACACCAAGCACGCTAGCTATAACAATAACGATAAAGATATAGTTCTAAAAATGGTTCTTAATGTTAATAAATAGCACAACTATAAAGATAAGAATGTACTAGAAATGGTCTTGCTTGTATTTTAGTGCATGCAACACACAACACTGTTTCAACTTACATTTGCACAACAATGTTTTTTGGGGGTCTCTATCATCTCTGTTTAAACAAAAACGTGAACGGAGATGCCATGTGCATCATGTGTACTACAGATTTAGTTTACAAGACTAAACCTTGAGTCGGGAATCAAAGCAAATAGTTTCAAGATGAACTATAGCCCTGTTAAAGATTTGACAGGAAATCCTCCTTCATGTAAAGACGTGTGTGACTGTTGACGGAAAGGTTTTATGGATGTTGGATTAAAATAGATTTCATGGAACCACTGATACACATAAAGACTATTCATTAAAGACTGTCAGAGTCTTTAGGGATGATCAAACTAAACTATATTTTCCAGACATGATATGATCATCTAGGGCTTCAGTTTTATTAAAGAACAGAAACAAATAATACAAGTCAACACTGTTTATACATTTCTCTTACAGTAAGTGACAGTGTGCTCTAGATGGAATGAGATTAAGGACTTGAGCTATTAAAAGTGCTGCAGGACTTACTTACTTACCAAAGACCTAATGAGATAAC
The DNA here is from genome assembly GCA_032359395.1 of Enteromius anoplus. NCBI lineage: Eukaryota > Metazoa > Chordata > Actinopteri > Cypriniformes > Cyprinidae > Enteromius > Enteromius anoplus. The sequence goes on along the minus strand of JAUMHG010000007.1, from coordinate 2,271,511 downwards.
TTGTGGCACACCAAAAATGTCTAGAAGGAGCCTCTATGGTAAATGCATTTGACTACAAAGCTGTTGTTTTTCAACACTTCTGTGTCTGTTTGCACTGTATTACTGTAAAGCTGATTTGTTTCTGTTGCAGATGAAGACTCAGACAGACTCGCTAACATCCTGGAAGAACATGAAGATGGTAATTTTATTTAACAGTGACTTTGCCTATACTCCACATTTTACAGTTATTTGTTAATTTATGCTATTTATTTTGTGAATTTATTTACTTCATTTTCTTAATGTAGTTTGTTGTATGTGTATCTGAATATAACACATACAACAACTTCACAAACACTATGAAGCTGGCATTTGCTAAATTCTCTAAATATTACTGTTATTGTGCCATGAATTGCTATTCTAAGAGTATTTCAGGCGAGAATGCAGTTGTTTGAAAGTCAAATCTGCGGTTTATTACTGAAGTTAGCGCTTATTTAAAAATTTGCTTTGACGATTTCAGAGCAGTGAGCCCCACACTTTCAGCGGGCGCTCAGTGCTAATGGATCTGCCGAGAGCAGCCTCACCGCAGCTAGTCCTTCCTCGTGTCTCTGTAATGGTTAAATATGAGGTAAAATCATTGGGTAAAATTCGTTTCGGGTATATAATAGAAAACTTTGGTTTAATTAATCTGTTTATTTTAGCTCATATCTTTTTGGCGGATCAGAGTTATATGTTTTATAAATCATATACTGCTCAATAACAGCTTTTATATCTTTTCACCTTCATAAAGTTCTAGTATTCAGTGTAAAATGACATCTGTGACATAAATTTATGCAAAGCTTGTTATTTTTCTGAATGTCTGTCTATATTTGCGCTGCATTAAAACAGTGTTTTATTTTCAGATGAGGAATGTGATATACGTTATACCAAATGTCTGCATGAAGAAAATCCCAGAGTCAAATTGACTGTTTCAAGTGACATTAATAAGAAATTACACACAAAGGAAACGTGGAAATGTATAACGCGTATTTCAAAAAGGCCAGCTCTGAAACTGACATCAGTTTCTGTTTCAGGAAGTGGCCCCATAGGAATGATTGACACATTTGACAGACCAGCAGATGCTAGTGCAGAAGGCACCTATGCTCGAAGTGGATCATACGCGGAAGCTTTTGAAAACAAACCAGGGAGAAGGCTTCCCAAGGCTGGAGTCTATGCAGAAGCAGGAGTGGGACGAGCTAGTGCTGAAGTCAGTGTATTTAGGGTAGAAGCCAGAGGCCCGAACGCCTCTGCTGGAGCTGAAGCCACTACGGTTAGACTCTGGGCTGGGGCAATGGCTCATGCTGAAGTTGTCAGTGCGTCAGCTAGTGCTGATCCAGTTGATGTGAAAGTAGGACTTGGAGTCGACACGGGTGGATATCTATTTTTTGGGTGGGGTGGAGGCCAAAGTGATGTGGGATGTGGATTCTCAATTGGCCGAAAAAACTGTATATCTATTCTGGGTTCAGAACTATCATTTACTTTCTAGTCACACAGTTATCAATTACCTTTGAATATTTATATGCAAGATTTTACAATGTCTAAATGTATCCTAAAAATCTATTTACTGTCTCAGTTTTGACTGCTCCTGTTCTTCTCAGTGAAATCAGCTTACTAGGTAGTTTACTTGGTAAAATGTTGTCATTTGAATTGTTTTCATTGTAAAATCAATTAAGTGTCTGTTAGTGTCTGTTTTTGGGCATATCTTGTGAAATGCCCAGTTTCTTTTTTTTCCCAAGTGCCTATAAAACCCCTATGAGCTCTATGTAAGGGCTATAATAGTTTATAACCATTATCCATTTATGCAAGTTATCATTTGATTGTATCATTTCTAAAATCACCTATAATTTAATAATTATAGATATTTGTTTTCATGTTTTTTAACATCACAGAATGATGTTGTGAAGCAGTATGCTTGTGCTGGTCAGATGAATAAACAGCTTTTCTCATCTCGTCTCGTCATTGTCATTGCCATTATATAACTGATAACTGAAGTCTTCACAGAACTTTAATTTATTATTTATTATTAATTTATTATTTCAGAACTCTATTTATTCAATTCACACAATGTGTGCTAACATTCTGCAAGAAAACAGCTTTCACTAGTTCGCACTTCCTCATTAATATTCAAATATGGAAATAGCTCGTTTGGCTTGCTGTCTGGGGAGAGGGCCGGGAGCTCTGCAAACTCCGAGCCCTAGGGATTTTAACCCGCGGGCAGTGAGGGCTGGACAGAGGTCAGAGTTTGGCCCGATCCCCGATCTGGAGAAAATCTCTTTGGGAGAACCCAGGCTTGGTTGGGGCCAGTTCTCCTTTGGCCAGACGACCGGCATCCAATCTCCAGGTGATTAAACACGTGTTAGGTAAAGAATTATGGTGAATGTGGTGCATAAGGTTTCGGAGATCGATCCATGGAGTTTTTCCTGGTGATCTGACTTCTGATAAGTACCCACTCTTGATTCCCACCTCAAGGTGTGAGTGTTTATCTCTGTGTCATTAGGAGATTTCTGGAATATTACAGTAAATTACAGTTTTATTCAGTCCTTGCAATTTTTTTGTGATGAGAAGTTGTAACATTACAAATAAATTAGAATTTTCATTATTTTTAACTCATGCCAATGAACAGCTCCTAATATTTTTTTCTCCCTTAGTTTTCTTAGAAATCTTAAAAACCATTTCAAAAAGACCCTTTCCCACTATAAAGACCCTTTGTGGATTTAAAAAAAACAAACATTCTTTAGATATTTAATAGGTTTTTAAATATTTTTTCCCTAACATGGACAAAAGCATTCAGCTCCAGTGTATTTGTCTTTTTAGTCGATATGTGTCCCTCTCACTTCTGAAATAATGGCTACGCCCTTGTTGGCATGTGTGTTTGCAGAAGTGTAGAAATAAAATATGAAATTGAAAGGGCCACAGTTACACATTTCCCAGACTCAAGGAGTGTGAGTGCAGTCACGGTTATCGACTGTTCTGTGTTGCTTTCTTCCCCCTTGTGTCCTGCATGCCCTTATTTGGTCCTTTCTGTTTCTGAACATCAGTGGGTGTTCTGTGACATTTCGACCTGCGAAATGTTTAGGGATTTTTCTGCAGCACCCTAAAATTTATGGGAAACATAAAGAGTCATCTTCGGGGGAAAAATACACTTCATGTACTTTATCACACTTGCTGATGAATGAACATTGTATCAGTACTTCCAGCGATGAACTTTATATTTTAAATTTACATAAAGCCATCTGACCTGCATAATGGCTCGTTTTATTTACAGATGAAGAACATGAAGTACCTCTGTCACGCTCAGAATCAAGGAGACGGAGTGCAAGGTAAGTTTAAAGAGAAGGGATTTATTTAGGGATATTTGGATATTTAGGTGGATGAAGTTGTTCCAGTATTCACCCGGGTGAGTGTGAGGCGATCTCTGCAGGTAATTCCTTTTACTCCGAAAATGAAGAGAGTTTGTTGGTGGTAATATTTTATCTCTGTTTCTTTGCAGCTGCTGATGGAGAGGAATCCAGGGAGGACTCGTTGGATGCAGTCTGAGGAAACAGGTAGATAGTACAGGTGAGTAAACTTCAGGTAAGTGACATGGAAAAGTTTCAGACAATGGCATGAACAGTAGGTAGCAGCTTAAAGGTGAACATGAGGATGTTACCTTAATCCAGCGTTTCTCAGTCCTGGTCCTCGCGCCCCACCGCTCTGCACATTTTGTATGTTTTTCTTGTCGCTTCAGATATTTTTTCTATTCAAACGTATGTGCCCTGCGAAGTGGACATCACCGGATGTTCCGCGATGATTCCAATTCGAAGTGAACGTATAGGCTACGTTCCATTCAAAGTGCATTTAAGTGTGCGAGACGTAATTTAAATCATATTCACATATTTACAGCGCAAATCCATGAATGAACTTTCCTAAGTGAAGTAAACTTTAATGGATTCCCCCTGCTCAGGGAGAATGGAGCAATGAACACTGTGTAGGGTACATGTCAATTGGAACACAGCTCATGCATGGAGCTCTCTTTTAATGAGCCGATTAGATCAGAATCAGGTGTGTTAACAAAGAGAGACGTGCAAAATACGCAGAGCAGTGGGACGCGAGGACCAGGATTGAGAACCGCTGCCTTAATCACAGCCGAAGTGTGAATGGCATGCTGTGGCTTTAAAGCACGCTCACCTGATTGTGTACAGGTGGCGGAAATCAATACTCTGGAGAGAGTGAGCGTATGATTTCGGTGGCGTCAGCGCCACCCGGTGGTGTGACAACCTCACACAAAGAGTGGAACTTACATCAGTTTACAACATGAGAATAATGTTGATTATTAATGTTATAATTCTTCTGTTGTTGAGAGTTTTCAATTATGAATAAGTGTGTGTATTTAGTTATGCAGGTGTATTTAATTAGATTATGCCATCTCCAGTTTGGATGCAAACATTTCAGATTTCAGAGCTTTGGATCACACACAACTGTCAGATATGGCAAAGGTTAGTTTTGTATATGATATGTCATTGTGTTATTACATTAATTAACAAGTGAA
>JAUMHG010000007.1:2222991-2253278 GCA_032359395.1 Enteromius anoplus | reverse complement strand
ATATTACATAAATATAATATTGTGAAATATTATTGTGATGTAAAATATTTTTTTTTAAATATTTGAATATACATTAAAATAAAATGTATTTTTGTGATGCAAAGCTGAATTTTCAGCATCATTACTTCAGTCTTTGGGGGCCCATGATCCTTCAGAAATCAGTCTAATATAGTGATTTATTATCAGTGTTGGAAACTTGTGCTGCTGTGTAGATTTTTTTGTTTCTTGAATGAATAAAACGAAGAGCTTTTATTTTAAATAGAAATCCTTTCTAACAATAAACTCTACCGTTCAAAAGTTTGGGGTGACTAAATTTATATTTGTTTTTATTTGAAAGAAATTAAAACTTATTCAGTGATGGCAAAGATTTATATTGTTAGAAAAGATTCGTATTTTTAATAAATGCTAAATGCTAATGAATAAACTTTTTATTCATCAAAGAATCCTGAAAAAAAAAAAGAAAAAAATCTTTGCCAACGTTGATAATTCTGATAAATCAGCATATTAGAGAGATTTCTGAATCCCTGAATATCCCTGAATTTCTGAATATTTGCATCAAAGAAATAAATTCTATTTTAAAGTATATTAAAATAAAAAATCCATTATTAAACATGGTAAAAATATTTCACAATATTGCTTTTTTTCCCTGTATTTTTGATCAAATAAATGCCGCCTTGATGAACATAAGAAACGTCTTTTAAAAAAATATTACAAATCTTACGGTTTCCCAACTTCTTAAGTCGCAGGGGTGTAAAAAAACATTGTATGGGTCAGTTTATTTATTTTTTATTAGAATATTAATTAAATGTAAAATCCCAAATTCATAAAATTGACACTTATGTCTGGTTTTGTGGTCCAGGGTCATTTACACGATATAAACATATAAAAACATACTATATTTTCGTAAAAAAAATTATATGTATACATAAGAAAAATACACAGCAAACATGCATATATTATGTAAATTAAAACTTTTATTTGGCATATGATTAATCGCAATTAAGCGGGGAAAAAATTATATTTAAAATAGCTGTTTTATATTTGAATATAACTTTAAATATTATTTTTGTGATGCAAGGCTGAGTTTACAATGGTCTTCATTGATTCTTCAGAAAATATTATAATATTCAGAAAACACACACATACAGAACATATTTGGAAAATGTCGCATGTATTTACATGTCTATTTATATTCATATAATTTATATTAGAAATATAAAAATATATACATCCATCTGTGTGTATTCATATTTAAATAATGTATACTGCACATGTACATATGTACACAAACCTTTCTTACATGTGGTTAATTACAATGAATCATTTGACAGCACTAATATATATATGTGTGTGTGTGTGTATGATCGGTCAATTATTCCTGTGATGGCCAAGCTACATTTTCAGCAGTCATTACTATTTTTTTTAATCAATTTAATGCATTCTTTTTGGGGAACTACTTTCTGTCAAAAAAAAAAAAGCATACTAATATTACTCAAAACTATAGAAAACAAGGGGTTGTGACTCTGCTACAGCAGTTTTTAAGTGTAGGAACCTTAAAGTGAAGTAATAATGAATGAATGTTTGGGGGAGTGTTTCGAATTCGGTTTGAACTCTGGCAGATGGATTCGGAAAAACAATTGGCGCATGACATCAGTCCGCAGAGTGATGACATCATCTACATCTGTGATGATGACAGAGACACACGTGTAAATCTTTATTTAATAAATTAGTCTCTGTTTTAATGAAGGCTGTGTGGATTTTGTCCCTCTTGAACCCCATAAATGCAGGTCTGTCAATGTCACGTCCGTTTCCAGATGCATATAGCGCTTCTATATCTGACCGCAGCAACTGACGCCGTCAATATAAAAATACTCCTTCAGCCTTCTCTGCTGTGGGAGCGTCTGCTCATGTGGATTCAATAAATCTAACTAAAGTGGAGTCACGATTTCATTATTTGGATCATTGCGGTTACAACTGCTAGGAATGAGGCTATTCAATATAAGAGCTGCGTATGAAGAACAAAGCCCCTATTGATTTAGACTGGGATAGTCCGAGGTCATTTGCCTGTTTTCTCCTCCTCAGATGATGTTTTTTCTTTTGATGAGGTTGAAAGCTGCTTTAACTGTACTGCTGATTCAGATGCATCAAGGCCAGCGTGTGAAAAGATGTTCAGTAGATTGTAGAAGTGTTTTATTGAGGCGTGCAGATCTGCGATTGTGAGATAGATACACTGTGTGCAGAGATTTCTCTTTTTCACTGTTTTTTAGTTTTTCTTCTTTCTGTCTTGCAGGTGTCCGCAAATACACCCAGTATGTATTCTCAGGAACTGTTTCAGCTCTCCCAGTACCTGCAGGTATGGAGCGACACTGACCTCTACTGGCCACCGAAAGACATTAAGATTTTGTCACTTCAGTTAACCATATAATAGTCTATAACAGTGGTTTTCAACCTGTGGGACGTGACGGTATCGCAGGGGGGCCGCCAATTATTATTATTAATAGAAATTGTAATATTGTTAATATAATAAAAAAATGTCTAGTTTGCTGATCCTTTATGTATATTTTCTGTTTATTCAATACATTGCCAGTTTATTCGATGAAGACAATTAACAGCCTTGCTTCCGAGTACTTAGTTAAAACGACACAAAAAGCGGGAACGTTTAAATTATTTTGCAGTGGGCCACGGAAACATATGTGTTTGGCTGTGTGGGCCGTGAGTTAAGGTTGGGAAAGGTTGGGAAACAACGGGTCTATAATTATATAATATTTTATCATAAGTATATAATAATAAAAAAGTATATAATCAATTACATAATAACAATAATTATTACCGTTATTCAAATAAATGCAGGATTAATTATATTACTTAATATTTATATATTATATAATATGTAGTATATAATGATTTATTATAAGCCATGTATAATACATTAAAACTTTATATATGTTATAGTGCTGTCATATGATTAATCGCGATTGATTGCATCCAAAATAAAAGGATTTGTTTATATAATATTGGTTATGTGTGTTTTTATGTATATATAAATGCACACAAATCCATTAAGTATTTTGCTAATATTTACATGCATATATTTATATTACACATAAATATATTTAATAAACATAACTATATTTTCGTTAAATGTAGAGATGTATTTGTGTGTGTATATATATATATATATATATATATATATATATATAAGAAAATACACAGTACACACACATATATTATGTGAGTCAAAACTTTTATTTTGCATATGATTATTCACAATTAAGCACTTAACAGAGTATATATAGTTTTTTTTTCGGTAACAATATCTCAGTTGTCTCTGTTACTTTTGGTCCAATTATTTCGACCTTGGCGTTAACTGATAATGTTGTCGTGTTTGTGTCCTTCAGGAGGCCTTACACAGAGAGCAGATGCTGGAGCAGAAGTTGGCCACTTTACAGAGGCTGCTGGCCAGCACACAGGAAGCATCAGAGAGCAGCTGGCAGGTACATCACAATTAAAGCGAGACCATTATTAATTATTCAGTACAGATAGCTGTTTAAAGGCATGTTTAGTAGTGCTCAGAATATGTTACAATTATGACTGTTTGTTCCACTATACTTCTGATCATATCAAGGTGTCTGTATGTGTCTTTCCAGGCTTTAATCGATGAAGACCGGTTGCTCTCTAGACTGGAGGTGATGGGGAATCAGTTGCAAGCGTATTCGAAAGTAAGGCCTCTGTCTGTTTTGAGTGTTTGGATGTATGCTCGCAGAATTTAGTTCCTGTTTCACCAAAGCGTGTTGTTTCCTCAGAACCAAACAGAAGACGGTATCCGAAAGGAGCTTGTAGCCTTAACAGAAGACAAACACAATTACGAGAAGACAGCCAAAGAGTCCCTGAGGCGGGTCCTTCAGGAGAAAATCGAGGTGGTCAGGAAGCTGTCGGAGGTGGAGGTAAAAATGTTTTATTAATGCGCAGCTTATTTTATTTAATATGTTTTAATATCTGATTTATTACTGTGATGCAATGCTGAATTTTGAGCATTGCGATCCTTCAGAACTAATTCTAATGTGCCTAGGAAAAAGCAATATGCATTTCTATCTATGACATGGTTTTCGTTGTGTTTGCTTCATTTGATCTTTTATTGTATTGCAGAGGAGTTTGAGCAACACAGAGGACGAGTGCACACACCTGAGAGAGATGAACGAACACACTCAGGAGGAGCTCCGAGAACTCGCCAACAAATACAACGGAGCCGTCAATGAAATCAAGGACCTCACCGAAAAGATCAAGGCATGTCTGATGCTCACCCAAAGGGAAGATTTTCTGGAAATGTGCTCAGGCCATCATAGATGAGTTTGTTTCTTCATTAGATATGGAGAAATGTAGCATTGCATCTCTTGCACACTACTGGATCCTGTGCAGTGAATGGAAATACAAATCTTAATCCACAACACTGTAGTCCAATAAAATAAAAGCCAAAAGCTGTGTGTTTGTAAGAAACAAATCCAACCAAGACATTTTTAAACTGTTGCATCTGGATGAAATCCATTATTCATGATAACACTGCTTCCTCTGGTCTGAATGATCTGTACAGATCATGCACTGTTTGTTACATCCAAAACTGCTGGATTTCCACTGGACGTTACAAAATGTCTTGTGAGGTTTTCGCACTCACTGGAGTGCTGTGGATTATTGTGATGTTTTAATCACTCTGACGTCACCCATTCAGTGATGGAACGCTACATTTCTCTAAATAGGAAACTCTCGCCTACATAATGGACGGCCTGAGTTTGAGTAAACCTTGAGAAAGGTGTCCATTTTTGTGCTAACTCTTCCTTTACATTTCTTAACATTTACGTTCTTAAAGTTGGCAGAGGGCAAGCATGAGGAGCTCACTCAGAAAGGCCTGAGTGAGAAGAAAGAGCTACAGCTGAAGATCGAAGAGATGGAGGAGAAAGAACAGTCGCTTCAAGCTCGGATTGAAGCTTTGCAGGCGGACAACGACTTCACGAATGAGAGACTAACGGCCCTGCAAGGTAAAACGCACAAGCATGCTATGTTTCTCCGGATTGAGAACAGTGCACTCCCTGAGCACTACATAGACGAGGTCGAGGAGGAGCATCTGTCAGTATAGAGCTCTTGTTTTTATTTCTGGTCATCCCAAATCTTCTCGTTGTCGTTTTCCAGTCCGGTTAGAACAGCTGCAGGAGAAAAGCATAAAGGAAAACAACAGTTTAGGTGAGTTGGAGACGCATGCATCTGCTAGTGTGCTGCTAACCTTGCATCACCTCCTTGATTAAATCAGCATAGGAGCTCGCCTTTGGTTGCCTGTTTTCATTTTCCGTTCTGCCTCTTTCTTTCTGTCTGTCCGGCTTTGCTTCTGTTCCGTTTCAAAGGCCTTGAACTTTTGCATTGAGCATGCGTGTTTAAGTCTAACACCTCTGTTTAAGTTTAAGTCTCCCCCTCTTTCGGCCGCTTCTCACCAGATAAAATGTATTTCTCAGTTCAGAAGGGAGGTGGCTTAACTGAACTGGTTGGCCTGTCTAGTTATTTCTGTATACTAGGCTTCTTGCTTGATAACAAGCTTCTTAATCCATTTTAATGAGCCATAGGGCTGTCAAAATGAAATTCAAATTTTGTACTTAAATATTCAAATTTCGGCTTCTTTCCTTAGTCTACAAGAGGGTATCTTGGTAAATATTTTTTTAAAGCATAATACAACAACATGACTACCTTTGGAAAAAAAAGTTTCAAACAATGTTTATAAACCGTATATAATTAATAAAGTTGCTCAAACAATTAGGGGGAAAAAATGAAAAACTTTTTTTTTTTTTTGGCAAATACTTTTTTGTTGACAGCCCTAATATGCCGCATTGCTTATTATTGATGTTATTAATATAATGTAGTGTTTAATTAGGGCTGGCAGGAAGAATGGACACCCCTGGTAAGGTACTAGGGTTTGAAACGTTGCACAGGAATCGCTTTGTTTTTTATATTTCTGAACTGATTTCTGTTCTCTGGCAATAATATGAGAGGCAAATGAAACTACTGATGTGGTGTGCCACAGACCACAAACCTCTTGGCAGAGACGATTCGCTCGCTGAACTGTCCCTTTATCATTCATTTCTGTGAAATATCTCAGGAATGATTAGGATGGCATAATATTGGGTTTTACTTCAATAAGACCTGTGTTGAGAGCTGAACGTGACTGAAAACCTCAAAGATGCTGTCATTTGGCATCAAAATGTGGGGTTGTTAAACCACGAGTGATGTGCACGTCATTATACAAGAAGTCGTTTCGCTGTTAGGAGCACACCTGTACAAACAAACTGACTTACAGCTTTTATAATAGGGGGGATTGGAGGTGGACATAATTGGGATTTGTTTGATAAAAACAACAACACATGATTTAAATATTTTATATTTATTTAAATTTTAGCTAGTCTCTTCACAGTTTGCAAAAGAAAAGCTATTAATATAACTCTAAAATGATCAAAATAAAAATCAATATAAAATAATAACTTTATATTCATATTCATGTTATTACTACTGCTACTAGATAAAATACAATTAGAAATATTGCTATTATAATTTTATTCCACTGTAAATAAAAAAAAACATGTATTAAAAAAAAGAATCGTACAACAGTTAAGCAAATAAATGCTGTAGACTTTGTTTACAGTACTAATATTTTGCCAAAAACGAGATTTTTCAGTGTTATTATAAAATTGCGTTGCTAGTATTTTTTAGCTGTCTCCATTTCTTTGATTTTAAATGCAAAAATGAGAGCTTTTTTTTTTTCAGCCACATTTAGTATTTCTAAAATTTAAAATGGGAATCATCTGCTAAAACACGACCCTTGATGTCTCAGAGTCTTTCACTGAGGTGACATGTGAATGACAGGTTGTCAGTCAGTCTCTACAGGTCCATGAATAGCTGCAGTCTCCCGTCTGTGTCTCTGCATCTCTGTTTGGTTGCGTCTCATGTTGTATCCTGTAGATCTGGCTTCTGTTTTAAAATCATCTGATGCCCCTCGATGTGGGATTTCTTCCACTTGCTGCTCATTTAATGGAGGGTTTTTCTTTCTTTGGTAGACCACTTTCTTTTAAAGAGTGGAGGAGACTGCACTTTAATCCAACAGTACATTGAGTGTCAATGTGAGTACACAGCATTCTTTCCAACGTCTTCCTCAGCCGTACTAATGAACCGTCTTATGAGCACCAAAGCAGGTTTCACTCTGTAAAATGAGGATGGTGTTTGCAGGGACATGAACTTATGCACCGCCCTGGATCATATTTGCTCAATATGCTTGTTTCTTACTAATATTGAGGTGCTCCTTTTTTATTTTTGAGAAGCATTAGTATTAGTCTTGTATTGCCCCTTAATCAGCAGAAAAACAGAATAAAGACATAATTCCTCTGAGACAGATTACAAATATTTAATTCTCAGTCAGTTTTCACATGCGTTGTTAATTCTGCAGTATAATAATGCTGGTTTCCATTCTTTTATAAATTAAAATGACATGTTTACGAATGCTTTTTTCCCTAAAACTTTTGACTGCTTTTGTTATTTCTATAAACGATTGATTTCAAAATAATTGGAAGAATCTTTTTTGCTATTTGAATGTAATTCCAATTATCAGAAATTATCTAATTACTTCACTTTAGGCCATTTTTGGTTTGTTTCAAAATGATGATCTAATATCTTTTTTGATATTTTGATATTTTATAGTGATTGTACATTAAACAAGCAATTCACATTTCGCTCATATCCCGTGGTTGTTTTTAATTCAGAAAGATTTACAAATCTATGTTGAATTTAAAAGTGGGTTTGAATCACTCACTAAATTATTTAGAACCCCTACGGAGTTAAAAAATAATTTTGAACAGAGGAACATTAGTTATTTATTATTATTATTGATTAGGATCAGCAGACTCATTGATCACTCAAATGACATCCTATTAAAAATGCATATTCACTACAGACTTGCGTAAATAGTTTGTGCTGGAATACTTTATTCAAGTACTTTAATTTCACTGAAGTGACGCTGGCTGTTGTCTAGCATACTGAAGCTCAGTCAAATAGACTGTGACTGACATGTTGGAAAGGTCAAATAAATGCCATTTTTTTAATAGTAAGACATATGCAGTCTTGTCGATTTTATCATTAAGAGGCTATAAACTTTTTTTTATTCAGCTTCAAAAAAAAAATTGTAGCTGAAGTTAGTTCCAGTTTGATCTTCCGTAAGCAAACTTGGAAAGTTATGTTGCTGTTTTATTTGTTTTAAGCAATATTAATTAAGTGAATGAATGTATACAGCAGAATAGAGAGGCTCTCAGGATCTGTTGTATAATCCGAAACCTCTGTGGAGATCAGATATTAAGCTTTCCCTCAGATTCATATAGTCTCTCAAAGTATGAACGAATATCCATCTCCAAAGTCTTGGATTATTCTTAAGGAAAACACTCTTGCATGCCGTCTGTTCTCACTTCACCTCCAGCTGACTTGGATTTCCTCTATTCCCGGGGATTTTGGCTCTTACCAGCATGCGTTCTGAAGTCCAAATGCTTCCACTGATGCTTTCCATGTGGTTTTGCTTTGTTGTGTATGTATGGAACAAACTACAAATGCAGTTTCTGCTGATACTGGATTCGGGTCGGGCTGCATCAGAGTCATTTAATGACTGAGATTTGATATTTAATGCTTAATATTTAATTAGATGCACCAGACAGATACACTGAAATGCTTTCTCTCTCTTTATTTTAACCAGCGGTGAGACAGCTGAAGGAAGTGGTGGACTCATCCATTAACAAGCTGTCCAACTTTGACGGTAAGAGCAAAGATTGATTGATTTGGAAAGACACTAGGGCTGTTTTCACACCGTTGAGGTTTATTTGAGGTGGACTCGAGAATGGAGCTGACTTGTTTTCTGGTTTTACTCCACAGAAGTCATTGATGCTCATCTTCAGAATAACCAGACGACAGTGGACAACAGCTTGCCCAGTCCAGACAGACTTAAAGGTATAATTACATTTTTATCACTTTCATCCAATCTCTTTCTTTCTATAGGAAACATCACACTGGTATGATGCAATCTGATGGCAATGTAGGCACATGGCTTCACCCCGACCTCTATTTAAAACCAAATTAAACAACTGTGCTCTCTGTGGTCGCAGGATTGAGCATTATGGTTATTTTTAGCATCCTCAAAGAGCATGACCAGGTCAGGGTCATCACTGTAATGAGCTCTAATAAGATCATCATCTATTATTATGATTATTAATAATATATTATAATATAGATATACTAAGTGTGAATTTTATTTACGTTTAAAAGTTTGAATCTGTTTAGCCCAATAATAGATAAAAAAAAAAGTTTTTTGTTTGTACTTTAAAGTATTTAAATCATTAATATTAATAATAATTGTCCCGAAAAAAGCTGTTTTTTTGTTTATTATTAAAATTGTTTAAATCAATTTTCAATAATAATAATTTTTTTAAACAGACTTTGTTGCAACGTTTTTTTTTTAAATATTTAAATACATTCAGCCTAATAATATTTATATTAATAAATTTAAAAAATCACAAAAGATGCTTTTTAAGTTTTTTAATTTATTTAAAACAATGTGTAATAAAAATAATAATTGGTAAAAAGTTACCTAGTTGTTGTAATTTTTTTAATTTCCATTTTAGAATATTGCATCATTCTGCATAAAAGTAATAATAATAATAAAATGTAAGACATTTTTAATTAACTCTTTTAAGTTTAAAATATTTCAACTCATAATAATAATAATAATTTAAAAAATTTAATTTAAAACTAATTTTTTGTAAGCCTTTCAGCCTCATAATAATGATGATAAAAGATAAAAATAGCAAAAGCTACTTGTTATAACTGTTTTGTTAATATTTTTAAATGTTTATCCTATAATCAGAGCAGAAAAAAGGAGTTTATTCACTCTGGTCCAGGTTATAACCTTATGAAAGCTGCTCCGTGTGATGAGAGAGATGCCATTTATACTCCTTAATTCCTTTCAGATTATAGTCTGTGATTACAGCCACACAGATTAGACCATAATTCACCAGTCAAGCATCACATACGATGACATCCTTTAGTTTTCATCCATTCAAAGTCCCAGTTGGTTCTCTACAATGTGTTTATTCATGGCACACTATGTTCAGAAGATCTATCATGTGATGTAACAGCAGAATGAGTGCTTTTTCAGGTCATACATTGATTTAAATGCGCAGTTTTTGGCCTGATGTTTGAGAGTAATGGAAATATCTTGACAGCAATGACTGATATTTTCTGTTTGACGCTTACAACTTTAATAGAAAAGATACTGTAATTTCATTAATATCCGATGATGCATGAACACATTGGCAGGAGTTTTCTTTAGACCGGCGTCACCTCCTCCTGTTCAAACCCCATTTATAACTCTTTTAGTCCTCATGGATATTACTAAATCTGCAACTAGTTTAGCATGTGACTGAACGTCCCGTTGGAAGCCGAGGTCACTCAAATGACCATGTGTGGGCAATAACTACCACCGGCCAGAGAGGATGAACTACAGGGGACTCATTCACTGCCTGCTATTGTAGATCAAGAGTAATTCTGATTAATATATAAACACACTCCTGTTTGGATGTAGATACTGAAGCAGAGAGCCGGCTGTAGGTTATGAAGGCTGTATACTTCTGCTTATTTTAGTGTTGTTTTGAGTTCTGATTGTGTCCCCCCCTATCTTCTAAGTGGTCTCTTCCGCTCTGCCTCCACAGAAAACCAAATAGACGCTAAAGAGTGCGATATGTCAGATACTCTGAGCCCCAGCAAGGACAAAAGCAGTGACGACACGTCAGGTACGTGAAACATGGACACATGTGTGAATTACTGTTTTGGTCACTACAGCTTTCATTGATGCATCTCAAATCTAATAAATATTATATGAAAAACCTAACTATATAATTATCTGGTGCATCTGTTTTTTAGCTTACGTAAATGTTGTCTGATTTATTTTAGTGCTTTTTTTCATGTTTGTTTGATCTGTGATCTCTTTTTTTTCTTTCTTCTTCTTCTTTTTTCTTTCCTTCAATTTATTGTTTCATCTTCCCCTTTTAATTTTTTACGTTTATTTACTTTTTTTGTTTTCATATTTTTTTTCTTTTTATATTTTTTAAGTCTTTCTTTCCTTCATTTTTTGTTTTCCATGTTTTCTTCTCTTTTCGTTTTCATATTTTTATGCGTCTCGTTGTTTCTTTCTTTTCCTGTATTTTTTCCTCCTTTTATTCTCTTTTTTTGTTTTCATGTTTTTTTATTTTCATGTTTGTTTGTTTTTTTTCATATTTTTGTTCGTTTAGATTGTTGTTGTTAGATTGTTGTTCTTTCTTATTTTCATTGTCAATTCAATTCTTCTTTCATTTCAGACGGACAGATGGATGAACAAGAACTGAACGAGGCCCAGAACAGGGTTTCTCTTCTGAAAGGTAATCCCTCCATTCTTTTGTGTGGAAGTTTTCTTTTCAGCTTCCCTGTCTGAAGCGCCAGTGCTGATGTGGGTGTGTTTGTGTGATTTGGCTGGCCTGAACTATTAGTCACCCTCTTTATCGGCACTCATTAGAGCTCAGGGGACTGGCATGCGGCACAACTGTGCAACTTAACAGGGTGTGTTATTCCCCAATCTGACTATATATGGTCTGCATCTGCTGGAGGTGACAGCGGTGGGACTCAAAAGGTGTCCTCCTGGCAGGTGTCTCAGCGCCATCCTAGTTTATCTCCCTCCCTCAGATCTTTCCCCTCATCCCACTTTAAGTTCCACCGGAGGGCAGTCTGGAATGTAAACCAATTACAGCTCAATTAGACACTGAGTGCTTTCACAAAGTCACGTACAGCTGCCAACATAAGATGAAAACTTATTTAATCCTTTATTGCTTTTCTATAGTATTAAGCCTCAAATGTCAATTGGTTTATTCTTTAAATAAAAAAACTAAACAATGAGTGGTATTATAATGTTACACTAAAAAATTAAAATTAAAACAATGTAAACAGTCTTAAGATAACCTGTAAAAAGAAAAAAAAAACATTAAGCATGCAGAATACCATAAGTGGACTTTGAACAATTAGATAATTGTCGCATCTGTAATTTCGATTAGGAAATCGATTGCTTGTGCAGCCCTAGTACTAAGAACACTGCTCAAACGTGGGCTTTGCACAAAGTACCAAAAAAAAAAAAGAGACAGTCGTAGACAGGCAGAGAGTGTTGGGTGAAAATTTAGGTCATTGTCTCCTAGAAAAGGTTTTTAAAAAACAGGTTTAAGCAGCAGTTGCATGAATGAATGGCAATGAAATAGACAGTACAGTGGCATGAGCTGAAATGGCTCTGATCTCTTCTGGTAGTTTGTTTTCTAGTTGTCATAGTGGCTCCGCTGGACCGAGGGCATTCGCCCCCTTCTCAGATGTCATCAGCTCAGTTGTGTCTCTCGCCCGCTTAGGCTGAAAATATCCAGATCCTTCATCTACTCTCACCCTGCTGAGTCACACCAGACAGCAGGACATCTGTCTCCCACACAGCCATTTTCAATAAGCTCATGTGTAGGGTCATATCATAAAGACAGGATTTGAGGTTAAACAGCCATCCATAAATAAAGACCATTTATTGAAGCTATACCATAACATCAGTCCATTCAGAAATAGATATGATAAATAAATACCACTGCTGGGACAAGTAAAAGTTCTAGTTTGGCCTTGTGTGACTTGTGTTCTTTGGCCTGTCTGGATTCATTGTCATTGTCATTCAATCTCATTGTCAAAGTTGTCATCAAACAAAAATGTGGTTCAGACTCGTTTGGTTTAATTCAGTTTAAGTGGGCTCTTGTGATTGCACTGAGCTCATGTCAGATAAGGAGCGCTGGCTCGGATCAGGGAGGAAGTGCCAGTTTCAGCGCCTCATTGTTCGAGGGCACACTTGATGAAGTGTAGGACGTGCCAGGCAGACTCGGAGGCGGCCAAGACCAGAGGGATGTGTGCTGCTATAGCTTTTCTTTACCATCTTGATTAAAGAAGGCTTATACTTGCGTGCATGTGTTTCAGGCGGAAGATAATGAGGAGAAATCTGGATAGAAACACTGGTAGAATCTGATGCAATCTTACTGTTTTGGAGGGGGAAAGCACACTTTGTGGTGCTAAAACTGCACTATGCTCATAAGTGGATTGTAGGTGTAGTGCACCTCTAAGTGATTTCGCTGAATTCTTTGTGTACGGTGATATATAAATGTGTAAAATTTATCTTTGGAAGATTATGTAAAAACATAGATGGAACAAAACAATACAATTAAGATTTAATTAACATATTTCCCAAATATTATATTCAATTATTTTGAAATCTAAATAATAACATTTCTAACAATTACATGTTTTTCAAGGTTCTAAAATGAATGTATATGGCTTGTAATTTTTTTTTTTAGTAGAATTGCTACCCACAAATAGCAATTCTACTAATTCTAAATAAAAGTTTCTATTCAATAATGTAATATATTAATATTATATTGAATACAATTTTAGAGCTTGACATAAGAATTTTTTTAATGTACATTAATTGAAAAAAAAAATCATAATTATTAATAAAAAAATATAATAAAAAAAATCTAAATGTTTTTTTTTTTTTTGGTAAATTTATATTGTCAGGTTTTCCCAAGACTGTAAGGGTCCTGGTTCTTGTAAAACGTTGTTAAGGGAATGAATAAGTGTTATAATTATTATAATTTTATATATTTCTATAGTTTTTGTTTGTTTCACCATTTTTTCCAGCTTTAATTATTTTAGTACCGTTTGTTTTGTTTTTTTGTTTTTTTAATAGTTTTTGATCATTCTAATTACCATGTAATTAAATGAATGAATGAATGAAAGGCCATTTTAATATTGACTTTTAGCTTTTTTTTGTATTGTCATATGAAACCATTTTAACCCTTTTTTTGACCCCTTTAAAATGTTTAAGCCCTGTACCGGGTTGCGGCCGCCTGGTCGAGAACAACACTGGTCTGGTGTGTTTGTGAGGCAGATATCTAATTGTTCAGTTCATAATTGTCATTGAGAATTCTGCTGTATTTGTCTAGGACCATCAAACTTTTGCATTTGTTGTTGCTTATCGATTTGATTTGTCCAGAAGGTTTTGTTAAAATGCGCCACTAGGAGGCACTGTTGAATTGCTCTTTCACCCCTAGATAGCATCTAAACCCAGGCGTCTGGCATGAGTTATTCAATTGCCTTAATGATGAGTTCTCTGAACACGTGTAACCTTATATGGCTGTGATACTCAATCTCAGCCATAAAATCCTTTTGAGACGCTCTTGATGAAATCACTGAAGGAGGAGCAGAATGTGATTACACACCACTTCATGCCCCCTCTCATTAAATAAATGGCCAAACTTCAGAAACGCTGAGTTCGTTACATCATTTTGCCTGAAAGCAGCTCCCTCGCCCGCAGTAAACACTCCTCCCCTGACATCATGACAGATTACCAGTCCTTAAATTAGCACATGACTTCACCGACATCTGTAGAGTGTTCAGAGAGGGGGACGTTCATCAGTTTATGGTCCGAGGAGGTTTCCCAAAAGCCTGTTGTTATAACACCACATGAGAGACCCACTGGATGCTCCTCAGAGACACTGCGAATGTGTGCTTGCTCGCAGGAGACCGTCTAATATCTCTTTTGCTTGGCCTGGTGGAGGTTATCTCAACGGCCCATTTGTAGAGCCGTCTGAGCGTGCGCTGGGCTTGTGTAGGCAGCCTTCAAGTTGTGTCCCGGAGTCTAAAGTGCATTATGGATATTGTGTTGCAAGCCGGGTCATTCACTGACGGACTGAGCAAGCAGAAATACTACATTCTTCACATAATAATCTGATTCTGAGCATCTTGATTTTGGTTTGTGTTAATCGTGTTTCAGTGCTTGATGTTTCTGCCCATGGAGTCGAGCAGAAAGTGTCATATGTGGCGCCAAAGGTTCTGACCCATCGTAATGGATTGGTCTCACGCTCACAGATATGTTATTTTAAATGTCTGCTGTCCGTTTATTAGGAACTGCAGCATTTTTACATTTATATTCCTGTTCAAAAGCCCCAGGTGGGCTTTCAGAGAACCAGATATGCAGTATTCGTATCAAGCAATTAAGTAATAATCTAAAAGCGACTAGATGTGCTACATAAGCTACATATGAAATTGTGAAATTGATCACGGTAACAGTTTTAATTTTCTAATATATACAGTGAATGGTACAAAAACTATTACACTTTAGGGTGATGTTTTCTGAGCTATTTCATCATTGTCTCATTGATTTAACAAAAATTCACAAAATAAAAAAAAATTATGTGTGTATGCGCATATATATATATATATATATATATAATTTATTTATTATTTTGTTTTACATTTAACTCGAGCTAAATGTATTTGTTACTAATTAAAAAAATATATTGTAGCAATTATTGTAATTATGAAATTATTTAAAATGTAGTAATTAGTAACTTTTAAGTCATTGATTTTTTTCTTCATTATATTTAACACATCCTAAATATAAATTAAAACTTTAATTAAATAAACTTATTGTTTAAAATATATATATTTTAAAATGTATATGTATGCCGATTTTATTTTTTTTTAATATATATATATATTTATCTAAAAATAGTTTTGTATCCCTGAATGCCCAGAGTTACAATTTCCAAATGATTTTCCAAATTTGACTCCAATGCAAATTTTGCCTGGACTAATGGCTTCCTGAACACATAATAAAAAAATGATTTATCCTCAATATCAATGATCAAGTGTCTGAGGGAAAGAATCATTAAAAAAGGTTCAAGGATTTCGAAATAAGCTGCATGATTTGAGGCATCATTCATGTTTGGGCTTTCACTCTTCAGTTTATCTCTCTTGATATGTTTTTTACAGCCATATTGTTTTTTCATGCAGCGTTGTCTTTGTATGTGTTTGTAGAAATGGACAGGAACCTGGAAGCTGGAGACACTGAGCAGGTCATTCCACACCTCCACCGAGAGCTGCAGGAGGCCCAGGAGCTCGCCAACACTGGCAAACAGAAATGTCTCGAGCTGCAAGGTACGGCAGCGTGCTGAACGCTCCTTCAGCAGTGATTCAGCATTAATAATCGAGGGTCACGACTGCTCTGGTTTTACTGTGAGTCGCTGTGTGTCTTTTTCTCATCAGCCCTGCTGGAGGAGGAGAGGAGAACCAACAGACAGCAGACTGAAGAATCTGCCAAACAGATTCGCTTCTTACAGAGTGAGTCATTCAACACTTACTTGAGTTGTGCCTTAGTGTTCTGACTTTAATCTTCAAAAAGATTTCTAATTATAACCATCAGTATGGGTTGACTGGTTAATCAGTTTTAGTCATGAAACTGAAATGAAAAAAGGTTTTTAGAAAATATATGTATTTTAATAATCAATTAATTGGTCTACATATATTTACCAATCAAGACTCTTAATAAAGCTGTTATATACAAACATTTGAATTCCACATAAAGCATTTTTACACCAAAGCTTAGTAAGAGTACGTATGAGAACATTGTACAATCTAATATATCACTGTAACTCTTTGTCTTCAGCTCAACTGGCGAAGCTCCAGTCTGATATGGAGGCTTTGCGCGAACAGAGAGAGAACACTATCACCACCACCCGCGAGGAGCTCTACAGCGCTCAGGAGGAGATCCTGGTGCTCCGGCACGCCATGGAGGCCGCTACCGCCGAGCGGGAGCGAGAGATCGCCTCCCTGCAGGGAGACCTAAGCGTCGTCACCGCCGAGCTGGACAAGTGGAGACAGACGGCAGCCAAGTATGAAGTGGAGATCAGCAACCTGCAGGCCAGCTTCCAGCTCCAGAGCCAGCACCAGGAAAGAGCTAGCCAGCTCCAAGGTACTCCATTGGCTGATTGGAGAATCGCTGTTAAAGCCAGGCCAGCTTAGCATGTCGTCATTTGCGCTGTGTCCCTGATGTGCTGTTTGGCTAGTAAGGTTCCCTGGATGTCATACATCAAGCTGACTTCAGAGGAACAATGGCTGAGATCATCACTGATCTGGTGTTTTGCGATCGCTCTCTTTTCTAGCGCCTTTGATTCCTGTTTGGAAACATTCGTTTCCTGTCATCTGCTTTGTTTTGAGTTCAGTTTTTCTGAATTGCTGGACATGAGAAGAGAATTGAGTTTGAGTCAAATGAGTGAAAAACATGCAGTACTTAAAAGATTGGAGTCAGTGAGATTTTTATGCAGCAAAGATGTGACTGTAATGACATTTATAAGGTTTCTGTTTCACATTAATGCTGTCTTTCTTTCGAGCTTCGTATTGATTTAAGAATCCAGATTTTACTTTTTTCTAAAATATAAATATATTACAAAAAGGTTTAAGCAGCAGATCGGCACATTAGAATGATTTCTAAAGGATCACTGAGGACTGGTGTAATGATGCAGGAAATTCAAGTTCGATCGCAGGAATAAATTAGATATGATTATATATTCAAGTAGAAAACAGCCATTTAAAATTATAATATTTTTACAGTATTTTTAATCAAATAAATGCAGTCTTGGTGAGCTTTAAAACATATTTAAACATCTCACAGACCTCAAACCTTTAAATGAGTGTAAACTCAAAGGATGAATATGTCTCCCTGTAGCATTGGCTATGCTATTAAAATACTGCTATTTTTATTCAGTGTGATTCTGTACACTTCACAAGACTGATGTCTTCACACATTGAGAAAGGCACACATGCGGTATTAATTTCATGGGGGTCTTTCTCTCCAGGCCCTCTTTAATGTGTTGTCCAGAGTCACGGAAACGGTTTAATTATCGTCCATCCTGCTGGGTTTATTATTTATTTATTGGATCCTTGTTTTGTTCTTCACAGAAAAATGTACTTAAAAGTGTTCTGACTGCCTCTGAGATCGTTTAAAGCCCTTTTAGGCTGCATAGGATCTCAAGCCGTAAAATTGAAAGAAACAGGATAAAATGAACTCTAGTGATGTACCAAAATAAAAAAACATGGGAAATTAGCCTATGTTTGGAATAACGATGTATGCGTTTTTGTTTTAATTTGAAAACAGGTGATGGTATTATGATGATTTGCAGAAAATGTCTAATTAAAAAAATAATATTTTTAAATGTAGGCTTTATAAAATCAGACGGGAAAAATATAAAACATTAAATATTTATTATATTTATAAAAAATAGTAATTAAAATTTTATATATATATATATATACAAATGTTCATTATAAATTGCATTAAAATAGTTTATATAATAAATTATGTGATATATTATACTTTTGTGAGTGTGTATATATATATATATATATATAATTATTATTTTTGTTTTTGAACAGTGGTTGCACTTTAAGACATTGTATTATGGGGTGTGAGTGGAGGGAATCAATCTAATGAGTTTTTCTGTCTCTGTTTCTGTGTGTCAGGTGAATTGGAGAAGCTTCAGGGTGAGTGCTCCAGTCTGCAGAATGAATGTGACAGTCTGCGGACTGAGAAGACAACACTGATGCAGAAACTGCACAGACTGGAGGAAGAGCTCGACAGGTGGGTCGCATTCACACAACCATGCTCTCTGTGGCGTTTAGATAATTAAATGGTAACAGAAGTGAGTCAGGTTTTAAACGTTTTTTTTAAGCACATTATGTCAGACATGATGTCCACACCTGCTCTCTTAAACCGAGCATGTTTGAATCACCGTATTTCACAACTACTGCATCTCTTTGTATTTACAAAGACCGTTTCAGTGATGCTTTTTCAAGTAACTGAGTACCATTGTAATATTTAAGTACCTTTGTCCTGTACTTAATCTCAGCCCTAGGCAGTGTGTGTACGACTCTGTGCTGACGCTATCGTTTTATAAGTCACCGCTATGAGCTCATGTGCCCTAGAGCTTCACATCACTGTTAAGAATGTTCGACAGCATTCTTTCCCATGACACAAATTTATTCCATTCGTCAGTCAGTTTTGTGAAAACCCCACAGAATGTAAACAGCACAGTCTTTGACTTCTATTTTCCGTTCCCTGTTTCGCAGCTCCAGAGAGCGAAGCGCGACGTTGAGCAGCAGCCTGAACGCTTTGGAGAAATCCCAGGGAGACCTGGAGAATAAACTGGGCTCAATACAAGACCAGCACCAACAGGACGCTAGCAAACTGAAGGTCCAGCTGGCTCAAGCCGAAAGCCGCACCAGAGACCTGCAGAATGAGGTACAAGCAACCGAAGACCACCCAGATCTTTTATTGAAAATAAGCTGCCAAAATTCGCAACTCATTACATTTATTCAGCAAGGATCCATGAAATTAGTGTCAAACGATTAATTGCAACCAAAATAAGGTATTGTTTACATACTATATGTATGTGTACTGTTTATTATTTGTATATGAACACATACACACACACACACATATATATATATACACAAAAGTGATGTTATGATGTTACAAAAGATTTCAAATAAATGTTTTTTACATTTTATTAATTTATCAAAGAATCCTGAAAAACAAAATCCCCACAAATTGCTGATTTCAACTGATAATAACCACATTAGAATTATATTAGCATATTAAAATGACTTCTGAAAAATCATGTGACACTGAGAGCTGCAGTAATGATGCTGAAAATTCAGTTTTCCATCACATAATAAAACTACATTTTGAAATGAACATAGAAAGCAGTTGTTTTATATTGTAAAACTATTTCTCAATATTACTGATTTTACTGTTTTTTTAATTAAATAAACTCAACCTTGGAGAGCAGATCTGGCTGCTTTCTAAAACATTGAAAAAAAAAGGTTTTTAAAATGTAT
Organism: Enteromius anoplus; assembly: GCA_032359395.1. NCBI lineage: Eukaryota > Metazoa > Chordata > Actinopteri > Cypriniformes > Cyprinidae > Enteromius > Enteromius anoplus. The sequence goes on along the minus strand of JAUMHG010000007.1, from coordinate 2,233,442 downwards.
TTGTTTGTTTGTTTGTTTTTGATGCAATGGTTGTGTAATCTCTGTTTCTCTCCAGTACGACGACACTCAGAACCTGCTGTCAGATCTGCGGCAGAGATATGAGCAGACGGAGCAGGAGAAATGCTCCATCAACGACGAGCTGGAACAGTGCAAGGTCAACCTCAAACTCCTGCAGGAGAAGGGCAGCAGTGTGAGTCTCACAACCCACACAGTTCTTCCGCGAAGCAGCAAAAAAACGGATTGCTTTTCAGCCAGCATTAAGATCTTACTCTAATTAATTAGCTGTCATCCACATGACGCCATTTGACACGGCTGTCAGCAGTCAGCGATAGATCTTACCTCGCAGCATCTGACCTGGAAAACACAGCTTCTGTGAGTCGTTAGCAAAAATAATGTTCAATTCAGCATTTATAGGTGCATTCAGATGTTGTTTATTACTCTAAAAAGCAGTCGTTAAAACAGCCAATAGGTTTCAGTGAATATTATTATTGTTTATCATCAGATTTGTCACTTTCAGGTTCTCCTCTTTTCATCTTTATGACCCAGGAGAAGAATTAAATTATTTTATTTTTATTTATTTTTTTTTTACACAATTTATTCTTCATTTTTTGGCCAGTTAATTTGCCACACAAAACAGTAGTTATCACCTTAATCTCCCACAATTCTCTCAATCCCTTGCTCACTGCTGATCACAACCACGTGTCGTTGATTTGAATTTAATTGTTTAGTTGAATGCAAATAACCCGTTTATTGTTTGCTGTGATTTATTAATGCCTCGAACACTGTCCTCGTTCCTGCCGTCCTGCTTCTAGATGTTCAGATGTGTCTGTGGTTTTGGGGCGTTTGATATTTTGGTTTGTTTGTGTGGATTTATGGACGGTCCCTCACACCGCACCCTATTATTTGGCTGTTTTTGTTCGACTTCCCCAGCCTGATTTCCGTTGAATAGTTTGAAGATTGATTTTTTTGTTTTATTTGTAATATCCCTTCCCTCCTCTAGCCATCCATATTGCAGCCTGTCCAAGCCATTTTCATCGGTCTATTCCTGGCTTTGCTGTATTGGTGCTTCGGCCAGTTGTGGTAGAAAGGTACACACGCTCCTGTTGAGTCTGTTTGTGTGTCTCCTGTTTATCCACCTCTGTATATATCATCACATATATACGACCTGTGCATGGCAAACTCTCATCCATCATCCGCTTTGCCCCAAAATCCCTTTTCGGTGCTTGGCGACACATGGGGAACTCTTAACCGATTCCTCATCCACCCAGAATCACCAATTACTAACCAAACACATTAACTGTCTTGTCTTGTCTTGCTCGGATCGGCTTATAAATCTCTGCATTTGGGGATTTTGGATGCCTTTTTTCTCATCATTTTTATTTCTTCTGTTTTGGGGCATTTTGGTTATCACATCATCTTTCTTTTGCTCTTCTTTTTTTACTTTTCTCAATTAAAGGCATATTTCATCCAAATATGAACATTCTGCCATCATCTACTCACCCTGATGTTGTTTCAAGCCTGTATGACTGGTCAGTGGCTGTGAAAATAACTCAACAGCACAATGACGGTACATACAACTCAGGGATTATTTATATATTTATGAGAATCTATGTCATATGATTAGAATCTTGTCACAATCAGACTGAAATTGTCCCCTTTTTGATGTAGCTTATTCATAAAAAAAATTCAAAGCAAAAAATGCAGACAGCCTTAAACATTAACTTATTTGAATTTGATTATATATATATTAATTATAAAATGTTTAATACAATTTCCCTGTTGGTTTGTAAATTATTATTATTGTAATTATTATTATTATTATGAAGTATTTCATTTTTATTAAATAAAACATTTAATATTTTTTTTATCTATATACATGTATATTTTTTTGATTATCATATTTTATGTATAAAAATATTTGTGTGAATAGCATATTTTTCTTTTTTTTTAAAAACACAGATAACCATTAAAAACATTAACTTATTTGAATAATATTAATTATAAAATGTTTATTATAATTTCCCTGTTGGTCTGTAAATTATTATTATTATTATTATAAAGTATTTTATTGTTATTAAATTAAATATTTAATCATATTTTTTCAAATTTCCCTGTTGGTTTGTAAATGATTATTATTATTATTATTATTATTATTATTATTATAAAGTATTTCATTTTTATTAAATAAAACATTTAATATATTTGTATCTATACACATGTATATTTTTTAGATTATCATATTTTATGTATACAAATATTTATGTAAATAGCAAATTTTTCTTTAAAAAAAACGCAGACAGCCTTAAAAACATTAACTTATTTGAATAATATTTATTATAATTTCCCTGTTGGTCTGTAAATTATTATTATTATTATTAAGTACTTCTTTTTTATTAAATAAAATATTTAATTATATTTATTATAATTTCCCTGTTGGTCTGTAAATTATCATTAATTTTATAATAAAGTATATACATTTCTTTCAAAAATATTTTTCTATTAACAAAATAGAATCAAATACAGTACTATTAAAATAGTAATACTGTACTGTAAAAAAAATTTAAAAATATTTAATTATTATATCGGGTCAAATATTTTTAGAGATTGACAGCCTTTGGTCATTGCACTTTCATACCAAAAAAAATAAAATAATTTTTGCTTAAATGTTTATTTTATTTAATTTTTTTGTATTTTATTTGTCCTACAGAAAACTTAACGGGAAAGTCAAAACGGTTTGAAATAACATAAGGGAGCAAATGATGCCCAATTTGTCATTTTTGAGTGATCTGTTCCTTTAAACGCAGCTTCTCTTTCTTTGGGTTTGAAGAAAGACTGTTGTGTTTGCTTTTTTTTGTTTTATAACTCCTGTGAGGTAACTGGTTCTCCCAGTTTTACTTCAACTTTACTTAAATATTTGCTTTCTCTCCGTTTATCGATGTGTTTCTCCTGTAACTCTCTTCCTGTCACCCAGGTCTCTCTCTGTCTCTTTAGCTCCAGCCTCCAGTGCTTCTGTCCTGGTTGCTCTGGTGCGTCTTCAACAGCGCTCTTTATTAATCTCACTGCTGTCGTTTCAGAGCGGATGGATGCCTTGGATGCCGGTGGTTGCCGCCGTGGTTGCCGTGACAGCAGTGGTGCTTTACCCCAGCTTCTCCAAGAGCTCCTCCTGAGAACCAATCAGAACACTCGTCTCTACCACTTCCTGTCCCCAGCACGGCCCTCTGTCCAATCCCAACGCTCGGTCTAAACCTGAACATGATACCTCTCGTTTTTTGACAATACAGCCCCAACGTCTGTGTAAAATGCAAATGTATATAGTATAGAAAGAAAGAGGGAATAAAGTTGTAACGCATATTATAGAATAAATAATCTATCAGCGTTTTTTGTCACTCGGATGGGAATTTTGATGATTAAACTGGCCTAAACTAGGTCTACTGTTTTGTTTTCTTAAATGGGTACCACGTTTTCTGTTAGCAAGCCTTCGTTTTTTTTTTTTTGTTCTTGTGGTTTGCCATCTTAGATGTACAGCCAAATCAGAAGGGCACAGAGGGGCGAAGTGCCTACTTTAAATACTACTAGGACTAGTTCACATTGAAGTGCCACTCATGCATCAATTCGAATGGAAGAAAAAAAAAAGTCTAAATTTCACGTGGTCTGTGCTGTTATTGTGTGTTCGACCCGACAGGCTTCTAGCACAGTGATGTCCTTGTTCTCTATGGCTGTGTTCTCTTGTATCCTGTATTATAAGCAAAATGTTCATGTCAGAGACACTACAAGTTATCTAGGTGATTTTGAAATTCGACATTCTTGACATCTTAGGATCGCGGTCAGCGTCAAACGGATTGACCTGAAAAAAGAAAACGTAGCTTTTTACCAACACACTGTCCTGCTGTTCGGACTGAGATATGGAGCACTTTGAGTTTCTGTCGTTTTAACTCCTACCGTACCTCCTGAAAAAAAAAAAAAAAAAGGCTCTGGGATTTTGCTGCCTTACCTGTTACATAGGTTTCTTTTTACAGAATGAAATTGGATGCAATGGCTTTAAAACGAATGGGGGGCATGGGTCACAGATGCACGCTCGTCCAGCACAGAAACGGGTGAGAGGGAATTATTTGGAGGGTGAAGTTGTTTAAATGTGGATGTGCAAGCTGCTTTGAGACTGTGGGAAGACGAATTAACCAATGATGTGTTTGGTGTGTGGTTCACATTTGTCTGCTGTGCTGTAAATAAACAGTCTTGGAGCAAAAAAGCCAGACTCCTCTGGTTCAACGTGTCGAGGACTTTTTTTGTTTTAATGCAATCCATCGGAGCTCTTCGACGTGGATTTGACCACCAATGCAAAAAAAGCGAAGCTTGTAGCACAGAAAAGGATAGCTTTAAACAGATCTCTATGCGTTGAAAGCAGCATTTTTGAGTCTTTCTAAAAAAACATCGTCCTTCACGACGGAAGATTGCTCACAGGCCGTTTGTAAATATGTATGTATGAATGTTTGTGTGTAAATATGTTATAGTCACAAAATAAACATTGGATATAAATGATATCGGTCACATCTAATTTGCTGCTGAAGCCAGTTCTTAGGATATGATGCGTTGGCCTTTCCTTATCCTTTTAATTGAGATGCCAGTTCAAGTTTAGTTTTATAGATGCATTTCTACCTTTGTTTAGACTTGAACACATGCCGTTTTTAAAAAAAGCTTCTTTTTTTTTCTTTTCAATTAAAGTTTTGGAACTCTTGAACGATAACAAGAAACGTTAGAACTAGGGAGAAGATGCAAACGGGTCGTAGCTGAACCTATCAAGGCTGGTTTTTGTATGCATAAAGTTTGTATTTTTGTTTCTTCGCTCTCTGTCAGTTCGTAGCGGTGGAATAAAGTTGAACATCTCAGCTGAACCCAGGCCTTTGGTCACCAACTAATAACCAAGTCAGTGCAGCTCACTGCCTGTATATATGTTTATTGGTATTGTTTTTGAGTTTTTTCCCCTTGAACTGAAAGAGCTCGGAGTTACACGTTTTGTTTTGAACGTCGAAGATAGTTCAATGTCAAAATTATATTTTGTAAAGACATAGAATGATATAACAAGAGTTTCTGGAATACAGAAAGGGTATTTGCACTAACAAGTGTGATGTGCATGACTTCAATAAAACAACTTCACTTTCTTTGACTGGTTTGATTATTTTTGGTCAACACCTATGTTGTGTAGTTTTATATTAGCGTATATGGATTTACCAAGATTGTAATTTAACTAGTAATTCGGTTTTTTTAAGTAAGCGCGATCGCGCCATTTCTAGCGTGTATGTGCGCGACTTCCGGTTTCATAGCGGTTATTTTATCTCTACGGAAACAGTCTGTTATGCTGCTCATACTTTTAAAGACATTTTAATAAACTCTCATAAACGGACACATTTTGGAGCAAAACGTTTAAACGTTAACTGAGCTTAATTTTTTATCGTTATACACAGCGGCTAATAAACCGGAAGTCTCTTATATTCACAGAAAATACAGGAGAGGTGTTTTAGCAAAGGGTCAAAACTTACCTAACCAGCTTTATTTGCAGAGAAGTTTTTTTTTTAAATATACACACCCTCATTTCTTGAAACTGTTTTAAATGCAAACACATCCTAGTATGTGAAGTAGTTTTCAGTTGTTTATTGGAATAACCACAAGATGGCAGCCCTTGCAATATATGTGTTGAGAAGCTCGTGATATGTTTCTGTTTTATTAGAATGCATTATAAAACGTCTTTGGCATTTACAAGGGCATATATTTGTTCTCCTGACAAGATTATAGCCTGTATAGAGCGTTCCTTTGCTCAAACACATCTCCTTGATCTTTATTTCCAATAAGGTGTGGAATGTCTCGAATACCTTTGCTCAATTGTTCTTTTGTCTGGAAATCCGGACAGATCTGTAAACTTGAGATTCGGTGTTTCCTGCAGCGGTTAGAACGGTTCTCAAGGAAGCCTGATACAGTGCCATCTTTCTGCACCCACTGCCAAAGCTCATGGACTCCTTTGACGCATCCAGGGCCCCTTGGGGGCCTTGCTTTGACATCAGTGTGACATGTGGGCGTGTAACCGGGCCCTGACTCAGGACATCAGCGATGATAGGAAGCTCCCCGCCCCGTCTGATAACACCCGACACACCCGTCCTGAGGTTTATGCAACATCACCGTCGTATCAGCACTGAGGCCAACTCAAATCACAGGCTTTGGTTCCCAAGTAGCCTAGTATTACACCAAACAGTGTACGTATTTGAACCAAATAGGAACATAAGTGTCCCTTTTGAAAAGATACCACCCCACAGCTTTTTGTTTTATTAAAAAAGAAATGTTAACTATACTGAGAGAGTGCAAATAAATCGATCTTTACATAAATACACTATCATGAACCTATGGGCTATTTTAGAGCTGGAAATTATGAGGTATACTTATTATTAATCACTAGAGGGTCTTCAAAATATTGTCGGTGATATAAAACCTAATATTAAACCAAAATATTAAAACTAGTGCTGTCAAATGATTCATTGTGATAAATCCCATCCAAAATAAGTTTGTGGTCACGTAATGTATGTATGTGTTCTGAGTATATTTATTATGTATATATAAATGAAGAATTTTTTTTACATATTAAATATTTATATATATATATACACTTATAAGTACATGTAAATATAAACATTTATACGTTTTTTTTAGTTCATAAGTATAAAATGTATGTGTTTTTTGTGTATTTATGTATACATAATAAATATACATAGAAAACATGCAAACAATCGCATAAATGTTTGACAGCACTGATTAAAATGTATTAAGTGTTTGACATGGGGGGGGGGGTGGGGTTAAAGATAGGGCATGCATATGCAACTGATATAAAATAATAAGTAAATGTAATAAATCATCAGCTCTTATACATGCTATAAATGGGAAGAAATAAAACAGATCAGTTTACTAAAAATGCATGCCTTTAATGACACTTTTTATGACAAATGAGTATTTTCTCTTTCATCAGACGGTTAGCTAAGCACGCCACATTAAAGGCTATTTTGGTTCCTTTTAAAAATCCTTAAAGATTAACTATGAAATTGATCAAAAGTACTGCTCCAAAGTTCTGGGAATCTAGCAGTTCAATGAAACATAGAGATTAATTGTTTAATATGTGCCCTTCAGACAGAAAATGTGCCTTTGATTCCATTACAATGAACAGTGCTGATCTCTAACAACGACATCCTGATGATTCAGATGCACCTGGAAATGTGATGCCAGCTCTATTAAAGCTCTCCTGCAATCTGCTCTACCAACAGTACGTCATTCTGGGGGAGCCTGAGGGCCTTGGTTTGGTGCAGCCTGTGGGTTTGAGTCCAGACAGACAGACGGACGCACGGAGGCTGTAATCTGCTTCAGACGCATTACTCAGCTCAGAGATTGTGACGAGAATCCTTTCTCAACCGACTGATGCATCATCACCGTCACCGAGGTTAAAATATAACAGAGGCAAGACAAATGATTACAAGACAGACTTTTGCAGAGAACACAGTCAACTAATGTTTACTTCATGTCGTTTAAAAATCTCTTTCAGTCTTTATTGAAACACTTTGCACCCATTCACTGCAGAGCATCCGTCGGTGAGCAAGTGATGCAATGCTACATTTCTCCAAACCTGTTCCCATGATGCAACGCACTCATTTACATCTTGAGTGGCCTGAGGGTTTTCACTTTTGGATGAACTGTTCCTTTAAGTGTTTGGCTTTGATTCGAACGCTTCTCAAACAGAAGAGCTCAGCTGCTGTCATATCGCAGATATGCGTCTTTCTTTTTACTTGTAAGAGTGTGATGCAATGTCGATCCACCCTGGTGACTAATGCTGATGGTGTCCTGTATGCTGCATGAGAAACGCTGGGGATGGCAGAGCTGTAGCCGCTGTTGATACTGGAGAGAATATTGAGACTCCTGTCAGCAAAGGTGGGAAGCCGTGCAGGATATGAGGGTGAGAGGAAAGGCACGTATAATGAAAGCGTCTGAATAAGTCTGTTATGATTGTAAAGCGCTGCTGACACCTTCCCAGAGACAAAACAAAGCCGTCAGTGTGGTGCTCAGGAGCTTGCCAAACGTGTGGAAAACGTTTGTCTGGCGAATCATAAAAGTGCCTGAAAGCGTGCATTACCGAGATGCATCTGAAATCTGTTACACGGCCCTGTGTGGCTTTTATCAAACAAGCAGAAAGTGTTTGGGGGCCTTTTGTGGAGAACATTTCTGCAATCAGTACAGATTAACATGATTATCTGCTCTAGATCACAATGAAAACAAGGCTACCAGAGAACACACACACACACACATAAAAGCACATCTAATTACTTCTCTTAACTTTCATCCGTTAAAGGTTTAAAACACAAAAAGTGAAAGGTTTAAATGCATCTCTTTAAAGTGCATTGCTTTTATATAATTGTATTGTAAAATAAAATATATTTATTTATATTTTAATTTAGGTTTAAAGCAATTTTTCCATTTCTTATATTTAGATTTTTATTTTTTTATTTTTTATTATTTTATTTTCTTAGATATTTATTATAATTAATGTTATGTTATTTTAACTAAAAAATATTTTTCATAATATTCCTGGTCTCTAGATGTTTTTTTTTTCATTCATCCATTTGTTTCCTTATTATTATTTACTATTATGCATTTATATGCATATACATTTATATAATCACAAATAAGTCAGCATATATATATATATATATACAAATATTTAAATATTTATTCATCCTAAACAAAAACTTTTTGTACTTTAAATAAAAAATATTTAATAAAAAAGATGTCAAAACAACCATGCATGCACATTTTCATTTTATTGTAATGTTTTACAAAACAGAAGTAACATTTATTGCAATTCGCAAAGGAATGTATGATTAATATAAAATTGTAAATATAGCATATATTTCCTGTTTGACTTGTCTTTGCGTTTATGTTTTTTTTATTAAATATTGTTTTTAGTGTCTTACCATATCTTTTCTTGTAGTTAATGTTAGTTTGCAGCTAACTGGACAGAGAAGGGTTATAACTTGTGGTAGAGAGGCAGGTTGGGTCTGATGCTGCGCAGGTGGCGTCACGCGCTTGCCGTATATAACAGCGCGCGCAGGCGCGTCGCTCGCGAGAGAGAAACATTTCAGAGTACAGAGCGCTCGAGCGCAGACACGCGAGACATATCCAGAGTTATTAACTGCACAGCACACCAGTATTCAATCACCATGCCGGCCACAGAGAAGGACCTGGCGGACGATGCGCCGTGGAAGAAGATTCAGCAGAATACGTTCACTCGCTGGTGCAACGAGCACCTGAAGAGCGTCAACAAGCGCGTCGCGGACCTGCAGCTGGACCTGAGCGACGGACTGCGGCTCATCTCGCTGCTGGAGGTGCTCAGCCAGAAGAAGATGTACAGAAAATATCACGCCAGACCCACCTTCAGACAGATGAAGCTGGAGAACGTGTCCGTGGCGCTCGAGTTCCTGGACCGGGAGAATATCAAGCTCGTGTCCATCGGTGAGTTCATTCGCTTCTGCTTACTAGTCCTGAGCAAAGTCGAGACAAAGTGTCAATAAGACACGTTTAACCCTTTCGCCGTGGGAGTAGCCTACCTTGGTATTTGGTGTGAAGTAAATTGGGACACTTTTGCTATTGAGGTGACTGGGAAAGTTGCCCAAGTACCATTAAATAACTCCGTGTGTGGGACCCTGTACCACAAAACCAGTCTGTAGGGTCAGTTTGATGAAATGGATATTGAAACATCAGCTGAAAACTGAATGAATAAGCTTTTCATTGATGTGTGGTTTGTTAGAATGGAAAAAATGTTGTTCTGAGATACAACCTATTTTAATATCTGGAATGTGAAAATATTGAGAAAATCGCCTTTAAAGTTGTTCTTAGCAGTGCATATTACTATTTTTTGGTAATCTTCCCATCATAAACGCATCAGAAACTTTTTTTTCTCAATACACTGATTTTTCTTTTTAACACCAAACATCATTATTAATTTTGTCCCATGCAATTATACAAATATACCTGCCACTTCTGACTGCCTTTGTGCTGCAGGGTACAACAAGGTACTTAAACCAGGGCAAATGCCATGATACTTGACAGTTTCATGGTGTACTTATGATCCCATATGTATCCCACAGTACTAAAATCTTTGTATTTCTATCGTTTTTGGAAGCTTTCAGTGACTTTACCGTGGGAAAACCTAGAGAAAAAAAAGTAGTGAAGCAGTATTATTGTTGTTACACCTTACAAAGTTGGTATCAGATGGAAATTGGGTGGTGCTAAAGCATAATCATATTTATCTACCATCTTATTTTTATGGCTGTAGTCTGTTACAGGAATAGGAATGCATGGATTTATTATGATCTTTTTTAAAAAAAATAGTGTGCTTGTGGTCCTATATTCAGTACCAAAACATGGTA
>JAUMHG010000007.1:2174480-2189129 GCA_032359395.1 Enteromius anoplus | reverse complement strand
TACCATCGCGGATTTCTCAAGTTCAGTCGAAATAAAAACCCCTGCAACCTATTTCTTTATATTTGCTTGGCGAAATTACTTGATTTTAATCATAAATTTCACACAATTATACACTACATTCCTTGTTTCACTTATAATTAAATAGACAATTTTATGATGTAGGCCGAAAATGAGCTTCCCCTATTTGACAGACCAGTAGCCGCCACTGGTTTAAGAAGACATAATTAATGACAGAATTAAATTTTGGGGTGAACTATCTCTTTAAATGCAGGGGGAATTCTCCAAAATGGCACCAGAGTGTAAGGGGTTAAGGCCAGTAATCTATTTTAACAGCTCTGCTTATCTCTTCTCTGATTTACAACTCAAAAAGCATGACATCAGCCTGCAAAGATTTGACATTTCAACAGACGTTTAGCAGCGTCAGTCATGGAGTGAAAAGGAAACGTGAGCAGGTTGAAACTTCCACATACAGTCTGCTTCCAGTTAACCACGTGTGGACTTAAGGAAGAAGTCGAGGAAGCTTTACTTTCAAAATGGTGCGTCTCTGGCTCTCTTGGAGGCCTCATGTCCCACAAACACAGAGCTTAAGAGCAGTGATGCAAAGCAGATTTACAGCAGAAAATCTACACAGAACAACTGTATAACAAGGGAAGGAAACGAGTGTACAGAGCCTTTCATCTGGTTTTGGCAGCAAACACAGGTCTTCTTTACGCCTTCCTGACTCTGTCACTCTTTATTTCCTTCTGATTTAGTGATCTGATATGTTCATACTCATCTGTGATGTGACTGTCTGACTAATGCAGGAGCCAAAGTGCAGTTTAACTACGTGCATTACTATCTGTCGCCCTCCACCGCATGCAGCCGTGCCGCTGCCAGACCCTCTGCAGACTGCAGCTTTATCTAACGCTGCACAGAGGTTCCCTCTCAAACCTGAGGGGCTTCTGGAATGTTACCACTGGGGATTCTTTAATACTGAGGATTTTTTCTTCCTTTAAAGAAGGCAACCAACAGATGCAGGAAGTCAGGGAATTCCACAAATTCTTGTTTGTCACTGAGTAATCCTGTTACCAGCCCTGTGAATATGAAACGGTGTAAACATGAAAATAAACACTTCCTTTTTTGCTTCTTTTTAATTTTTTTTTTTTTCTTTTTGGAGGGGTGAGCATGTTACAAGAAGGCCTCGCTTTTTTGGGTGACAGACCTGTTGTGACATCTGCATCAGATATAGCATGGTGCTTGCTTTACAAGAACAGATTCAAATGCTATATCAACCTGCTAATTTGCCACCATAACGCTGGTAGATAAATTCCAATTGGTTGCTAGGGTTTTCTAGGTGGTTGCTAGGATGGTTACTTATGGCCCAGGTCAAAATAGCCCAATCTCAAGTTCTATTTGAGGAGATATTCATGTCCACAAAGGCTGTGAGATGAATTATAAAATTTGTTTGACATGGTATGTTTATTTATTTATTTATTTTTCATTAAATAATAATGCTTAACTTGGCAAGCACTTTTCCATATTTCTTTTATAGCGAGGTGACTGTATGGTAACTGTGAACATAGTAGACAATCCAGATGGTGTCATTTTAAAACAACACAGCATTGATTGTCAAGAGTCTATTTTTTGTAAAGTGGCCCTGTTATGAAAAAGAGCTTTCATGCAGTGTGTTACAGCTCTAAGTGAATAAAAAACATGCTGAAAAGCTTTAAATCTGAAAGTGCACCTTGCATAAAACTAATGTCTCTAAAAAAGAATGAGTCGACTTTGAATCCTTGAAACAATCAGTTTTTAAAATGTCTCCCAAGCCGTCTCATGTTGATGAAATAAAACACTAGCTAATTGCCGCCCACTTGTTAATCTTTTCGCACTGGTTCCGAATGAAAATGCTAATTCATTCTTTGCCATTTTTGATGCTGTTAAAAGCTCACAAACACTGCTTTAAATTAAATAGACTATTGACGGAGGGGTTTTAGAAAAATGAATCGTTAAAAGCAGTTTATTAACAGCTAGTGGCTGGAATAGGTACTGCAGTCAAATAAATAAAATAAAAGTCTCCTGCTCCTCCTCCTCAGACTTGACACTCATGTGAGTTGCCAGATTGAAGGCATTCAACAAGAAGCCTTGAGAACGAGACCCAACAAACTGACTTCAAACACCAGCAGTGACAAAAGCTGACAGTGTTGTTATCGCTCAAAATACGGCAGACTGCGTGAGAAAAATGAGCTGTCTATATCAGCAGCTATCAATAGTATTTGTCTTTTTTAAAAGGAGAAATGAAACAAGGAAATGCGAGAAATTCGCAGACAAGCAAATACATTAACAGCATTTGCTCCTCATTTTGAATAGGCCTCTCCGTTGTGTTGATGACTTTTGTAAGTTAAGGAGCTCATGTTGCTATGAAATTACTCACATATTGGTGTGCTTGGGAAAGATCACGCAACATTGAAACAGCATTCTGTCTGTGACGCCTCATTTATGTGCTTGTTTTCATCACTTTCACTTTAATTCTCATTGGTCTCACTCACACCAAAGGCCAAGATTAGAGCCCTACGAAAGCCGACATATGGAACATACCTAAAAACTAGTCAGACAGACACTCTCTGACGGCCCAACGTTGACCAACTGTCTGCTTGGTCCCCTGGCCTTTAAGTAAGTTGACTAGTTTATTTATTTATATTTTAATATGCCACTGATCACAGATCTTTTATGATGGATGCCGTCTCCACTACAAGATTTTATCCTGGTCTGTTTAGTTCAAAAGGTGAGTGTGGAGAGCTTCTAGCTAACATATGTGAACTTATAAGTCGAAAATTCAATGATGCTTTTCTGAGTAAGTTCATGTGAAGTGCTTCCTCTGGGAGTGGTATTATCTTTGTAGTGTGTGATGCATCACGATTCTCAAATCTTTTAGTACATTAAAAATTCTCTTTATGCAATGTGTGGCAAACAAATTTCATAACCAGTTCCAGACAGGTTGAAATATGCAATGGCACTGTATGGAATCATACAAACCAAAACAAAAACAAACATTCTGACACGGAACACACATTTTGAAGTAGAATAACTGGCTGTCGCATGTAATTTTTTTTGGGGTGTTTTTTTTTTTTTTTTTGTATTTGAACTTGTTTCTTAAATATCTGCAAAGGTATTATGGTATTTTATTGCTTTGATACAGTCCAAAAAATAAATAAATAAAAAATGACAGACAGTACCTTTAAATCATACAAAACCAGCATTGCATTAAAGTAGTATCACACTTATACTCTGGTCCCATGCATATGTTAATATGCCTTTCTCACACACACACATAACATGATTTCAAATGCATTCGCCGCTTCCAGGACATTTGGGTGCACAGAGATACGTGCAGGGCTTGTAGACTGTAATATTCGCGGTGGGATTTAAAGGTTCCAGTCTCCTTTTGCTTTCATTTAGATCATAATAACACACAGGGCCTATCTTCAAACACAGCATGCTGATGACATGCAGACCTGAAGCAGGACCCTATGGGGGCCTGCGCTCCGAGGTGAGTGTAACAAATACGGTGGGATTATTAGAGTGTCATGCGGCTAACGGTGGTGCCCACCAGCTGGGCCGATCCTCTCAGCTTATCTTCAGAAACCTGGCCCCTCAGGTTCAGGCAGCTTGAGGTGTAGAATATGCTAGGGCTTTTGCTTGGGCACCTATTTAACTCTTTAATGATTATCTATTGATTTTTAGGGGCAATAGAGAGTGGGATAATCCACAGCTGTGGGAGGAACATGCTACTAATTGCACAAGAGTATATCTATAAATAATATTTCTGCAATTTATCGCTGCATGAATAAAAGCCTTGTTAAGGCTATATGGGAGAAATCTACAGAGGAGAAAAATGACATAATTTTATGATGCTGGATTCAAAAATATCAATAAAAAACGTATATACACATATGTAAATATAAGAATTAGATAAAATACTAAATAAGAAATATTTTTTCAGATTAAATGTGGATTAACTTTATTAACGGACTTGAACAGTGAAATGTTAACAGTTTTAATGACTAAAGGACGAATTCAAAATGTGTACTTTAACCTATGTCTTCCTATGTATTAAAATGGGATATTTTTGAAGAGAGCGTCTGTATGGCAATTTTTCTGGTGATTGAGGGACAATACAAGACTTCTAACAAGTTGTTGTTAAAACAAAAATGCTATGAAATGCATCATATTTTGTGAGGAAGTGTGACGTGCTCAAGCAAAACAGTCTCTGTATACCCAAAATAAGTACGAAACATGTTATTGACAAGTGTCAATAGACGCTAACTGACTTCAAATTTATTAAAAATAATAATAATTAAAATTCAGCCCCCTGTTTATAGGTTTTATGCTACCTTGGATATATAATAAGGCCTTGTTTTAAAAGCGTGCTTTCTTGACCTGGAAGAAGTCATCCTTTTTTTCATGATAAATATACATTATTCCAGTTATGCCAAGCTCTAAAATATTTTATTCACGTACAAATTGTGAGTAAAAAAATAAACACTTTATATAACTGTTGCACCTATTAGTTGCTTATAAGCATGCATATTACTAGAATATTAGTCATTTATTAGTATTCATTACGCACGTATTAATGCTTGCTTCTACATCCCTAATCCTACCAATACCTAAACTTAACAACTACCTACTAACTATTAATAAAAATCAAAATTAAGAATTTATTGAGAGAAAGGTTGTAGTTTGTAGTTAACAAGTGTTACCTACTCTAAAGTTTTGCCAAAAATCTTTAATTTTATATCCATGAACAATGGGAAAATTTGACAACTGTTGTTAAAAATGGGGTCCTCAGAGTCAAACATACATTTTGACATACATTTATAGGAACGGTTCAACCAAAAATGAAAATGTGCTAAAAATGTACTCACCCTCAAGCCATCCAAGAAGTAGACAAGCTAGTTTCAACATCAGAACATATTTGGAAAAATGCAGCATTGCACCGCTTGCTCACCAATGGATTCTCATGACGTGAAAGGGTGCTGTCAGAACAAGAGTCTAATCAGCCAATAAAAACATCACAATAATCTACTCCGTCAATCAGTTAACATCTTGTAAAGAAGATCTAAAATGTGAGCTAGTCCTCTATTCCTAATATTAGTAGAGGACTCATATTTACTGCTTTAAGTTGTAATTAAATTCAGCTTCGCAGTCTTACACGTCAACCTGCACGTTGTTGTGCTGTGGTGCTCATGTGGGCGATGCAGGATCCAGTCTGGCGTGTGTTGGTGTCAATCCACTCTCTAAACAGTAAAAGTGGCATAAGGCCAGAAAGGAAGAGCGGCAGGTTTTGATGTGTTTTTGGATGGCGTTTGGAGACAGCTGTGTACGGGATGTGGCAGGTGAGGAGAGCAGCTGCCGCCTCCATTGTCTTGAAACGAAGTGCGTGACAGATCATGACATCAGCCTCCCACACACAGACGCCCATCACTCGGAGCTGTCCTGAAGCATGTAACGCGCTGGCTCCTCTCGCTTGGTGTTGCGCTAAGACTAATATCATTTGCTGTAAAACTCTCTTCCTGAACACAGTTTAGCACATCGTTTGGACTAAAATCTGAAACTTTGCTTACCATTTACTCACAAAACAGTGTTGTTTCAAACCTGTATGAGGGTAACCAAACAACTTAAGGGTGGGTAAATAACCTTTATTTTGAGCTTTTGCTGCAGTTTAGGTTTACAACAACAAATAAATACTAAACCTGGTCAGAGGCAATACCCCTTGTGGGCAGCGTGATGATATTTTCCAATCCTGCCCCGTTCTCTCTCTTTCTCCCCCTTGCTTCCTGTCAGCTCTGCACTATAAAGGCAAAAAGGCATCTTAAAAATTCCAAACCTGTCCTATATTTCAACAACACACTCAGATCAATAATTCTTAGTGTTTTGACTCAAAAAGGCTTGTTGTTCAACACAATATTCAATGGTCCCCCTCCATATGCATAGATATTTCCTCTAAAAGAGAGGGTTCTTTGTAGAACCTTTTATTCTATTTTTTCTTTTAACCCTTTATTTTAAGGGTGTTAGTTCTATTCTGTAGTTTAAATGTATTAATTTGAATACTTTTACATCATCCCGAAGCATTATTTGAGAAAAAGGTAAGACGACTGTAAAACTAATGTTTTTGATTACCGTGCTTTTCTTGGTATAACATGTAAAGTCTATGGGTTTTGAATATTGCAATCATCCAAACTGATACCACATGCGTTTGTATGTTAAACACATTCATTTAAACTCAGTGCAATATGAAAAACTACATTTCTACAAAACTGCATAAGCACAAAGATGTCAATATTGTCACCACAACAATACGTTATCAAATTCCCCACTATTATCCTCTTCTTATAATTCGAATTCTTTTAACTTTCTAGTATAGGTCTATAATTAATGCTCCAGGGCTACAACTTATCATCCACCGGACAAACTTTAGGCCTGGGGTGTTAAATATTCCCTCGATGGCATAAATATGCACACGCAATCTTAATTACGTCTTCAAAAGTAGAAAAGAAGAAAGCAAAACTACTCTATATTTGGATTTCCACTTTAAAGACGCGGATGATACAAGTGGCCGATTGGAAATGTTCAATGCGGTGACAGAAGCTGGTCCACTGTCTTGAGCAGATAAGAGAGCAACCATCAGAAGGGAAAACATAAACTCAGATGATCAGTGTCCTCCTCAAGCACACAGTGGGAGTGGATCAGAAACAAATGGAAGTCTTTGAATCTGGCTGGCTTTAATATCTCCCGCACTGTAACATCAGTAAGGTGACATTTCAGCGGCGCCATCAAGATCCAACGCCGGCCACGGCGCTTCAGCAATCAATTCTCCATGCATAATAGCCTGCTAGTGTGTACAACATAAATCAGGCCTCCTCTCCACCCTCCGTTTTAAAAGGAGGACATCATCTATACTGGAAAAAAGAAAAGGTCTGATAAGGCAGAAGGCAGGAAACTGAAGGTAAAGAGAGGACAGATAGCAAAACTCCTTCATTTGTATAAAAAAGGTACACATGACTAACAAACACTACCATTCAAAAGTTTGGAGCGGTGAAGATGATGTTTTAAACAAACCAATGCTTTTACTCAGCAGGGACAGTAAACAGGCACTAAAGACAACGTGTAATGTTAAGATATTTCAGTGACACTTTATATAACGGTTACACCTTGATTATTAGCATGCATATTACTAGAATAATAGCCATTTATTAGTGCTAATTAAGCACATATTAATGTCTTATTCTATATCCCTAATTCTACCCAATACCTAAACTTAAATACCTCACTGACTATTCTAAAGCGTTAACAATATTTCTAATGTTTCTACAAATATCAAGCAATACAGCTATTTTCAACACTTGTAATGATGAGAAGACCTTTATTGAGCAGCAAGTCAGGATATTATAATGATTTCCGAAAGTATTTATTTTTAACCAATGCAAACAAAAATGGTCATTTGCTGAAAAAATGAAATAAAGATATAACTTTCTTTTCACTAAATTAACTAAACTAACTAAAATAAAAGGTAACACTTTACAATAAGTAACACTTAACTGCTAACTATGACTTTTCCCTCAATAATCTAATTTATTATACAGTAATTAGTAGCTGTTACGTTTAGGTATTGATTAGGAATGTAGAATAAGGCATTTATATATGCTTAGTTAGCAATAATAAATGATTAATATTCTAGTAATATGTGTGGAAATAACTAAGCAACCAATGTGTGGAACTGTAAAATAAAGTGTTACCGAAAAAAAAAAGAAAGTAATATACGCTATAAAAGCTTCTTAATGATACAATGTATCAATGTAAGGATCGTGTGACACTAAAGACTGGGGTAAAGGTGCTTGAAATTCAGCTTTGCATCACATGAATAAATTACATGTTCAAATATATTCAAATTTTTCAAAGTTTTTACAATGTTACTGCTTGGAAATAAAAAAGCAAGCTTGGTGAAGATATCTCTTTTCAAATGTGTGTGTGTATATATATATATATATATATATATACTTATTTCCTGTGGGATTGAAAATCACAATAAATGTCCAAAATCTTGATTTATGATTCATCTGCAATAGATGATATTTGATCAGATTCTTTAACTGTGTGTTTAAATGCTTCTTTATATCTGCTATGTTTGGATTCTGACTACGCTTGACCTCTCGGTCAGGTGAATTATGTCACGGAGCGACGAATGCCAAGCATCTATCAGCGGCATGTTTAACAAACAGAGCCACTCTTTCTCCTTATTTCCATCTGTATACTATCACAGGGCTGTCAGCACACGGATTGGCCTGCGGTTCAGCGGATGAAAGGAGAAAGATCCTGTTGAGTGAATAATCTCGGCAGTTTACAGAGAGAGGAGCTGGTGTCAGCTTGACAGAGTCGGGTTGCACACAGGTTTGAGGATTCACACACAATCCCATCGTCTCTTTAAGTTTGGACGGGCGAATGTGAAATCAATGGTACATCCATGTCAGAGATTGTTTGTGTGGGACTCACTGGCTCAGAAATGAAATAAAACTCACATTTCTCGCCTTAAAGAAAACAGAACGCGATAAAGTGCGGCTGAACTTGCGTTTTTTAGTCTGAACTTGCATGGATCGCTGTATTGATTTGGCATTTCTAAAGTTTAACAGCTCTTGATGTCGAAGAGCTATAGGTTCACAATAAGAATACAGTGAAGAGTAAATAACAATATTTGAACTTTCAACAAAAAAAAAAAGAAAAAGAAAAAAGAAAAAGAAGAACATAAAGATAAAGATTCTTAAAAGAGTCTTAAATCTGCTGATGTTGTTACATAAACTAATTAAAGTGAGATTCATTAATTGACCTGCAGGGGGCAGTATTACAAAATATCTAACTGAACATTTATCAGTAATATTAGTTATAAGAGAATTAAATGGATAATTTTGTACTAATAATAAACCTTTTATTTAAATGCTTGTCATTTTAAGACAACAATTCCGGGGAAATTTGATGTTAATAAAAAAATTAAATAAAAGAATAAAATATAAATTAATAAATAATAAAACAATTATAATAATATTACTATGAACTAATACAATAATAAAAACTATTATAGTAGCTATAAAGTACAGTAGCTATTGAAGTATTATGTGACACTGAAGAAAAGTCATTAAAATAGCTTGTAATATCTAAAAATCAATAAATAAAATAAATTATTGAAAGATTACTAGCAAAACGTGTAGTACTACTTCAAACCATTGTATTATTACTTCCTCACATTTTATAATGAAAGTTCTTAGTTAGACATTTGTATTAGATTAAATTAGTAACATTTGATGATTACATTTCATAAGTAAAGAGTAAATAACTCACTTTAAACAATATAAAATTCAATTTTTGGATGTTAACATAATGCTAAGCCAACAGCGTGACACTAATATAAAACACAAATATAATACATTTTATTTACATTTTTTATTGCAGTACCAATGCCATATTGAAGGCCAAATTTGAACACATTAAATAAAATAAATAAATAAATAATAATTAATTCAGTTATAATCATAATAAAATCAGTTAAATAATATAATATCTGCATTACTAAAACCAGCAGGAGTAAATAGAAATATAATAAGTCAGTTATTGAAGGAATTATTAATACCTCAAACGCTCCGTTTATTGTGATGAAACGTTTATTTAGTCATGCTTGTCACGGGTATTGCGCAATGGCCTGTATCTGGCCATTGTTTTGGTGCGTGTTGTAAGTCTATTGACACCCCAGTGTGTGAAGACAAAGTTGCAGAAGAGCTCAGAGCATCTCTGTCTTAGTTTAAGCTTGGCTTCTCTCTAGCCTGCCTCCACTTCATATGCAAAGGAGAGAGAAAAGCGCTCTAGTCTTTGGCTAAAGCACTTTCCTCTTCAAATAACCTAAAGTGACAACAGCGGCAGGATCACGGCCAAGTGCGTGGTGCCACTCGCTGATGTATAATGCATTTAGCCTCTTCTCTGGCCTTGATTGTGCGCATTACTGGGGGGAAACGAACAGGCGGCAAAACAAATGTTACTTTTCATTCTGTTTTACATACAGGGAAAACACAAGTCTTTCAAGTTGCCTCTGTCTTTTTTCTGTATGTCTGTCTATCTCGCTTTCCTCGTTCACAAACACAGACAGACTCAGCTGTACTTCTCACAATAGTGGCCTCAAAACCTCTTTGGAATTAAATTATAACATAATATAAGTGTAAATAAACAATATTCAAATAATAGACTTAGTCTTAAAAGCTTTAAAAATGTCTCTGACTGGCATCTGTCTGAACGTTTTTCATAACCACAGTCAGTGGAAATTAGAAAAAAGTGTTTATTATGTTTGAAATACGGATATATTTATCTCACAGAAACGCATGCTGCAGGAGGCCTTAATTCATCCTCCGGAGCCACGGTTTATTATATTTCACATGTTTTGGACTGTTAAAGGGAACCACTCACCTACTGCAATAATAGAGCTTAAAAGTGCCAGGACAATTTTTAATATGACTTCTTCTTTGAAAGAAGAAAGTCAAGTACACTAGGATGCTTCAGAGATAAGTGAAAGACAGGCTAATTTTCATTTTTGGGTGAACTAACCCTTTAATAATAAACATTTTCTTTGATGGTTTGTTATCGAATGCACTATAATTCAGATACTAAAAGCATGGCTTAAATGTCAAAATACCATTTGGGCCACCATAAACAAATATATCTTTGAGCTAATGAGTTGAATGGTTTCTTACATCACTCTCTGACTCTCTCTTGCAGCAGTGTTCCTCAGGGTCCTGCCCTCGGCTGCATCTTTTATTAAATAAACACGGCTGAAGGGCTGCAGGTAGCTCCCAGGCCCATGCGAATTTAGGGCCTGTTTGGTTTGAGTCTTTTTTATTAGAGTGGATCGAGATTTAAGCTCCATAACGGTGCCGTAGCGATTCTCCCAGACAGAGGCCCCGTCCCCCCACAGCAGCGCCTGTATCAAAACACGGGCCCCTTTGAAACCTACAGCAAAGCTCTCACTCCCTCTCTCTTTCTCTGTCCTCATCCCACAAGAGAAACCCAATATCTCTGAATACAGTCATTTCCTTTAGTAATAAGCTCTTTTAGCTATTTTTATGACTGCTGAACCATCTAGATCTTTATTTTCTGAATAAATCGCGGATGTGTTTGTCTATGCGAGGGCATTGTGGTATTGGGTCTCTATGATGTTCGCCCTTTCAAGTCTATTGTGTTATATTTAGGACAAAACTACAACATTTAATGTGTGATGGTGAGATTTTGTAATGCTTTCTGTAAGAGTTCAGTCTCTTCAAGGCTCACCAAGGCTGCATTTACTTGCCTGAAAATGCAGTAAAAACTAACACTGTTAAATGAATAACTTTTCTATATGAATATTGTAACATAATGGGCATGACAAGGAGGTTGCGGCTTTAAACGGGTGTGGTTGAACAACAGAAAACTAGTGGTGTTCGGTTCTTGAGCGAATTGTTCTTTTGAGCAGGTTTCAGGAAGTAACCAGTTGAGGCTGTTCGTGAATTAAACTAATGAAACTTTAGCTCTGGGTTGATGACCTAGGGATGCACAGCCGAAGCAGCAAGTCCAACTCAAAGAGAAGCGAATGAACCGGTTCAACCAACGGTCGAAGTTTGCAGAGGGCTCAACAAGAACCGAATAAGCTGTGACAAAGTTTCTTGGAGATTACTGATGAATGAGTTGACGATACTGTGCAAGTCTGAGGTGTGCACTGGAAATATGCTTATTGTGATAATAATTTATACTTCATTAAAACCTGCACAAACCTTTCAGTCCATTGATGTAAATAATTTTTACTGCAGTTTGTTGTGGATGCATATTGCTGCTTAAGTGAAAGTTTATAAAACTGGTTTACTCATTCTTTCTAGCTAGAGTAGACAGAACACATCCATGTTTGTGCATCAGTGTCTGTAATGTGTGTTGTCGGTGTGAACATTTTAGAAATCTTATCCAAAAGCATTCCTACAGCAAACAACAACATCCAAGGCAAGGCAAAAAAGAATAATCCAACAACGGGATAAAGTCAGGATGATCTTAAACCAGAAAGATATCCCAAGTTTCGTATTTAATGCTTTAAATTGACCAAGAGCTTTCTAAACAAATAAATAATAATTCTACAAAACACACTGACCCTAATCTTTTGAACAATATAAAATGAATAGCTTCAACGTGCAAGCCCGGTGTCATAGAAAGGGCTTTGCCTAAACCAGGATTAGGCCATAGTCCATCAATTAGGACATTTAAGTCATCTTTATAAACATGCCTCAGAGAATAAGCATTACTGGCGTGCATCTTAAGATTTAAAAAGGCACTGACATGTTTTAAGATCACTCAGCACAAGTTTCTTTCAGTTGAAACAGCTCAGATTAACATTTAGGGGGGCAAAGTATGAGGAATAATAACAGTAAACTACCACTACTAATCATTACAGCTGAAAACATTTGAGCACAGGCTCTTTTTCTCTGCACACACACACAGTGAGCTGACCAGACACACACTCACACACAGAGGAATGTGCAATAACATGCCTATGATTCGGGCCACGGGAGCTCATTGGGAACGGGCAGTCCTCCAGAAAGATCCGTGTGGCCGCCCACTTCTTACATCACCGTGCCATTCTTATCACACTCTCTAATGCTCTCAGCTGCCCCTCTGTGACATCATTTCCTGCCCCAGCTGGGTGGTGACATAAACCTACAGCAGACCTCTCTGATAGCTTTGGATCAGGCTGTTATGCCAGAAACGGAGGACATGCACGAGGGTTGTGGGAAACACAACATGCTGGCATTGAATGCACACAGGGGAAGAAGACTAAAGGATCCAGCTGTAAGATTTAAAACGTCATGGGAAAAGACGAGCGCTTTCCACTTCAGTTTATGAACATAAAGGATATAATACATTTCAGATTCATAACATCAGTTCCTGTTTCTGGAGTATAGTTGTGACTGGATAGTCTCATCTGCTGGCAGATGCTGGAACTACAACACCAGCTTCATCACATCTATTCAAAACTGTTAATGACTTATAAAATAACAAATAACGAATTACATAAAAAAACAAAAACAAAATGACAACGCACTCAAAATTATTAGATAGTTCATACTCAGGGAACTGGTAAAATATCTATTTTCAGGATTTTTGTGCATATAGAAAGTACAATATTGCTTAAAAGTTTGCTGTTTGTAAGGTTTCAACAACTGCTTCCTATTTCCATTACTACAAAGAGGTTTATCTAAGTGTTTAGTATAAGTATACTACTTTAAACTAAAATTAGCAAAGTATACTTTTAGTCTGTACCTGTATCAGAAAAGGGCTGTCCTTCTCAGAAATTAACGTAAAATGTCGAAATATATTTGAGCTATATTGTACTCCTAGAATCCATGTTTTCATTGTTCATTGAAATCATTGCAAGACAATAAGGGACATCGTAAACTTAAAGTATGACGTAAAGGTCACTTAAAGAAAACGTACAAGTATACTTGCGGTAGTTTACTGAGACTATACTTTATCTATCATTATCTATATTAAACTATCAGTATACCTATAAATTCACTTTCAGTATAGTTGCAGTTCAAGCTTTGATGTTGTTGTGTACTAAATGTTTACTATTTAAAATATAGCCTATTTTTGTATACTAGAAAGTGGGCCATTTTAAGTCTTCTTTCAAAACAAATATTTATCTTTGATATTTTGAGTCCTTTCGAGACTGCATCTATAACACATTCTCATCTGAAGCGTGTTATGCAGCTCAGATAAACTATAGCTGGCTCTTGATAGAACACAATTACCATCCAAGGCAGACAAGTCGGCCACTTTTCCCGAAGTTTGTTAACTTCACAATTTCCTTATTGTTCCACGGCATGAAAATAACTCCCTAACAGCCATACGTTTTCATTCTCCTGCCTCTGTGGAGGACTCGAAAATGAGACTTTATGTTTCATACACGCCGCATCTCAGTGGCTTCAATAATCCTGCAAATGAAATCGATTCTCTCTCTCCCTCTCACCAATTCAGATCCCAGCTGGGTTTCCCATATGTGGCCATAATGAGGAACGGCAAAGTCAATCCCTACTATCGGCATACCTGCTAAAGCTCGGCCTCAGCAGAACATCCAATCCTTCTGTAATTACCCATAATGCAAACAGACGCACTGTGTCAGCCACATTTTTTTTTTTTTTTTGAATAACGTTGTCTGTATTTCCATAAATATTGACTCATGGATTTAATGCGGTTCATTATATGGTTCTCAGAGGTGTGCTGCGTTATTCAGAAAAGAAAAGAAGCAGTGGATCCAAACAGTGCAGAAAGTAAACACGTTTGTTGCTTGCGTGCGTAAATTATTTGTTTCATCTTAAATCTTAAGTGTAAATCTCAAGATACAGTCAATAATGATTTTCCCAGAATACCGACAACATTTCAAACTGTTAATGCTGCTCTGTTGCTTTCTGAATTGGAAAAGAAACTGATTTTCTTCACAATTACCTGCGAGGTCTGCCTCACTTTTCCCAGAAATGGCTCGTTTCATGTGTATTCTGCCAATTGTGAACAAATGATGTTTTTTTTGGGGGGGGGGGGTTTGGGGCTGCTCCAGCCTCA
>JAUMHG010000007.1:2137390-2160774 GCA_032359395.1 Enteromius anoplus | reverse complement strand
ATGAACATAGCAGTAGTCATTTACCCCCGACATCTGAGTGACTGAAGACGCGGGGGATTAACGTTACGTTTGGTTCTGAAGGGAAACGCGTCCTTGATCAACCGAAATGCATTTATGTTCATGCGCATCATTCATGACCCACCCTAACCTACAGAAGCAGTGAGTATAATGTCTTCTAATCTTTGCAAATCCCTTTCCTAATAATGTGCTAATTAGCAAGTTTCACTATGAATATGGCTAAAAAAAGATCCTCTGAGAGCGACTCGGAAAAGAGGGGCGGAGTCAGCGGAGCTCATGTAGGTTTAAAGGGGAAGTACACAGAACAGAGTGATTTCTAAAGAGCTGTTTTTGACAGGGGAAAATGAGCCCTTTTTAAACTATCTTTGAGAAATTTTAGAGGAGTCTATATTACAAACTTCCCATTAAGATCCTAAAGAATAATATTAGCTTGTGGAAAATTGCCTTTGTATGACTCCTTTAATGCGCAATACCAAGTGTGTCCTCTAGTAGAAAATGGTTCTTCATTTGTGTCTGATGATTCCAGTCATTTTGAATAACCTTTTTTAGACAAGTGTCAGAACCTTTACAGAGTACCTTTTGTATCATTCTAATTAAATAAACATTACATTTTTGATGAGAGCACCTGAGGGTGTACACGTGCAGTTTTTTATTTGTTTATGCACACATCTGCCCTTCAACACCTAGAGATCCGGTGCTCTGTTGACTGATAGAGATAAGAGGTTCATGCTGTACACCACCAGCTTCTCCAGGTTAAAGATTAGGAGAACATTAGCGCTGACGACTGTGGGAAAAACACAAACCAGAGCCACGCATACCAACCCAGTGAAGATTTCTCGCCCTGAGCAGGGACTTTCCCTTTCAGGAAACCAACAGCGTCTGCTTTGAGATTTTGCTTCAGTCCTGTGGACGTCCAGAAGCAGGTGGGGTTTGAGCTGTGCCAATGTTTCAAGGCTGGGGGATTGCTTTTGTTTCTGGATATTGTCTGCCAAACCGGTTTGTTGAGCGCACGGTAAAACATTCCCAACACAGATCCGGCGTGGCTCGCTGTTCACAAACCCAGCCATGTGAACGCCACAGCTGTTGGCTGTTTTTTCTGAGTCAACCAGAGACATATGCATTAGCCCGCGGCCCAAATAGTCCTTTTCCTCACCCATCTGTGTGTTTTCAGATGAGTCAGGCAATCTTTGGGATGTCCTGAACAGACCCAGGCTCCCTGTTAAACTCAGCAGGACCACCACAGAAGGAAGAACCCATGAAAACTCTTCAGCGCTGGGAAGGCAGGTCAGAAGATGGCCACCTTTTCCTCGACAGGTCTCCACTAAGAGCTGCTCCAGCATCCAGTCGTGGCTGCTGTAGATCCCGCTCACGCTCCACGCTAGAAAACATCCCAAATAGCCAACTCGACTGGTGAGGGATTCACTAGCATCTCGTCCCTTTGTTCGACCGTCTTGAGGACACAGCAGGTCGACCAACAACTCCACAGCAATCAGAGGAGGCATCAGCAGCAGCACGACTCCATAGGCCTTGCAAAGAAAGAGCAGAAACCGAAGCGCGATGACATCCGAAGATGCGTGAAAAGGTGTCAACCAGGACTCCATGAACCAGACGTAGAGCAAAAACACTGGAGGAACACAAAACAGGCCTTAAAGGAAGTAGTTGTTGAGTAGATGTTGAACAGAATAGTAAAGCTTTTAAGCTGAAACTGTGGTCCTTGGTGATTTATAAAAGGCAATGGCTGACCATTTTTTTTAAATGAATACCAGTTGCTCCTGGTGATATAATGATGTCTTATGAAGGCAAACAATCGGTCTGTGCAGGAAACTGATTATTGTTACCCAGAATCTTAAGCAAACAGGGAAATCTGATTCAATTCACTAGTTCATTTACTTAATCACAAAATGACATCCAGGTATACGCAATTATATTAGTGCTGTGACTAATTGTAATTAATCGCATTCAAAATAAAAGGTTTTGGTTTACATAATAGATGGGTGTTGTGTATATAAATATTTGCACATACAGCATCTATTTTGAAAATATTTACATTTGCATGTATGGTACAATGGGGCAAACATAAATGCAACAACATATTTTGGGTGAAAATAAATTTTTAATAAATACGTTTTTGTTTTTTTTCCCACACAAGGAGTAAAAGGCCAATGGTATTGATTCAATTACTTCAGCTAAAATGTTTTTCAAATAATGTCTAAGTTAATACATGTTCAAAACAGTCACTTTAGTGAAGTTTGTACTATTTTCTGCTTATTTCGAAAAAATAAAAGCATTGTTTTTTGTCCAATAGCTAAATATACCGTCATTAAAATGTTAATATAAAAAATGTTTTAAAATACAGAAACAAAATCATTTTAAAAAGTAAAGATTCTGGGAATTTTGAAGGAGATCCAATAATAATTGAATATCCTGTATATTTACAGTAGTAACAACAAATGACATTTTATTATATGATATCATGTTTTTAAATATGACGGTTTCATTCTAAGCATGGTGATTATATCTAACATAATATATGATATTTACCATCTGTATCTAACAATGTCAAGTCAAAAAAATGGAA
This sequence comes from Enteromius anoplus, assembly GCA_032359395.1. Taxonomy (NCBI): domain Eukaryota; kingdom Metazoa; phylum Chordata; class Actinopteri; order Cypriniformes; family Cyprinidae; genus Enteromius; species Enteromius anoplus. Next base: position 2,158,178 of record JAUMHG010000007.1, on the reverse strand, counting down.
AGGTCAGCCATCTATTAATTATCATGTTATTCACAGTGCCTTCTACCTCTTTAGGCTTTTTATCCCTAATACCATACTTTTACATAGTCTTTCATTATTTAAATACTGTGGCTTTATTTATATTAAACTCACAAAGAGGCACCTTCACCCCATTATAACTGATATATAGCTATTTATTATATTCATATAATTTATATCAATATATACATATACATGTACGTGTGTGTTTTTATATACATAAGAAATATTCACAGTACACACACATATATTATGTAAACAAAATGTTTTATTTTGGATGCGATTAATCATTTGACAGCACTAAATTATATTATTAAACGGACAGAATAGCATTTTAATAATGTCATTAATTATTCACCCTTATTCCAAACCTGTAAGACCTTTGTTCATCTTCAAAACACAAATTGAGATATCTGTGATGAAATCTGAGAGCTCAATGTGACATCAGTGATTCATCCATCATTAAGAGAATAATTTAGTTGTGCAAAAAAATTAAATAACTTTTTTCAACAACTATTTTCCTCTACATGCATGAAATAACTTGGAGACCTGTGCTGCTCGAGCCATGCATTTAATCCGATTTGCTGAACTGATTCAACCAGTTCACTAGAAAAGAATCGGTTCAAAAGAATGATTCACTCATGAACCAGACATTACTCCGGATCATTTACCCGAGGTTCTGGATTACAGACAATGTTGTAAATAATGTTTGGTTTAGCTTCATAAGACCTCGGTATATGGTCAGAAGCCACAAGTAGTATTAATTATGTGCTCCTTGATGTGCTCTGCTTTTTTTAAATCTCAAACTATTCTCATTTTATGAATCATAAAACAGTAGCTAGTCAACATCTACTGCGCTACTAAAGAAAAAATGTTCCCTATATCTTTGTAAATTATTTTTGGGTGAGTTGTGAATAAAGTGGACAGGGTACTGTATGTGGTTCTGCTTACCGGTGACCACCAGGTCTGTAAATAACAGCAGGAAGCTACAGCACAGACTGACCGCAGTGATGGTGTGTGGGATTACAGACGGAATCAACAGCATGCTGCTCATCAGTTTGCACAAACACACACGCAGCGTGACACCCAGAACACCCTCCATCTTTACACACACAAAAGACATTAAAAATACACCGTCACTTGATGTTTCATTTAAGAGTTGTGGTGCACAATCTCTGGAAGGAAGTTGATGATAAATGTACACGATATCAAAGTCAGATGATGTTCACGCCCCAAGATTCAATTATGAAATCAAACCTGAGCCGATTTATTTTCTTAAAATAAATCTATCTATATCTATCTATCTATCTATCTGTCTCTCTGTCTATCTGTATGTCTTTTTATCTGTCTGTCTAACTCTCGCTCTGTCTGTTTGTCTTTCTATCAATCTCTCTGTCCGTCTGTCTGTTACTCTATCTGTCTGTCCGATTGTCTGTCTGTCTCTCTGTCTGTCAGTCTGTCTATCTATCTGTCTCTCTATCTGTCTGTCTGTCCGTCTATCTGTCTGTCTGTCTCTCTGTCTGTCAGTCTGTCTATCTATCTGTCTGTCTCTCTATCTGTCAGTCTGTCTATCTATCTGTCTGTCTCTCTATCTGTCTGTCTCTCTGTCTGTCCGTCTATCTGTCTGTCTCTCTGTCTGTCAGTCTGTCTCTCTATCTGTCTGTCTCTCTGTCTGTCCGTCTATCTGTCTGTCTATCTATCTGTCTGTCTCTCTATCTATCTGTCTTTCTACCTGTCTGTCTCTGTCTGTCCATCTATCTGTCTGTCTGTCTGTCAGTCTGTCTATCTATCTGTCTGTCTCTCTATCTGTCTGTCTATCTGTCTTTCAATCTGTCTGTCTGTCTCTCTATCTGTCTTTCTATCTGTCTGTCTGTCTCTCTATCTGTCTATCTGTCTTTCTATCTATCTGTCTTTCTACCTGTCTGTCCGTCTATCTGTCTTTCAATCTGTCTGTCTGTCTATCTGTCTTTCAATCTGTCTGTCTGTCTCTCTATCTGTCTTTCTATCTGTCTGTCTGTCTCTCTATCTGTCTATCTGTCTTTCTATCTATCTGTCTTTCTACCTGTCTGTCCGTCTATCTGTCTGTCCGTCTATCTGTCTCTCTATCTGTCTCTCTGTCTTTTTATCTGTATCTGACTGTCCGTCTGTCTGTCTAACTATCTGTCCATCTATCTGTCTGTCTGTCTCTCTATCTGTCTTTCTATCTGTCTGTCTGTCTCTCTATCTGTCTGTCTGTCTCTCTATCTGTCTGTCTCTCTGTCTGTCTGTCTGTCTGTCTATCTGTCTTTCTGTCTGTCCGTCCGTCTGTATGTGTATCTTTCCGTCTGTCTATCTGTCTATCTGTCCTTCTATCTGTCTGTCCGTCTATCTGTCTGTCTGTCTATATGTCTTTGATTATTTATAATTAATGATTATTTATAATTGTATTATTATGTTATTTTATTTTAATTAGAAGCAACAGATGCCATGGATATACAGATTTTCTTAAATGTGAATTTTTTAATATTTCATTTGAATTAATTTATTCATTTTTTTGTGAAGGACATGCTTGACAGATTTCTGTCTTTAATATATAAATGTATCTATATTTTTTTATATTGTACTGACAGGTACAAGTATTTTTCATGCATGTATTTAAAAAAATACAAAGTTATTGTTCCTTATTTATAAATGTTATTATTTTTTTTAAATAGAATGCCCTGATTTCCTTTAGATGTAATTCACTGGGCCACGGTTAATTGTGATTTATCACAACCAAATAAAAGTTTTTGTTTATATGTGTGTTATGTATACATAAACACACACACTTTCATGTATACATTTAAGAAAAATGTCATGTTTATATATAACATCCATTCATATATAATTGTATGAATATATACATATAAGTAAATAAATACTGTATAAGTATTTATATACAGATATATAAAGAAAAACTTTTTAAATGGGATTAATCTCATTGAATTTTCCCTCTTTGGAATAAAAAGAGGAGTTTTGTCCCTAATCTCAATAATCAGTGATATTCAGATTTTCTCAAATGAAGTCTGGGGTGTCTGCAGTAACTGACACTACCAACATCTGCTGTTCAGCACTTCTAGTGTTTTTTCTTGTTCAAGCATTGCTGTCAATTTGTTGATTGTAACATGTCTCGCGCTCTCACGTTTCTGTTTTTTCTAGTTTGTTTCTAATTGAAATAATTGTTCAAATCTTTTTCTACATGTTGCCACTCCATGAAAATCTAAATCAACAGCATTTTCCATGTGCTCATAATTACAGGGCCAGCACAACCTAATGCACTCACTCACCGGAAACGCGAGCTGAGGGGATGTGACCTCAGACATGTGAGGAGCTGCAGGTCCGAGCACAGCAGCAGTCGATCAGCGGCGGTCCACTTGTCTCTCTGACTCCTCAATGAGTGTTTGTGTGCATTTCTCCTCGCCCTCACCCAGTGGGACGTGTCTAAACATTAACGTTTTTGGTGATGTTACCTAGACTCAAAGCACGTGCCTGTGTGGAGGGAGTGACAGTGAAACCCGTCCATCTGCTTCCTGCACGACCACAGGTGTTCAGATGTGCACATGCGACGTGTAGTGAAGTTCTGGTGACAAACACAAACACACAGCACGCTTCGTTGAGCTTTATTTGACTGACTCAGCGTATTTGACTAATGTTTGAGACTGATCTACGCCCCCCGCTGCAGTCTGACTAAAGAGCACTGAGCGCGTGCTGCCATCTAACGTTCAGTCAAGAGAACACAAGAAAGGAAATGGTCGTAAAAGAGTAGTATTTTTTCTTTACCTAATCAATTGCAACTTTTTTATTTATTTATTGTTAGCAATTTTTTTAAAACGTTCATAGCCTACAGTTTTTTTTTTAATTTACCAGTGGCAAATGGTAAAGTAGTTTATTTTATTTCAAGAATTATGTATTTAATTTAATTTACTGAGTTTTTAAGTTTTTATGGTTATATTTTTTTGTTTCTGATTAGAAATTAATGTATATGTGTGTGTTGTTGTTTTTCAGCATACATCAAGTTAACAATAAAGCTAAAATGTTTTTATTTTTCATTTTATTTTTTCACATTTAACTATATAATAACCGTGATCAGAAATTAATATTTACTTTACATAATTAACTGAGAATATGCACTATTAGACACAAACATATTATAATATTAGTAATAATACATTTACACTTGTCTCTTGAAAACATAGCCAACCAGTCACCAAGGTTTACCAATTTTAAACGGTGTTATTCATCTTTATAACCCTTTTAAATGAAAGCCTTATGCTTAAATGATTGAAATATGTCATTTCTTTACTATTCTATATATAGTATTTAATTAATCTGATGACTGCATTAAGATATTGAAAACTAAATAATAACTAGACTGGTTGTTTATTGTTTTTGCGTGCACAAAGTAGGCTATTCTATTCTATTCCTAATCAAATATAACCACTGTTTCCGTTCCATGAGACACAGAGGTATACATGGATGTTTTGCAATTCGTCAGTGCAGTTAAAAACAATGTCTAATTTAAAATAAGCTTTTTAATAGAAAACTAATACTACAGTATCCATTCTTTCTATGAATCACTCCATACATCGGTTTGCTCTTTTGAGCTCCCTATCGTCGAAATCAGTTCTCTGACACCTCATAGGACACGACGGTAACACAAAATGTTAAACAGTCCTGATTTTGAACGATTATTTTAATGCGGGAAGCTATGAGGTGTATTTGATCATGATTCCGCTGTTCTAGCGCGGCGCCTGCAGCACCCAGAAGTGAACGGCAGGCGACCCGGAAGGTCTGAACTCCCTCTGAAGGCAAAGCCGAAAGAACATCTGAACCTTACATTAAATCTAATAAATCCACGGTCGAGGTGTGCAAGGTACGTCTGTCGCGCTCTTTTCATCTTCACGATCGCGTAGAAATTTAGTTGACGTGTGCGTGGTGCGTTAAAGCGGCGCTAGCAGTCATCCGAGTGAGCAAAAAGTTCAAATAAAAGAAAAAAAAAAATTCAAAAGCAGACGCATGTTGCAACAATGTTGCATCTGCACGCGCCTGCATAATTGCGTCACAATATAAATGTTCGATTTTCGCTGGAGAGATGCGCGTCTCTTTCCATCTGCGTGGTTTGGTCGCATCGCATGATTGTTGTAGGAAGTCTCTCGTTTTTTTCTCCTCTCTTTTTTTTTTCCTCCTCCAGCCGGGCTATTCAAACCTGCAGATCTAAGTAAACAATCATTCGCGCACTTAATGCAAATAATGCGGCGTTTTACGCGTCGCTCTTTTCATCTGAATTCACACGCTTTATTTTTGAGGCAAACATTTTTGGGATCTGCAGAATATGGCGCCCTGTCCTTATAAAAATAAGACAGGCTGCCATTTTTGTTTTCCTTTTGTCTGAAATTTTTAATAAAACTGTCTGAGAATGTGGGAGAGGCAGACACCGGGGACCTGGACTTTCAGAAGCCACGAAACGCGTCCGCTCGCCTCCGTTATTTTGCGACTGTTTTTAATTTGACGTTTGATCAAAGGCGACGTGCTTTAATTGAGAATAATTTCAAGGATGCCGATAGAATAAAAGAAAAAGTTGAGTAAGTTTTATCTCAGTTTGTATCAAAGCCTCGGAGACGTGTCATGCTTCGCCAAAATCTTGTTTTGATATTTAAATGTCGTTTAAAGCTGCTGGCTGTTTTTTATTGGCTAATTAAATAAGTTTTAAATGTTGTTGGGCAGCCTGTCACTCACAGACTTCACATCAGAATTCATTCTCATTCTCAAATGAAGCTTGCACTATTGCAGAGTGAAACTGTATTTGCTTATGTCATGCACCTTTTTTATCAGCTGAATGTACATTTAAATGGTACATGTTTATTTTGGAAGACTTGACATGGTATTACCATGGTATTCTTGGAAGTATTTTTGTTAGTTAACTGCATTTATAGTCATTTTGACCACTAAACTAGTCATAAGGGTCACGATTTTTTTAAAACTGCGATTCATATAGGATCCAAAGCTGAATAAATAGGATTTCTATTGATGTTGAATCTGAGGTCTGGAATCTGAGGGTGCAAAAATATTGAAAAAGACACCATTAAAGTCATTCACATTAAGTTCTTAGCAATGCATAGAACTGTTACTAATCAGAAATTAAGCTTTGATATATTTATGGTCGGGAATTTACGAAATACCTTCATGATCTTTATAATATGTATAATATTCTAATGACAAAAAAAAACTTAAAAGAGAGCAATAATTTTGACCCATACAATGTTTGTCGCCTCCGATTGTTGGCTAATAAACCCAAGCTACGTATGACGGTTATTGTCACATTTTATATACCCTGCATTGTTAACATTTAAGCTATTTCGCATTCGAAAATCGCTTTTAAATTTTTCATTATGCTAGGCTATATTATTACTGTAGCACAGGTTTTCTGTTTCTTCTGAAGCTGTATGCCTCATTTATCCAAGCTTATTTACATAACAAAAAGCATTATATGTGGATCATTTTGCAATGTTTACTAAAAAAACTGAGGTGCAATAAAAAGTCAGTCCCAAAAAGAAACACAAAACCTGTGGTAGCTGTATAAGTTGATTAAAAAGTTGAATCCAGTATTTGGTAATAACGCAGCGTTACAAGACATTTATAAGCTATTCTCTGTAGGCCAGTCATTTATATATATATATATATATATATATAAATTGGAGAATTTGTCAGTCAGTAGGCTTTATTTAAATAGCATTGTCAAGGAAAAGAAGATCTATTCTGCGTCAAAATGACCAGAACTCAACAGGAAAGGATTCCTGGAAGTGGTTGCATTGAACAAACAGGACAATGGCGTTCATCTTTCCACCCCCTTTTAATTTTTACCTTTACCCATCTGGCCCTTAGAAGCGGTTCCATACGGTGTGATTACTTTAGGCGTATCGTTTTCTTGCATTATGTCCATGACACTGTGCTATGAATGTTTTGGCAGTGCGTATGGGTCTTGAGAGTGTTTGACTAAAGGGCCTTGCAGAGAAATTCATTTAGCGGAGCCAAAAATAATAAAAGCGATATGTCCAAATATATGAGCCCAGACCCCGCTGAATATTTCCTTAATGATGCTGAAAGGGTGTCTGTTTCACTTCCTGCTAAAACTGTGGGGTATAGTTTTCACTTTTCCATATGAATCTGCCACATTTAACATATGCGTTTGACATTTTCAGGTTTAAACGCTGAAATATTGTCTTTTTTTTTATTTGCTCTCTATGACTTTACAGTCAGCTTTGCTTTTTAAACAGTGCTTGCTGCACTCGGTATAATTTAAGGACGTATTTATATTTTTCTGTTACACTGCCAGCAAAGCAATATTTAAAGTTTCTTGCTTTAGGAAGACGTAATGTGTTTGATTTTCCCAACGGGAGTTTGGCAATATTGAGTAATCTGCAGTGGGTGTGTGACCTGTGTATGAACAAACATCATTAGTTTGCTTGAAATGCTTGTTCGGTGTTGTATCATACTCATTTCACTGTGTCGTGAATTAATGTGCCGATGCGTTTAAAGGCAAAGTCTGCAATTAATAAGAGTACTGGTGCAAGACTTAAGCCAACAGCTAAAGCCTCTGAACAATGGCAGTCATTCCATATCACTATAATTAAGCTTTACTGTAACTCTGTGCATAAGGCAGGACATGATCCCAGCGTCTGATTCCTTAAGAACACTGTTAGGTGTTAAAATGAATCCTAAAATATCCTCAATGTGCTTTTCCAGCTCTGTTTCCATGAAGAAACAAACTCGTTTTGTTTTTCAGTATCCTTGAGTATTGTCTTTCTTGAGCATCCTGTATGTCGTACAGTACATTAAATGGGTTGTGAATGTTGTTGCTGAACTAATATAAGTTGCAAAAGAATTAGTCATCTTATCAGATCATGGGAGGTCAGTATTCATTTAAGCGGTGCATTTTTCCAGTTCATTTCAGCTGCCACGCTCTCATTCAGTCACACATGAGCTGAAAGCCTTCAGTGAGAAATCGTACACTTTTGTGAACCACCCAGCAGCCGTAGTGTGTATTTCGGGCCTAGTCAAACATTGCCACCTTCTGATCCTGCCGCATCATTTTCACCCCCCCAAAATTGTAGTCATTATCATTCATTATTGTAATTCAAATGAAACATGCATTCCCAAAAACATCCACGTGGTTTGTCGTCAGCCTAGAATTGGTCGAATCGAAGCCACGTAATAATGAATAAAGATCAAATAAAGCATCGTTGTTCAACCATGAGTGTCTGTGTTTTTCAGAATGGCAGAACCTCGATTTAATAATCCATACTTCTGGCCTCCTCCACCATCTATTCCTGGTCAGGTAAGAAAACAAACATGCATCACCGGACAGACTTCATTAATCCTTGTTGATTATCTAAAAAGTTTAGCATCAGTCATTTATTTTAGTTCAGCACTAGGCCTAATCTTTACTGTTGTCTTAAGTAGCAGATAAGGGTGCCAGGATGCTAAAGTGTAGAGTTTAAAATGTATCTTATCTATATTTATATACTGTCAGATTAATGCTTTTATCTCTATAAAGCCAGCTGTATCATAAGACCTCTAAATAATCGACATAGATTATTCTGGCTTGTTTCATAAGTCAGGCTTTACAGTATTAAACGCATGTTCTTCTCCTCATCTCAGTAGTTCAGAACCAGGAGGATTTGAACCATCTGCTTGTTTTAATCTCACTTCCTCACTTCCTTTTTTTCTCCAGTTGGATAACCTCGTGCTTATCAACAAGATCAAAGAGCAGCTCATGGCGGAGAAAATCAGACCTCCACACCTGCCGCCCACTTCTGTCCCTTCCCAGCAGCCCTTGCTGGTGCCACCCACGGCCACAGAAGGCGGGCAGCACAATATATCAACGCCTAAGCTGCAGCAGATGCCGGGGCTCCATGCTCACAGCACCACCCAGCCCGACATCGCCCTACACGCTCGACCCGCCTCCAGCACTGTCGCAGGTACACGCTCCGTTGCATCGCACTGATCTGCTCACTGAGACACATGCATCATGCTAACTGTGCACATAATGTGGGCAGGTCGCATACTGGGTGACGTAAACTTGAATCTGGACGATAAAACGGCTATTAAAGCAAGAGGATTGTGGGAAGACTGGCATTTGCGGCAAATCATCGACCAGCCATCCAGAGCCAATCATCTGTCAGGTACGTGAATGCAAATATGTTCTTGCTTGCGTCTAAAGAACAGTTTAAATGGAAAAAAAGGTGAACATTTTGTCATTAATCACTTACCCCCATGTTGTTACAAATCAGTAAAAGCTTCATCTTTCTTGGAACACAATTTAAGATATTTAGGCTTGTGACTGTCAAGTAATGAACACTGTCAAGGTCCAGAAAAATATGAAAGGCTTTGTCAAAATAGCTGTTAGTGGTTCAATCCGAATGTTAGGAAGCAAGCGACGAGAACAGTTTGTCTCTTCCTCTAGCTCCATTTTAGGAGAGCATCCACTTCACGACGAATGCTCTTCTGTGTGCGCCATGTTACACGCTGTTTTTGTTCAATTCAAAGTGTAAGTACACATTCTCCAAAATGGTGCCACGGTGATGTCGAGAGACACAGAGGAGACAAATGATTGATTATTGAATAAAGTTGTTCATTTTTTATTTATTTTTTTGGATACAAAAAGTATTTTTGTAGCTTCATAATAACCCTTCAAGTGAATTGCTTGGGGATTATTGTGATGTTGTTCCATTCACTGCACTCGTTAAAAAAAATTCCATGAAGAAACAAACTCAGGATGGGCTTATTTTGAGTAAATTGTCAGCAAATTAATATTTGCGGATGAACTTTTCCTTAAAGTAAGGTTTATTTTCAGGACTGACGCTGATGTCTTCTCGAACTGCCAACCACAACACTTCAGAGAGCGTGACGCCGAGCACCCCGACCACTCCAACCACCAGCAGTCAGATGCGTCAGGGTGGCGCTCATTCCCCAAACCTCATCTCAGGGCTGTCTTGCGGGCCAGGGATGGACATCATCAAAAACAGCGGAGGACTGGCAGGACTGCTGGGTCCTCCTCCGAAGAGCATAGGACGGGGTCGCAAAAAGATCAAAGCTGAAAACCCCTCTGGGCCGCTCTTAGTCGTTCCCTACCCAATCCTAGCCTCTGGAGTCGACCAATCAACTGTCAGCATCACTGCCAAAGAGGGCAAAACCTACAGGTACTGTACGACTTCAGAAGAAAACAATTATTTGTTTAATAAAGGGTTAGTTCACCCAACCATTAATTACTCGTTCCAAACCTGTAAGACCTGTGTTCATATTTGGAAAGAAATGTATTGTTACTTTTTTGCATATTTTAGTAGCTCCATAACATTAGAGTTGAAGCACTGATGTCACATGGACTATTTTAACGATGTCCCTTCTACATTTTTGCTCCTTGAACATTGTAGTTGTATTGCTTTCTATGCGAGGTCAGAAAGCTCTCGGAGTTCATCAAAAAAACACATCTTTATTTGTGTTTGGAGATGAACAAAGCTCTTAAAGGTTTGGAACGGAGTAATGACAGAATTTTCATTTTTGGTGTGAACTATCCCTTTAAAAGAAAGCTTTTCCCTTTACCCCAAAATGAAGATTTTCTGCTCTGCTTAAGCTCTTCTGCACAACTAGTGATAATAATAATAGCATTATTATTGATGTTGTTATCATTATTATTACTAAATGCAAAATTAAAATACTTGCATATTTCAGAATTTTTTGTTTTTTTTTAGTATATGCATTGCCTTTGTGCACAAATATGGTGTCAGGCTGCTTGCCACGTCAATGCATTAACTGTTCAATTATATAGTGTGAATGCAATGTAAGTCACTTTGGATAAAAGTATCTATACATAGATTTGAATAGGGATGCATGAGAAGGGAAAATATCATTTCTATTGTTCTGTTAAAAATTGCAGTTGCAGTTTAATTTTTAATCAGTTTATTTAATTATTGCACATTTTAGACAAAAAAAATCTATAATTTGTTACATAATTCTTTAAATGCATTTTAATAATAGTAGTGATAATAATTGATTATCAATATTTATAATTATTATTACACAGGAATATTAAACGAAATGTGCAATCTTTCTAACGCAATGTTTCGTTGTAAAATAAAAATGCACTATCTAAACAAATTCCGTTCTTATTTTGATTGATCATGCAGCCATAAATGTAAATATGTTATTCGTTTTCATGTGTCTCATCTCCTGGTGATTTAAACACCATTTGAATTCCCTTCCTCCAAAGTGTGTCTTTCCTCTGTGTTTTATTTGGCCCCAAACTGCGGTGTGTCATCTAAATTGCTTTCATACCATTTGCAGAATTTACCGGCCGCATAACCTTTACTCTATCCCCTCGCCATTTCAGGGGAAAAATAATAATTAGCATTTGGTCTTGCAGATGTAAAGTGTGTCCGCTGACGTTCTTCTCCAAGTCGGACATGCAGATACACTCCAAGTCCCACACGGAAGCAAAGCCACACAAGTGCCCTCACTGCACCAAGTCCTTCGCCAACGCGTCCTACCTGGCCCAACACCTGCGCATTCACCTGGGAGTGAAGCCGTATCACTGCTCCTACTGCGAGAAATCCTTCCGCCAGCTCTCACACTTACAGCAGCACACCAGGTGACCTTACAGCCTCGGTTTGTGCACGTGTTTGATTTGAAGAGCTCAAGTTGATTATCTGTCATCATATTTTGCTTTGCTGCAGAATCCACACAGGTGACCGGCCATATAAATGTCTCCAACCAGGCTGTGAAAAAGCCTTCACACAGCTCTCCAATCTGCAAGTAAGACACAAATATCTCTACTTTTGTATTAAAAATGTTACATATGTATTAAATATTTTGTAAATGTATTTGTATTTGTTTTTATAATGTATTTTAAATAGCTAAATGATAGATGAGAAATAATATTGGTTGAAAGAAAAAAATTATATATATATATATTTACAGTATATATATAGATGGATGGATTTTTTTCCCCACAGTCTCACCAGAGATCACATAATAAAGACAAGCCTTACAAGTGCTCCAACTGTTACCGCGCTTACTCTGACTCCGCCTCCCTCCAAATCCACTTGTCGGCTCACGCAATCAAAAACGCCAAGGCATTTTGCTGCAGCATGTGCGGTCGAGCCTACACCTCAGTAAGTACTACAGTCACTACTGTCCTGCATTGAGTGGGATGTAGCCGTTGCACTGAACTTTCAGACCCAGAACCATGCGCTCTTCAAAAACATTTATGAGCTGCGTTTCGCTGATTCTTTTGTAATTAATATGCATGCTGTATTTATGAGATCAAACAAAAGTGACAAACAATAAGACCATAAAATAAAAATGGTGACCAGTTACAGTACCTTAGAAATGCAATTCACCTCTTTTAACAGCTTGGTTATGATTTATATGACATTAAATCATATTTTATATTAATTTAACATTTTTTTGTATATATTTGTTTTAAATGGAAAGTACTCATTTATTTTAACAATTTCTGAATGGATCCAAATGAGTAATACAGCTATATAAAATAAAATGGGATAGTAAAAACATTTATATAAGTATAGTTTTATTAATAGTCTGAATTTATTTCATTGTCATTTTAATTTAAATTTTTGTTAAAGGTTTAGTCATTTTTTAGATTTAGTTTTTCATGTCTTTTATTAATTTGTAGTTGATTTTAGAACATTGTTAAATAAAATGAAAATGATCAACGTTGCCTTGGCAACAAGCAGAAACAAAATAATTTTGGGGATTATTTTATGGTTCCTTTTAGTTAACATTTATTTATTTCAAGCAACATGAATATTTTTATATTTTTAGTTTTAGTAAGCTATAATAACCCACAGGGATGTGGATTTTAAAAAGATCAAATATTCAGTCATCTACACCTAGGATGGCTTGGGGGTGAGTAGATTATGGTGCAATTTTCATTTTGGGTGAACTATTGCTATATTTGAATCATTTTAGCTTCTTTTTTTTGTCTTGTGGACTTAATGCAAACATCCTTTATGTAAAATGTCTTACTCAGGACAGTACTAAATTTAAAAATAACATCCATTTTGTATGATCTTTCAACATATTCACAGATTCTGCAAGAGGTTCTTCAAGCAGCACAGTATATGCTATATATATGTTTAACACTGCATTCTTAATAATTCATCTGTCGTTTAACATCCCTTTCCAGGAGACCTACCTTATGAAACACATGTCTAAGCACACGGTGGTAGAACATCTGGTGAGTCAACACTCACCACAAAGGACCGAATCGCCCAGCGTTCCCGTCCGCATTTCCCTCATCTGAGCACTGCTGGTCCTGGACCAGCCCGCGGTGGCTCAGTCTTTCCCAACCTCGGCATAAGCAAGCAAAATCGCCTGTTCTCGGTGGTTTGACGTTTATTATTTTATGTGTGTGTGTTTGTTTGTTTCGGTTTTTGAGAACATTCCAACATGTATTAGACCGTGTGGATAGAGGCTCACACACAGCAGCGCTTTAGGAAGTTTCTATTACACACGTTCCTCTTCTCCGACTCATTGGTGAGTTGAGAGGGAATAATCGGGAAATCCAAAGACGGTTTCACAGCACTTTCAGGCCACACAGTTTTGGCTTTAAATGTTTCTGGTCTGTTACGACAATAAAGGCATTGCTCTTGGCAGCTAAACGTTTGGGACTGTAGGTATTATGCATTATAAAATCAGAGGACATACGCTGTATGTTTAAAGCTTGGACCAAGTCCAGTACCTCCTCTCATATTTTTCTATGCCGTCTGGGGAAGAGAAAGAAAAAAATTCCCCTTCTTTTGGGCAACTCGAGTCGGTTTAGAGACCAATGGTCTTGTGTTTTGGTAATGTCAATCATACCGTATTTTTCTTTCATATTAAAACATTTCCTCGCCTGTAGGGAAACCTGACTGAAAATAGCTTTAGCATTAAATGTTGTAACTTCTCAAACGGACTGTTAAAAATCTGACTTTATAGACAAATCAGCACAGTTTAATCGAGATTAATCCTTTAGTGCTTTACAAATTCTTGTGGTCCGGTGCCAAAAATCGAATATGAAAAACGGTTCTCGTATGTTTCAGAATGGACAGGTATAGTGTTTAAAATGAACACTTTAAAAAAGTGGAAACCTGCGTTACGTTGCGGATGTCAGCATGCATTTGACATTATAGATGGGGAAAAATTGCCAAGAAGTGTCCAAACTGTTCTATTTTGAATAAAAGAAAATGACGCCGCTTTTTTTGCATAAGAGGCATGTCTCAACCTCATTCGTGTTCATTTTAATATCTCTATATATGTACGCTGACATTCAAAAGTTTGGAGTAAGTACGATTTTTAATGTTTATTCTCATTCAGGCTGTATTTATTTGATCAAAAATACATATTACTGCCATTTTCTATTTTGATATACTGTGAAATTTAATTTATTCTTGTAAAGCAAAGCTGAATTTACAGCTTTATTATCATTATGACTAGAAATCGTTCTAATATGCTGATTTATTATTAGTGTTGAACAGAATTATTAATCCACAGCATTTATTAATCCTAGTTAATGCTAATTTCAGCACTCACTAATGCAATATTACAATGACATTATAGTTAATAACATTAGTTGATGCACTGTGAACAAGCATGAACAATACATGCATTATTTTGTTTGTTTAATGTAAGTTCATGTTAGCTCACAGTGCATTAATAACTAATGTTAACAAACACGTCTTGTGATTTTAAGAATGCATACTGTAAGTGCTGAAATGAGCATTAATTAAGATGTTGTGGAAGTATTGTTCATTCTTAGTTCGTGTTAACTAATGAACCTTATTGTAAAGTGTTACCGTAAAGTCTTATTGTTGGAACACTGTTTTATTAATCAAAAAATATCACAGGTTCCATAAACATATGAACAGTTTCAACAATGATGATACATCAGTATATTAGAATGATTTAAGGTCATGTGACACTGAAGACTGGAGTAACGGATGATGAAAATCCAGTGCTGCTTCACAGAAATAAATGATCTTAAAATCTATTCAAACAGAAAACAGCTATTAGAAATTCTTCTGTTTTGGATCAAATGGATACACCCTTGATGTGCATAAGAGACATGACAAATCTCACCGATTCCAATCTTTTATCTTGTTTTGGGGTGAATTTCTTCTCGATTGTCATTCACATGCAAAAAACGGTAACGGCCCTCAGAAAACAGGCTTCATTTTCTTTTGTTTAAAATATATTTGAGTGTTTTTTTATTATTATTTTGGAATGAAATATATAAGCTGGACATGTTCTTGTGAGATTCAGCCGTTATAAATTTTTACACGGGAGAACAATATTAGCGGGGGACAAGCTGTAGAGTTGCCCATGAGATTTGTGTAGCTGTATCAACGTCTAGAATACCTCCTTGGCTTATTATTCATGTTTATACTTATTATCATGTTGAAATATTAACAACTAACATGTTAATTTTACACATTTTAAGCCTTAACCATTTATCACTAGTTGTTTACCATTGCATTTTATATATATATATATATATATTTTATACCATATTGGTGTTTACTTGTGTACTCTTCTGTAATTTTATTTCCTAGCATGAACATGCTGTAAATAAACTACACATTACTTAAGTGTTAACCAGTTTATATAAAATGACTACATGTCTAGTTATTATAAAATATACCTTTTTAATTGTCTTGAATTGTGGTACTCTATAAGGTTTGCCTTGGCTGCTACATGCAAAGTCAAGACACGGAGAGGGAGCTTTGTAAAAGTAAGCAAATAAATAAATGAGAAGATTCTGTAGCGGTTTGTGTGCTTATTTTATGTTTACAGTAAACGACATGTACCTTATTTTTTTATTATGACCTGTATGTAAATGCATTGATGTTGAGACCTGCATCTTCGTATTTTCATCCACTTGAATGTAATACTTTTCCTCTCTAATGCATGCTCTGCAGTGAATGGGTGCTGTCAGAATGAGAGTCCAAACAGCTGATAAAAACATCACCATAATCCAGTCTAACGGTTAACATCTTGTGAAGTCAGATGGACTTTCCACTGTACGAAGAGTTATGGATTATGGGTTTTTGTTTTGGCAGAAGCGATCATTTAAAGGTGCAGTGTGTAAATTTTAAGGGCATCTAGCAGTGAGATTTCACTCCCTTTCGAGAAGCGACGGTCGGTGGCCGATACAGGTTTAAGATGTCCTGGTCTGAGACAGTGGAGATTGCCAGCAATGAGGTTTCTTTACAAAGGTAAACTAAGTCATATTTATTTAATTATTCGAAATGCACTCTGTTTGTCCTTAATGCATGATGGTGCGTTCCATTTAAGTAGACCCGTGGTGTATGTAGATATAAATACGATGATATCTAATGTTAAAAGCAGAATATTTCTGGTTTGGTGTTGGTGAACCTTAGACTAAACACCCAAACTAGAATACGGCGTTCTCAGACTTGTTATTGACTCACTGCTTCGTCATTATCAATAATTTGTCGATTATGTCTTCCTTTTTTGAGATGACGTAGACAAAAAATAGAAAGAAATCTTTATTTAAAAATATTTAGGTTAACAAAAATAATTTATGTAACGTGAAAAGAAAAAGATATTTATGTAGGTAGAGTAGGTTGGTCTTCTCCCTCTATGACGCGGCTCTCAGAAGTGACTTCCTTTCCCAGTATCGTCAGGCACTCGATGTGCTCTGACATTTGTGCTGTTGTCTGCTGGAGCTGAATATTCTCTTCTTCGAGCAAATTTATCCTGAGGAAGAGAAATAAGGAATGCAGTTTACGGATAAAAAAACAAAACAACTAACAAAAGTACAAGTCAATAGTTTGGGGTCCGTAATAATTTTGTAATGTTTTCAAGTCTCTTGTGCCCACTCAGGCTGCATTGATTTGAGCAAAATGTAGGTGACACAAACGAAAATTTTAAGGGTAAGACACCAGTTCAGTCTGTGTGACACGCAGCTGTCAATCACATATTGTGGGAGTGGCCTCTGCATTTGAGAATGGCTTGATTTCAGAAGGGGCAACTTATTCTTCTTTTAATATAATAAAAATACTTGTGGATCTTTATCATTGTAGGGTGGTTGTGTACACACACTCCCAACACACATTTCAGTCCAAACCGCTTGAAAAAGTGCATGCGGCACCGGATGACCCCTTTAGTTCACACTAACCCCAAACGTTTGAGCAGTGGTGCACATAAACGCACCTCATCTGCATTGAGGTAACTGCATCCGAAGCATTTTTCTGTGCCTCTTCAAAGTCGTGCAGCTGTAAAAGAAGCTCTCTGTTCTTCTGAAGCAGACTCTTATTTTCGGATGTGACCATCTTCATCATGTGTGACGTCTGATGAAGAGCAGGCATCATCGTTAAAAGGTGACACAATTTTTAAGATTTTATAACCTAGTCTGCCGTGTCACTGCACCTTTTCCTCCTGCTTCCTTAAAATAAAAATCTCTCTCTCCAGGTCTTTTATTTTCTCATCCCGCCGCCCTGTCTCTCTCAGATAAAGGCCTCTGGCTCGGCTCAGCTTGTTTTTGTAGTGGATTTGCTTGTCGTTGTATTTACTGGAAAAAAACAGAAGCAATAATGACAAATCTCTTCCGAACTTCTTACTTTTTAATCACTCAACAAAAATGTTCATTCTTTTAAATCTGCATTTAATTTGAAATCTTAAAGATACTAATATAGTTTTTAATATTTGTTTTCAGTATTTTAGTCATTTTGTGCCTGTTTAAACTTTTTATAATATTTGAAAATATTTATAATATAAATAAATAAATACATGTATATATTATATATATATATAAATCAAAATTGTTTAATATATATATTTATTTATATTTATATTATAATATATATGTTTAATATATACATATATACATGTTGTAAAATATTTTTACTATTTAAAATAAATGCTTTGTGTTTTAATATATTTTAGAAAATGATCAAAAAGTGATGAAAGCTGCATTTTCAGCATTATTACTAAAGTTTTCAGTGTCACATTTTTCTAATATGTTGATTTGATATTAAACATTTTATTTTTTTATTATTAAAATGAACAACAACAATAATAATAGGAATAAATTAAATTGTTAAAATATATTTTAAAATAGAAAGCAAAGAGTAAATACAATTTTAATTGCAATTAGAAAAAAAACGCAAGATTGCTGAGCAGACGAGACTTTAAGAACCATTTAAAAGCGTACTGTTCAAAGCTTGTCAGTATTGTTATTATTATAATCTATTTCAGTTGTAGTTTCAGTTATTTTACTACATCAAGTACCTCCTCTCAGTGTCCACGCTAACTAGAGCTAGCTGAAGTTCTGTCCTCAGCGAGTTAGTCTCCTGTTGACTGCTACTCAGTCTGTTCCTCAAGTCATCCATGTTTTGTTGGAGCTGCTCGTACAGCAAACAAAAATCATTTTGAATTAGTACACATGCTAATATCATTATACGCAATCTGTTGGTTCCAGAGCCATCGAGATCCCTTCAGTGACACGGGGGTCAGTTGAAGACCCTCTATAAACGGTCAGATCTGCATCAGCTACCCTGAGGTTTTCCTGCTGGGCTTCAGTGATGTTGTTTTGCAATTGTGTGTTGTTTCTCCTCTGGGACAGCAGCTCTTGTTTGGTGGTGCTGAGGATGTTCTGGATGGCCTGCAGCTCCTCAAACATCTTCCTCTGCTCTTCTGTGTCCTGCTGAAGCTGGATGTTCTGTGACTGATGGGAAAATGTGAAGGTGTGTGCTCAGTGTCACCGATTAGGTCAGAGCAGGGATTTCTAAACTTCTTGCCAGATTTACTTGAAATACCACCTGAGAGTTAATATTCTGGTAATTGAATAATACTTTTGCATGTTCGCGGTTCACACTATTGTATAATCGTCAAATGACATGCAGGTAAAATAATATTTATGTGTGGGGCTTTTATTACTTAAAACAATAATTTATATATAGGGCTGCACCAGATTATATTGTTATTGTTTTGATATGATATTTTATCTCTCATGCAAACGTGTCATAATGCTGCTGTTAAAAAAAACTAAGATCTCTTTAAGCTTTTTTATTATTATTTACATTAGTTTTAACTTTAACAATTAAGACAAATATATTACAGTTGTGGTCCAAAATTAAAAAGAATATTATATAATGAATATTTATTATGTATATATAAATACAGACACACACACATTCATATATTTAATAAAAATATGTTAGGTTCATATATTAGTTGTATATGTATATAATATAAATTATGTGAATATAAGTATATACTGTACGTGTAAATATATACCGTATGTGTGTGTATTTATATGCATATTTATATATATATAGATATACACACACCACATCATAAATATACACAGTACACATATATTACCTTAATAAAAATCTTTATTTTGAATGTGCTTAACTGCGTTAGTTTGACAGCAATAATAATAAAAAACAATATTTATATAAAATAGAATTGCTATTTTACACTATTATACCAGTTTATCTTTAATTACCAGTATTTGTCTAAATTTTAAACAGCAGAAGAGCACCGAAATCTTTGAAATCATGCAAAGAAAATAAAGTGAGCACACTGTCCTGTCCTCCTAAAATGCCCATTAAACCATGTATATTGTAATTTCTGTTTTATTTTGATTCGCTGTGCAGCCCATTTATTTGTTACTTTACCATTGATTTTAATTAATTAGCAGCTTTTCAACCCCTAAAGGTTTTGTGGACCCCATTTAAGAAACCTTGGGTCGGAGAACAGAGGTTTCTTCACCTGAACTAAAGCTCTGGCCTGGTCAATTTCCATCTGCATGGTCTTGCACTGCTGCCCGTTCTTCTGCTGCTCCTCCTGAAGGACAACCTTCAACCGGCAAACTTCATTCTCCACAGAAGACACCTAAAAAAAGTCAGTCATTTAGTCGTTTAGCATGACTAGTGAATAAATCACAGCTTCCAAAGAATCGTCAGATGGCTCTGTTTACCTGCTTCAGGTGTTTGTCACATTGTCTTCTCATGTCCTGTGCCTCAAGCTCTCGTAACTTACTTACTAAATCTCTAATCTGTGAAAACATACAATTGCTAAATCAAACTTTGCTTTTTGTTAGTGCTAGCAATGAATTAATAAATAATCACACATTATTGTTATCATGTTTAATTGTATATTAATATACATTTTAGTACTGTTAATTAATAAATATATTTATTCATATATTTATTTAATTTTTATTTATTTATTTCATCATTTATTCATTCTTTTTTTCATTTATTTATTTATTTAGGAAATACAGATAAATAAAACAAACATTAAGAAACCTATAGGTCTAATATTATAAACACTAGAAATATTAATTTCCCTTCTCTCCAAATAAATATAGAAATAAAGAAGTGAAGAAATACTTAAATGTATTATATAAGATAATTATAGTTATATTAATATTAAATACATATTACTGCATTTATCTATGTATTTAATTATTGCATTATATATTTCACAATTTATTTATATATTTCAACATTTATTTCTTGTAATTTGGCCCTCTTAATAATAGTTTAAAATTAATTTATTTATTTCATTATGTATTTAATGACTTAGTCATATATTTCAACATTTATTTAATTTGGCCATACATATATATTTAAGGGGGGAAAAAAGTATGTTACCCTTTCAGTCGAATCACTTCGACGTTACATATGGGAACTCGCCAGAGAGACCGATTTGCCTTTGAGCT
>JAUMHG010000007.1:2072348-2083412 GCA_032359395.1 Enteromius anoplus | reverse complement strand
TATCTATCTATCTATCTATCTATCTATCTATCTATCTATCTATCTATCTGTCTGTCTGTCTGTCTGTCTGTCTATCTATACAATTTATAACTAATTAATTTTCTGAATGACATTTGTCTTGTGGGATTCTCTCTCTGGCTTTCTCTCTTCCCTCTATTTTCTCTAGCACACTGACAGTGCGTCATGCTCACCTTAGCAGCTTGAAAAGACAGAAGAATCCCAGCTGAGATAACGCAGATACTGGCCTGCTAGGGGTAAACTAACAGATAGCAGTAAACAATGTACAGTGACTTCAGCCCCTGCTCCAAAACCCAGGTGAGGCCTTCCTCTGCCTCTGCAGGTGAGTCAGCAAGGGATCTTGATAAGAGGATTAGTTTATAAAACATTTCCTCAACAGCTGTGCAAGACTCTTGGCACAAAAATGCAGCACTTAGTCATCCACACTAAGGGTATTATGATGAATTGGCTCTTCACTTTCTTTGTCAAGGGCCACAAGGATGCAGAAATGCTGGATTTGGATTAAGGAAAAAAGGTAAAGTTAAATTACTGTAAAAGCACATCATACAATTTGAATTACACAACTTTTACCTCCAATTTTAACCAAATGCTCACTTAATTAGTTGAAGGTCAAAAATATTTTAAAAAACAATTTGTTAAAATGTGCTTTAAAGATTGCATTATCAAGGATAACACCCAAGCTCTTAACCTGCCTTGAAGATATAACATATTCTCTAATAATGTTTCCAAATGGCAGTAAATAAATGATAAAGGGTCCTGAACTGAACCCTGCGGGACACCTCTTGTAACAATATGTGAACCTGGTAGTTGAACAAGTTGAATTATTATTATTTATGTGTTGTTATGTTTATAGAAAGGTATTGAGTTTAATGAGAATTTTATTTCTGGACCAGCAACATAGATCTAGAAACAAGATTTTTCTTGGGTGGTAATCTTACTAGAAATAGGCAAAATAAAATACCAAGACAACTCAATGTTTTGCAGGGTGGAGAAGTTTGAAGGCTTCGTGACTTTTACAGTAACTTCACAACATTCCCTGTCTTCTTGAAACCCTCTTGGGAGGTTGTGACTTCACAACAACATCAGTGATTCTGTACTTACTCTGAGAATGTACTTTTCTTTTCTTAGCAGCGCACACTTGTGGAATAATTATGCTGACGAAGTGCTTAAAACATTCCAGAATTGCTCTGCCGAGACATGAACAAAGCATTCGGAGTGACAAAAACGCCTTAACGGCAAAGTCAGATCTTACTGACACATGCACAGAACCACGCACGATTAAATCTTTAATCAGAACAGGATGTGCCATAGAGGCAGATCGGGCCTAACAGATGTGGGATCCAGTCCGGATCAGTCCGGCCACAAATCCACCAAAGGTATTCAAAAGTTACTTAAAGGAATAGTTCACTCATATTGGCTGCAAATATATTCATCCTGATTGACTAGGGTGGATTATTGTGATGTTTTTATAAATGGTTTGAACTCTCATTCTGACGTCAACCATTCACTGAGGACGGTCGATTAGTAAGCAAGTGATGTAGTGCTAAATATCTCCAAACCTGTTCTGAGAAAGAAACAAACTCACGTACATCTTGGATGGCCTAGGGGTGAGTAAAGTCTCAGCAAATGTTCATTTTTGGGGAAACGATTTCTTTTAAAGAAGAAAAGAAAATCCCTTTCTTTTCAGCATCAACCAGTCCATAATGGAGAGTGACTTGACTCTGAAGTTTTGATCGAGTCCACATTTTCAGCAAGTATGTGTCTTTTAGGGTGTTACTGCTATTCCATTGAAATTAAGTATTCAATAAGTAGTTTTGAGCAAAAGTGGGCACCTTTTTGGCCTGCATGGGCGGTTTTTCATGTCACTATGACTAAATGTGGTACGCTGTGGCTCCAGTAATAAGTGATGCATTGTTGACGCAGTGAATGATTCTGACCTGAGAGCTGAGAGCATGGTTCCTAATGTAAATCCCCAAGAACACTGCATGAACTGAGATCCAAACATACAGACATTCTCACTGATAAATTATACACAAGCAAAACACATTAAAAGATTGTTCTGTAAATAGAAAAAACAACAAATCAATCCATAGCGCAGAGCTATTTATTAAGCATGGCATGCCACACCAATGACGCAACCCATATGCATATGGAAAACCACCTACAGTGATTAGAGTCTTTCAGCAAGAAACATCATACAGTTTTCTACCTGGCCTCATGGCAAGACATGTACATATCACTTCAAATTATTATTAGTAGTAGTTTTAGTAGGCTACTATAGAAATGTTTTTATTCAAGGAAATCTAATAAGAATCATCGTTGAGATGATTTTGACAAAATAAAAAAAATTGATAGATATAATGACTTCAGTTGTTCCAGCCTGATCTGTAGAAAAGTGCTTGTTGTAACTAATCACCATTTGAAGTTTTTATCTCTGCTTTCCTATTGTCTGCTTCTGTCAATGCCTGGTTCTTTAATTAGGCTGTATATAACCACAGGTTCAGAAATGAGGCCACACACAGACTAAGATGCACAATTTCGTTTGTTGTCAGTCAATGAAAGCGAATGTAACATGCACAAATAGCAAAATTAGCCAATTACAGTAGCGTCATATATCTCAGTTAAAAGAGGAGGTAAATCACCATCTAAGCAGTGTGGTA
Organism: Enteromius anoplus; assembly: GCA_032359395.1. Taxonomy (NCBI): domain Eukaryota; kingdom Metazoa; phylum Chordata; class Actinopteri; order Cypriniformes; family Cyprinidae; genus Enteromius; species Enteromius anoplus. Next base: position 2,080,734 of record JAUMHG010000007.1, on the reverse strand, counting down.
AGCAGCCTTGTTTTCCACATGTAACTTCAAAGTGAACGACCGTCCTGTTTAATCTTTGAGACTGTGCACATTAGCTAATTTACACTGGTTATTAGTTGGTCCGCGGTGTTTAATTCACGTGATAATTTCGTGTTCTAATTATAACATAGAGCTTTTCTCTGTAATCATGTGTTTTAGTCCACAACATTTTGACATGCGAAAGCCAGCTGTTCAAATACTAAAGAACAGCTGATGTTGAAATGCTAAAGTGAAAATACTGATCCGAGATGATTCCGAAAACTGTTTGGATCCAAAGATCCAAAATCATTTTAACCCCAGGCTCAGCTGTTGAATAAGGGTTTTAGTTAAAGGACACTGTAAACTTTGCTTAAAGCTCTCTGTGGGGAGTGAAACATACCGATGTAATCAGTGAGCTTTGAACGTCTACTTTTCCTTTTGAAACTTCTGAAAGAGTCAAAACATGGGCTTACGGCAACTAAGTGTGCTGCATTCACTGACAAGCCCAAATGTAGACTAACATTCCCAACTATTTAAACTTTCCATCAAAGCTAAAAGAGTGTTAAAAAGTGCCATTGAGGTGGCTCCTCATGCTTTTTAACAGTTGATTATATTGCATAAATTGATTACACTTTAGAATAAGTAACACTTGTTAACTATTAACTATGACTTTTCACTTAACACATTCTTAATTTGCTGCTTACTAATAGTCAGCAGGTGGTTACTTAGTTTAGACATTGGGTAGGATTAGTGATGTAGAATAAGGTCGTGTAGAATATGTGCTTAATTAGCACTAATAAATGGCTCATATTCTAGCAATATGCATGCTAATAAGCAACTAAAAGGTGTAACTGTAAAATAAAGTGTCACAATTCTATTTTATCCTTTTCCTCAGGTTACATCTTGATTTTACTTTTTTATTTATTTATTTTTTTACGCTACATAATGCCACATCACATTTAGCATTCAGCAGTTGCAATGACCTACCAGCCAACAAGGTAGCCAATCACAACAGAGTTCATTTGCATATAGAATTTGTACAGTAGCAAACCAGCCTACAATATTTATAGTCAGGTAAAGAATGAAAATGGCCATGTAAAACAAAATTACGACTGTTGTGAGTGCATGAAACCTTGTAACATTATAACTGGACCTCAGGGAAAAACATTTACAGGTTACAGAACTGAAAAATACATTACGGACAAGGCGCTGCTGGTTCACATACTCGAGCACATGAGTTCCACTGCCATTGATTTTTTTTTGTTTTTTTGAAGATAGACAGATGCAGTTCTATAAGCATGACTTGTGTACAGTAAAAGTTTTCCCTAAAGCGTTTTGAGGGCATGGCACGTTGTCTATGTGTTTAATGACACAGGGATGCTTTCACATTTCCTCCAGGAATCGAACATGAACTTGTCCTGGGACATGACATTGGTCTGAATTTTCATTTTAGAGCCCATCTTAAGTGCAAAATGTAATCTGGAGTCAGTCTCTTTTACACAGGCGGTAATAAAAACGCAGCCGTGGCTTAATGCCCGCCGTCTTCATGAGGCAGGATATTGCTGAGCTCTGAGTCTCTGGAACACCTCAATGTTCAGTTTATATGGGCCTGTGTGCTTTCGTGCTGGAGGGGTTGATGGCTGAGCGGTGGGAGTGTCATGGTACAAATCATGACAACAGCTATGCAGTTTGAGATACTTGGTATTTATTGTCGTCTATAAAAGCGTCTTGATGGGATTTTTAAAGCTTTTATTGACTTCACATACAGAGATGACCCTCATGGAAAAGTTTGTCTGCTGGGAGCTGGAATGTTCCTTGGGCTCTCAGGTTTGCACACAAGGGGGCATCTCTCATAAGACGCCTTATCCTTGATCCCTGTCCACGGCTTCTACGAAGCAGATTTCACATAAAGGTAAACCCCTTAAGAACCTTGGATCAGTTGCTCTAAACAGTCAATCATTATTAACTACTAATTACATTTTCAAAAGTGTAATTAGATTACATTACTTACTACTTCTTTATGTCTACATCCCTTATTAACCTTGACCTGCTAAACAATAATGGATAGACATGAAACTGCTTTTAATTATTTTAAATAAATGTCAAATTTACGGTAACACTTTAGAATAGGGAACACTTATTCACTATTAACTATGACTTTTTCCTTAATAAATTACTCATTTGCTGCTTATTAATAGTTAGTAAGGTAGTTGTTAAGTTTAGGTATTGGGTAGGATCAGGGAAGTAGAATAAGATCATGTAGATCATGCTTATTTACTACTAATAAATGGCTAATATTTTAGTAATATACACGCTAACAAGAGACCTATCACATATAGTGTCTCCAGTGTCTCATAGACTGTGTGTGTATACATTATATATTTAAAGCAACTGCATAGTAATGCTATGGGCAACCACCCACAACAGTCTTGCATCACAGCTGCACCTTTACATGTTTAGAAATCTAGTACTTCCTGTCACATTAATAATTTTGAGAGATTTAACTTAAGTTAAATCATTTGGTATTTTAACTTGCTTCAAACTGCTTTAACTCAAAACAATTTTCCTGACAAACACAGTGCCAAAACTGACAGGTACAGCATGGAGACATGGAATATTACAGTGTGCTATGTGATCCATGCCGTGGTCCCTATCTATCAGTCATGTTGACCTTTGACAGATTACCCTGTCATGCAGGACTATACTCTTCACAGTGTGATTGGCAATGGTATCTGACTTTATTCTTACTGCATCTGTTTCTAATTGTATTAAAAAAAACTGAAGAGAGAAAGCTAGCGTCCCTCTGGAAACTTTAAACTCATTGGGTCATCTTTCTCCTAATATCCTGCACAAGATGCAATTCATCAATTAGTCAATTGTGATTAACAGAAAGTGCATTGAAATAGGTATGTGGAGATTCTTCCTCTGAAAATAGGGCTTTAAAGAAACATTTAATTGCATGTATACCTGTAAAAACAAACCAAATATTTTTCATTTATTTGTTTTGTTTTTGTGCCAATTCAATGCAACATTTCTCATTATAATCACTGTTGAAAACAGTTTTTACCATCTGCTTAATGTTTTTGTGGAAGCCATGTTTTTTGGGGGCAGAGCGATAGGGGGGGTTGGGGTGTTGATGTATAAAAAAGTCAGAAAAGAATAGCATTTATAGTAAATTTAGTTTTTCTAAATAATTTCAACAAATTTTCTTTGAAAAATAATAATAACCTAATATAAAAAAGTTATTGAAAACATTTAAGCTAATATTGGCATTACCAATCTATCCTCTTAAATGTCTTTTAAAAAATGTCAGCTTTACAACTTTATTTAGACATAGGTAAATGTCTAAAAGTTTTTTGCTCACAGACATGTCTGAATTTCACTTTGTGCGGTTGCAGTCAGGAACCCCGTCTGTGTTATGTTCAAATCCTCAATTTGCATTGAAGACCAATTTTGACGAAAGACATTGTGTAAACGTAAAGCCTCAGAGGCAAACAATAAAAAAATAAATGTTTGTAGGTGGCCAACCAACACTGAATAGGACAAACGTTTGCACATTAATTGATCAAGTTGTTTCATAAATAAACGCTCGGTCTTGCTCCCCATCTTGAGGCTTTGCTGTTATTGAAGGCACAGCAAAAACACATTTGTTTGAAAGGAGGCAAAAACCCCGCTGTTCTACACAGAGTACTTCTGATAATGATTAGCTGGTGCTGAAACCAATTCCCAACAATACAAGTTCAGAAGAGTCACTTTAAGTGATGTGGGAAGGAAAGTGTTTTCACGACCGTATGGAGGAAAAATTCCAAGACAATGAAGTCTGGATTGGAAAAAGACGGCAGAGGCGTGCGAGAAGCTCAGAGAGACTGGTGCGATGGGCCGGGGCGCACATTCCATGGCATCTCGCGTGTCCTCGCCGTGTGACCGCTGGATCCCAGCACTATTTTGCGGTTGGGATTCATTAATGCGATCGTCCAGACAGTCATCGTAGTGATGATTGGTCGCATTATCACTGATGGGAAATGATGCGAATCAACCTGATTGTTGAGAAAGAAACATGTCTCACGGTTATGAGCAATAACAAGTCGCGACCTAAAATTCTTCTTGAAAATCATAAAAATGAATCCCACTGCCGATGAAAAGACTAGACTAGTTGAAGTAGTATAGCTGCCAATTTTTGGTCCTTGAGAATCAGGATTTTGGCAAATCAAAGTGAAATAATGATCTCGCTGACCTCCTGCAAGCATTGAACCACTAGAGCATCATGGGCGCTCTTTTTACACTCTCTGTGCCTGTTCGCTGCACATTTGTGTTTAATTTGATGGCATGGGGAAAGAGGAACAGTTTGACGAATGAGGCTACAGTCTCTGTCATCGCTCAACATGAGGCTGGTGTAGTCCTCACAATGGCCTCATTTCCTAATAATTTCCAGTCCCTCATAAAGAGAGAGATTGGGGAAAAACACTCAAGAATGGGAAAATAACCCACCACAGCAGATTAGTGTTTAAAAGAAACTCAGAAGGCCTTGAACAGGTCATTTCAGTAACTGAACCTGGGATTAATGAAGAAATGGGCAGTTAAGGACAAGTTTAGTCTGAACTTTTCTGGGCATTGAAAGTGGTCATTGCATTGCATTGCCTATGGAGGGTCAGAAAGCTCTTAGATCTGATCAAAAATATTTACATTTATGTTCTGAATATGAATAGAATGTCTTACGGGTTTGGGTAATTAATGGCAGAAGTTTCATTTTTGAGTGAACTATCCTTTTAATAACTTTTATTTTTGATAGAATGAAGCAAAAACAGTTAGAAAGCACTGTTTTACCAGCTGATTTTCTTTAACGCAACTTTTTTAGTACATCTAGACAAACACCCAGGGGTGTCAATCTTATGTTAGGTGTCTTGCTCAGAGACATTATGGTGAAAAGATACCAGCCATGATCTTAAACAACTGGCCACGCAAGGCATCCAAAAATAATTGCTTACTTGCCATTCCCTAAAAGCTCATTAAAATTAGAACATTTTAAATGAAACGGTATACGTACGATGAGCTGTCATAAAAAGCCTCGCTCAAAACCAGGTTCTGGCCATACCTTGAGATGCCAATAATGATTTATATTAAGTCATGGCACTTTTAACAATACAGATTGTGTCGGAGCAGCTTTACAGTATCAGACAGGAAAATAGTGGATGTTGAATTCAGTCATGTCATTATCTACCTCAGTTCAGTTTAAATAGTATCTGTGCAATCAAGTCAAAGATATCACTGGAAATTAAGTGTCCCCAACTAAGCCAGCCATTTGCAACAGCGGAGACAAAACCTTGGAAGAAGCCAGGCTCAATCATTAGGTCGTTTACCAAATGAATGCAATATTGTCATTAAAATGTAAACTGATGGACATATATAACCATTCCTAAAACATGCACACAACATATCTCTGCATGAGAAGCATTTATTTAAAGAGGAAGGGCTTGAAATTGCTGGGGACTATTTTCAGGTGCTGCGTACTGTCATTGCTTTCTCCCGCCAAACTCTTTTGTGCGTGCTGTATGACACGCTGTGTGATTTTGTACCATCGAATGTTCTTCTAAAAAATTATTTGCGCACGTTTGCCAAAAGTAAAGGAGTACCGTACAGAGTTTATTAATGGCCTGTGATGTTAGTTTGATGTGCATTTGTAAGTGTTTTGTGGATTATGGGTTTGACCTGAGGGCTGCTGATCCTGTAAAAGATCTCTTTTCTTTTAAATGAAGTGAAGATAAACTCTCATTGAAATTCAATCCTGTGAAAATCCTCAGGGCGTAAACAAGCCGGTCCTGTTGGGGGCAATTTTCACCTCACAAAATAAACCAAACTCCATTACAATAAAGCAAGCAAGTGGAACATCAAAGAGAGCAGGGGAAACAGCCATGAAGTAAGCTGGATAATAAAATTTAAGTAAATCGTGCGGGACATGTGATTCTTAAAAGGTGCAAATGATTACCAAAGAGGAGGCACAGTGTTCGGAAGGAGGAAGTGGAGAATGGGGAAAATTAACAGAGCTAAAACGGACAATAGCACAGTAATTGCTTGAATTCAAAATGCCACAAAATTAGCTGCTCCTTCTGCATCTGGCATGAATGAAAGCAGAATTGACGTTTGTTGTTCCAGCTTTGCAAATAACAGGTGTGGCGGTAAAAGCATGAGAATCACAAACAAGGTGAATAAAGCAATGGATGTGTAGCCGTTAAACCTTCACCCACTAATAAAAGAGCAGTTGTCACGCAATGCAGGATGCAGGGAAGAGCATGCAGGCATATCGCCTCAAATAGCAGCCGTTTACTCCTGCAGCCTCCTTCTCGCTTCATTGGAAGTTGTCAGGTTTCAAAGACCACTTGGATTGGTTTTGCAATCATTTTGCCTAGCATCCATACATAGATATTGACCATGTCCAAGTAGAAGATTTGAGTTTGGTTTATCTTTTTAGAATTTAACGTACTGGAAAAGCACCTTACATTCTAATGTCATGAAACTGTATGAGGAACAGATTAAAAATGAAGTTGGAATTTAATGGAAAACTTGAGAAACGAATCTGTCCCATTCAGGAATCATGACTAATTCACAAATCATTTGATTTTATTTGAGAAGCAGATAATCAGGTTTATCAATCAGACTGATCCAAATCCCAAATCTTTATCCTCCATTCTATCTAAACATAAAATGTGTTTTAATCACGTACTTTTGGCGCGTCCTTTCTAAACGCTGTTTTTGAAGAGCACATAAATGGCTAAGGGAACCCCGGAGTATGTCGTAAGAGGGAACCCGCAATGATTCAAAGATAAATTACAGCAAATGACAGTGAACAAAAATAATAAATTAGTCAATACGTGTCATGTTCAATACAGCAGCATCTTGGAGATCTCTAATCAGTTAAATAGCGCAAGTCATTCCTCCACCACATGCATGTGACATCATTAACAATGGCCCTATGTTGTTCAACTAATGTGATTCAAACAACAGAGATGCGACCGTGTTCGGGAAGCAGTCGTGTGGAGCTAGTTCGTTTCCAAAACAATGCATCGTACTATGGTGGTTAATCAGCGAGACATTTTCACAATAATGCAGAAAAAAATATATATATATTCAAAATATTATATACAAATGTTATTCAGTGTAACACAAAAACAGTTTTTCTTGAAATCATTTCTGCAAGACATCAGCATTGCAGGTTTCTTACTGTAACTAATCTCCCTTTACTAACCTGCTAAACCAGCAACAACCAGCAGGACTTAATTCATGCTATTCTTTTCAGCAGGGCTACTGTGTGGGAGGCTTTTGCCATTTTTTTTCTCTCAAAAAACAAACAAACTAACAAACATCTAATCACAACACAGTGAAGCTCTTGCTTGAAAAGTTGAAGGCTGCACTTCTTCACCTTGAACTCAATTACTCCACTTTTGTCTCGCGTCAATGAGTTTGAACTTCCCCATTCTAATTTCATCCTCCTCCTTCTTATCCACTGCTCCTCTCCCTCCCACTGCAGACAGCTTTTCAGAAGTAGGCCGTGAGCCGGAGCACCTTTCATATGCAGACAGTTTGCAGGCCCTGCTACTGTACAGGGCTCCCAGAGGGGCCTATTATCAGTGACACCAGACTCCAGCGTAAAGGATCTGCAGAGCAGGGCAGAATCAGACACTAGATCCCAGCGCTGGCTCAGTTATTAATGCTGCTCGCTGCAGCAAAGGGCATACTGTATGTGATGTCATAACCCTCAGCGCACATACAGCCGCTGGACTTACAAACGTGTTTAATCTCGCTGTGACAAGGAGAAGCTCAGAGTCAGAAGGTTCATGGTGCACTTCAGATGACCATCCACATGTTGATGGAGAAGGTCTTTCCTGAATCACTTGAGGTCTGTGAGGATTTATTTCCTCCGCACACTTGCTCCAGGGTGAATTTTACAAAACCTGCCAGGAACATGTCTGGGTCATATTTTACTCCAAATTCTAAAGGAAAAATGAAATACTGAAATGATATTAAATAGGATCTACACGTAGGACCAATAAGATTTTACTTTACAGTAAGGTCCATTGGTCCATTACTGTAAAACATAGTGTCACCTGTTTTTGTTTGTTTGTTTGTTTTTTAATTTGCCGTCAAATAATATAATATTATAAATAATAAATAATAATATATAGTTGTTTTTAACAATTCTCAAAAATATGTTTTTTCACTGTGCATTCTAATTATTCTTAATCAAACTGCAGTTACCTGTATTTTGATTAGGTTAAAAGAAATACAGCTAATTAACACAATAAATTAAAAAACATAATGATAAAAGACATGATTTGAACATTTCAAAAATCATTAAACAATCAGCTTTTGCATAAACACACACACATACGTATAT
>JAUMHG010000007.1:2052476-2063301 GCA_032359395.1 Enteromius anoplus | reverse complement strand
AAAAAAAAAAATCAATAATTTTACCCATACAATGTATTTTTGGCTATTGCTACAAATATACCCCAGTGACTTAAGACTGTTTTTGTGGTCCAGGGACACATATATTACATTAGAAAGCTGTTAAAAACTGACAATATTACTGATTTTACTGTAGCGTTAATCAAATAAATGGAGGTTTATGGTTCTGAGAGTCTGCTGGCATGTTGCTGTGTCACTAATAGCCCTTTGAGTGGTTGCACACTTAATGCAATTCATCATCTGCCCTGTGAAAATCAAATCTGATTGATTAGAAAAGGAAAATTCGGAAAATAACCGAATATATAATTTCTGTCAGTGCCACAAATGGTGCGGGACGAGCTTTTGAAAAAGTATGAGCAATGCCAACATTCATGAATTATAGTAACAGCAATAGTGTTTCTGCTCAGAACAAACTACTTTAAATATCTTTAAATGGAGGTAGTGTTTAAAAATAATTATAATAAAACTGGAAATACATGGGTGAAATACGAAGCCCAAATATGCATCGGTTCCCTTAAATGCTTCTATCACTGACTTTATTTCAGAGAAACAGCTTTTAATACGCAGACCTGTGACGCACAGCTGACAAATATGTAAATATCAAATATTATGGTAAACATCATGAAATTGTGGCACTTGGACGCCGTAGCACGCACATTTACTTGCTGTCTGTAGCTTGAACAAGGTCTGCTATTTACTTTCAGCGATTTACAGCAGAGAGACAGGAAATGTCAACATCCATCGTTTGATTATTCAATAAACTCAAGACACTGAGAGGAAGTGGGTTGCAACATATATCTATACACTACAATTCAAAAGCTGTACTTTTCATTCATAATGAAATCCTGAAAAAAAGGAAACAGGAATGAATTACATTTTAAAACACCTCAAGACATACATACAATAGTTATTTTGAATTTTATTTAAATGCATAAATGCAGGCTTGGTGAGCATGAATGGTAGTGCATGTTATATAACTTTAAGTACGTTTATACTTGGACGACGTGTACACGTATGCTCTTTTTCTCTCTCATTCTCTTCCAAAATCTCTCGTACGGCATGGTTGCGTGCTAAGTCGCGCATGGCTAAGCCATCTGGAGCCAACAGTGCTCGAAGGCCAGGGCAATGTAATACAACACAAACATGACACAAAAGGAAGAAGGCACCGTGCTCCAGGTGGAATGCTCCCGCAAAAACCTCCCAGAAAGCACAGAGGAAGGCATCTCCCATTCTTTCACAAAATCCCACAGTCGGCTCCCCTTGTTTTCCCAAACTTAGCACTGCGATTAGCGAGCAGCTAGAATCGGAAAGCAGTGAAAACAAGATTCTCTCAAGGTCTCAGACAATCTTTTTCCCAGACAAATACGCAGCGGGCCGTTCTTCAGGTGTTTGTTTGTCAAAATCCCGAGCTTGATACGAGCGCGAGTCTTACGAGAGCATCTGGCACTGATATATTATATTCCAGCGCTTATCCCACCAGAACGGATGGGCCTCCTCTGCCATTTGGCTGCCAGATTCATTATCAGGTCAGGATCACAGAGCTAATTTACTGGTGAAACAAACAAAAGCTGTAAACACGCATGCAAGAACATGCAATCGTCAACAGATGCGATAAAAAAAAAGAGAGTCAAACACCCTCCGAGCAGAATGCATGTGCATCTGGTCGTTCCGCTGATGTCATGCTTCATCTTTCGGCCGGACAGGAGTGCGTTATCAAAGCTCAAGAGCGCAGAGATGATGGTCCCATGGACAAGGAGGTGTTTGTTTCTTATCTGCCCCAGCCGTGGCCTTCAAAATCAGCTCCCGTCAACAACAGAGAGGGTTGGGGAGCACTGCTGCCAGCTGCAGAGAGTTGCTTAAAACCAAAAAATAAATCTCCTTTATTCACTTTAAATCCGGATAGGAAACAATCGAGGCCAGTTACATCAAATTTGTTAAGTCAAACTCACAGATTAGGTGTGTAGAACTAAAGTTAATTGCAATTGAACATTCATGATTTGAAATGTTGGCATATGTGTTTGTGTTAACATGATCAGCTGCTTTTTTTGTTTTCAGGTGAAAAATATGGTTAAATATCACAGAATCAGCTTAAATATAATAATCTATGCCAACAAAACAACATTTTATAGGTTACATCAGGTACAATATCTTTTTAACCATTGAGGGTCAAAAATCTCAACTACAGAATATTAAAATGAACACATCCTTTACTATAGCGATCATGTTAAAAACTCTTATAATTTAAACATTTATATTTTCCTTAATGCAACGCATGCTGAGAACTAGAAGTCTGCTTAACTCATTGACTGTATTTCAAGTTAATCTTAATATAAACGGTAATCAAGTTTTCCTGTCGAATACAACAAGCTTTTACTAAAAAAAAAGTTCTGTCCACGAAGTGTTCTTTGGGGAACCAAACATGGTCGCATCGCTGCAAAACTCTGCAGAACCTGGGTTCGACATGTTCCTAGGTTAACACCTTTGTTGACCCTGGAACAACATTGTGGTTAACCAATTAGATTTGAAGAACCAGTTTACAGTTTTTCGTTTACTGTTTAGGGTTACAATCAGTGTTTAAAGCTTGTATTTCAGTATCATTATCATTACATCTGATTTGAGGGATTACTTAAGGGTTAGGTTTAGGTGTAGAGATATGGTCAAGACTAAATTTGTTTATTAAAATGTTGTTTTAAGGGTCAACAACATATGTTGGCCTAAAAATACGTAGAACTCAGGATGTGCGCAAAACCCCTGACTTTCAAGGGTGTAAATACTCGCATTAGTCCGATCCGATCCGTGCTGAATTTGAGGGTTAGCCCTGAGCCATGATCCGAATCAATAAACTTGAGATCTTGCAACTTAATTGAGTATTTACAGCACAGCACCTTCAAAGCCTTTCTTAAGACCTTCATCCGTGGTACACTTGGGCGCACTTTGGAATTACCCAGCACCACACCAAAAGACCTTCAGAAACAAATAATGCAAAACAAACCCATTCGTGAGCGCCTTTGCAAACATCACCTGCACGCAACTGTCTAAATGCATCTGCGCAGACTTTAAACAGTCAAGACTTTGATCTCCACCAGTCTTGATGATAATGAGACCAAGCTTGGTGTGTACGGATGAAAACCTGTGCGATGACTGTACAGGACTATTTTTATAAAGTGCCTTAAAGAGATGCAGCTCAGCGGACCCTTTAAAGATGGTGTTGCCCCGACCCCCTGGCCCTGGAGGTGATGGATGAAGATAGTCTCTATCCGTCTCTCAACATCACCCTTGCATCATCTGTCCAGCACAGCTTTCCAAGAACGCAAAGGAGGGCAAAGCTGTTTATGTTAGCAGTGTTTATTGTACCGTTTCTGCTATATATATATATATATATATATATATATACAGTATATATATTTTTTTCTCAAGATTCTTTGATAAATAAAAAGTAAATTACCAAAAACAGCATTTATTTAAAATATAAATATTTTGCCAAATACACTTTAAATGTTTGTGCTATGAATAAATTAAAGAAAGAAATTAATACTTTTATTCAGAGATTTTGATATGTATTTTGATAAATACTGTATGATAATATATGTATAAAATAAATAAATGAATACAAATCATAATATTTCACATTCTAATATTGCAAATAATATTTACTCGTTTTCCAGTAAGACTATAGTTTAAGGACCAATTCTGACTATTAACTAATTGCTTATTAGCATATCTATTATTAAAATATTGACTGTTTATCTAATGAAGCACATATTTTACATTCGTAATTTTACTCTAAACTAAACTACATTTCTAACTATTAATAAGTAATACATTAGGGGTTTATTGAGGCAGGCTTTCATTAAAAGTTTAACAGGAAGAATTGGATTTATAAAGTATTTTTTTCTGTACAAATGCCTGTATTATTTTGAACATTTACTGAACAAAACTCTGCTGTTTTGTTTTGCTTAGATACCTAGCAAAGCTGTCATCGGTGGGGAGCATCTCGGATGAAGAAACCTGTGAGAAGCTCAGAGGACTCATCCAGAGGCAGGTTCAGATCTGCAAACGTAACGTGGAGGTGATGGACGCGGTCCGCAGAGGCGCTCAGCTCGCCATCGACGAGTGCCAGTTTCAGTTCCGCAACCGACGCTGGAACTGCTCGACGCTGGAGAGTGTTCCTGTGTTTGGCAAAGTGGTCACACAAGGTAAGTAGCCTCATATTATTTCAACTGGACACGCTTAAAACCGTGTGCATACTTCATGGCTGTGTATTTGTGTCACAGGTACACGGGAAGCTGCATTTGTGTACGCCATATCTGCTGCTAGCGTAGCCTTTGCAGTGACCAGAGCCTGCAGCAGTGGAGAGCTGGACAAGTGTGGCTGCGACCGCAATGTGCACGGTGTCAGTCCAGAAGGTATGAAGTATTGTGATTATAATTATGATGATATGATTGATTGCTGTGAAACCACTATTAATTATTATAATTAAATGATTAGGACTATGATGATTAAAATAGCTAAAAAAGCATTTCAGACCCAGATCAAAAAGTGAATGGTGCAGCTTATCCTTGCAGATTATGAAGAGTCATCTGACTGATATATAAAGTGGTAAATAACAATTTGTTATTTATAGGATATATATACATACACACACAATAAATATTATTTTAAACTAATTTATTAGTCATATTTTCTTTAAAAAACAGTCAAATTAATTTTCTTAAAGCTAACCTAAACAACAAAAAACTAACCAAATGAACTTATAAACATCATACGTTTCTTGGCACGGAAGCTTTTCTGTAGTGTCGAGCAGTCCATTAGGTGCTATGGGTGGAAAGATGTTATTATTATTATGTAGTGAAAAGCATCTTCTGCGTCAGAGAAGGATTTAGTGTACTAGTTCCTTATCTACATACTAACATTTATACTTTAGTAAATCCTGACAGTACTTTTATCGCCAAAAGAAGGTTTGCACTGGCATAAGCTGATCTGGCTCCTGATGTCACTAACCTGGAAAAAACTGTCCATCCAGTACCTTTGTTTCCAGATGGATGGATGAATGAAACACCTGATTTCTCATCACACTTCTTTAACCGCCTTTATCTCAACAGGGTTCCAATGGTCAGGATGCTCGGATAACATTGCATACGGGGTTGCTTTCTCCCAGTCCTTTGTGGACGTGAGAGAACGAAGTAAAGGACTGTCTTCCAACAGAGCGTTAATGAACCTTCATAACAACGAAGCAGGGAGGAAGGTAAGAAGCTTAACATCCATCATGCATAAAGCCTCCATCATTCGTAATTTGTTAACAAATGACCTCTCTTTTACCATCCCAAGGCAATTCTGAACCACATGCGAGTGGAATGCAAGTGCCATGGTGTTTCAGGTTCCTGCGAGGTAAAAACCTGCTGGAAGGCAATGCCCCCATTCCGCAAAGTGGGCAATGTCATCAAGGAGAAATTCGACGGTGCAACAGAAGTGGAGGTGCGCAAAGTGGGCACCACCAAGGTCCTGGTTCCGCGAAACTCGCAGTTCAAGCCGCACACAGATGAAGATCTGGTGTACCTGGAACCGAGCCCAGATTTTTGCGAACACGACCCCAGAACTCCAGGCATACTGGGAACCGCAGGCCGCTTCTGCAACAAGACCTCGAAGGCCATCGACGGCTGCGAGCTCATGTGCTGCGGTCGTGGATTCCACACGGAGGAGGTGGAGGTGGTGGACCGCTGCAGCTGCAAGTTCCACTGGTGCTGCTACGTCAAGTGCAAACAGTGCCGCAAGATGGTGGAGATGCACACGTGTCGGTGATCCAGACTGCAGAACTTATCCTCACCACTTCCCTACATGCACAGGGAAACCAGACGAATTCCCCAGCATTTCATGCGACAATAGAGGAACATGTCATACATGAGACTTTAAAATATAGGGGCGAATATACCCGAGGTCCCAATTGAGAGTATTTTTCTCTCTTCTCGTTCTGTTTTTAATTGTGGTTGCTCTCTTATTTTTATATATAAATATATATATATATATCTATTTTTAACTTATTGCAATCAAATCGAGAGTGAATTTTTAAATGTGACGTGCACCAGAGGAGTGCCATTGGGATCATGGAGAAAGGTCAACGTTTAAAAAGCCTTTTCATCGTTAATGCTGCTTTAGGGTTTCATCCTGAAAGATGGACTTCGGACTGACTAAAATATGCAGTCCAGGTGTACATGTACTTTCCATCGAGTTTTCCACACTCATTCCTGTGATGCTACTTGAATTCAAGAATCACTCACCGATAATGTTCAGCGAGTATTAAAGCGAGGCCTGCTTTACTAGGGACGCAAACCGAACAGGCTCCGAACAAGCCAGAGTGGAAATATAAGTGTTTGCAAGCTGTTTGAAAATCAAAGTCATTAGTTAAATAGCGGTTGACACAGACGGATGATTGGTGCTGAGCTGTAACCATGCATCTGGCGCAAAATGACAAACATAAATTGTTTACCCGCTTGGGGTGCTTGGACCATGGATTCTGTGCATGATGACCCTAGCACTTTTCCACTTCAGACGCACATACCGCAAATAAACAAATCCCCCAGCATTCCCTGCTCCATTAGTCAGACCGAGTGACTGAATTATTTCTGTACGATACCATAACTCCAAGCTTTTCTATAGTAAAACTTGCTATCCAGTATGCTTTTAAAAGAAACATAGGTTTGTAATGACTTATACACTGAAGAGGACTATATTTCATATGAATGTATGTTAAATTGAAATATATGCCGTGTCAAAGACTGACATGTTTGTGATTGTGCTTATTGGGTGAACTGCAAATGGGGACAGCTTCCTCAAAAAGACCATGCTGGACAACATTAACCAACTTGGTGGTCAAATCGTATCTTTTAAGCAAGGTTTAATGTTCTTTATGAATGCATTCAGTCTTGTTTAAAGGGTTCACACAACGATATCAAGGATGGTTTGTCTTGCTGCTGCTGCTGATGTTATGTATATATATCCTGGGGTCAATTCAAGTTATGCTCAAATGACAGCACCTGTGGCATAATGTTGATTACGACTAACATTATTTTGGCCAACCGCCAAGCTATGGCATGGACTAAGCCTGGGATATACTTTTCAGTCAGGATTTCGTTTTTTGGTTCATGGGTAAAAAATTGAAATTTTTGCTGCGTTCAAAATCGCTTACTTCCCTACTATATAGTATGCGAAAAACAGTATGCGAGGCGAGTAGTATGTCCAAATTCATAGCATTCAAAATTCAGTAGGCGAGAAGTACCTGAATGACCTACTGCTTCCGGCCAAATTCTATAGTAGGCATACCATGGACACTTTCCTATCCCATAAGGCTCCGGGGGAGGAGGTGTCATATTCGAAAAATGGCGGAAAGTTGAGACGCGGCTCATTTCAAGTGTACGTACCTCAGTAAAAAAACGCTGTTTATTGTTATTAAATTGTGATTAAATTATTTGTTTAACACATTCTAAATAAACTGATGACTTATTGAAAGTTAAAATTTTCGCGCTTTTGTTGTGACGCATGACACGTGACAACATCAATATGGTGGATGTTGTAAGTCCGAATTCCATTCATACTACCCACATTCATACTATATAGAACATACTTTTTTTAGTGGTCGGGTAGTACGTTCAATTTTAAAGGTAGTACCTACTTAAGCAGTATGCGATTTCAGATGCAGCATTTGTTTTCCACTTAATGACACGCCCTTGCAGCTGATTGGTCAACCAAATCTGTGCCGTCATCATCAGTTCAATCAAACTTAATAAAAGCCTTCTGCTGCTATATCAGTATATATCAATATGTCGGCTGTCTGTGCAGCCTAAACGTGTTTCACAGAAATATTTATTTCACAAACGTTAATATGCACCCAGGCTCGAAATCCCCTCGGCAGAAATCGCGATTGCGCTCCGTGTCAAGTCTGCGTCTTTTTCCGTTGAATTTCCCCCCACTGAGGCTTTTTTAGCCTATTAAATATAAATTAAATTTTACTGAAATGCTTGCAATTAAATATTTAGCATTCTACCATTTTCCATAAAACTGTTCAGGAGCTCGGGCCACAGGTAGGAAGCTTTTGAGGTTTTATTAAGCATCACTGCATACAGTGACTGTAAAATATGTATTAGGCATGGTTTTGATGCTGCTTTTCACTGGTCATGGGGCTCATTTTGTCACCTCGCACCCTGTTGTAGAGCTGATAGCTTAAGTTTAGAATTGTGGCGTACATTTTCCAACTGAACTAAATGATTTTAAATTTAATTTATGCTCAGTCGCAGAATCACATTACTCTGTGCTTCTCACAATATGTTATGTTAATAAAGATGAATGAAAGCAGTGTAGTAGAAGTTAGCTATCTTTGTGTGTCGTACATGGCCGCTTGTCAAGCCCATTTTATATAAACTCTGAATATAGTCTATTATTGCACGGCCTCAGATTTACTGTATGCCCTAGCCTGGCCCTGACCCGAGATGCTGAGGCACTAGCCTGAAATCGTTCAGATTTGTGTGTATTAGTAAAATAATTACATTTAGCTTCATTGTATAGTTAATTTAGAAAAAAACGTTTTTTGTTCCTTAAATATAAGTTTTTGTTTTTTTAAAGTAACGATCAAGCAGCAGACTTTTATTTAGCTGAACAAACTGATGACAACGTCATGTGCTCAGATTTGGTTGCCCAATCAGCGGTAAGGGGCGTGTCATGACCACCCACCCTTTTTCAACCCGTGAACCAAAAAACATTTCGGGTTTTTTTTATCAAAGTAATAAACCGGAAAAAAAAAATGACTGTCTCCTTTTTTCTGCATATTTCATTTAAATTGAAAAACAAATGATCACAACGTACACGGACCCGGTCTTAATGATGCTGAAAATTCAGCTTTCAACACATTCAATTAAATTTTAAAAGAACAAAATAAAAAATAGCATTTCACTACTGTTTCAGTATTTTTCTTACAGCATGTTTGAGAAAATAGAAGCCTTGGTGAGCATCAGATAGCCTACCCCAAACTGAAAAATTCCATAACATTGCGAATGGTATTTTCCATTTATACTGCACTTTACATGTCTAATGGTTTAGAGGTTGATGGCCAGTGCATGTAACAGTCAGCCAGCTGCCTAGTGACATGGTCTCTAACGCTCAGAGTCGTGCCATCACGCCAAGAACAATAAATATTTATAGAAACTATTCATGGAATAATGGCAGGAATTAAGCTTTGTTAGACATGCATAAATGTGGTTCTGTGCTGCAACAAAGCGGCCCCAGGGATGACTTTCGTAAGCACCACTTTGCTAATCTGTTGCCCAATGACTTGTATTGCGTCACATTTTTGTGCTGCTAAATATTTATGTGGAAACCTTCTTCTTCTTCCAAATTTGAAATATATTTTTACATTTATTCTACCTGATCTCGTGGCATATGTACCTTGGTGCACTTTTTAGCGAGCCACGAAATATGTACCAATAAGTACATATCACTGCAGTTTCAAATAGAAATTCACACTACAAGCAGAAAATTACTGACACCTTTTATTCCTTTTGGTAACAGTCCCCCAATATTTCAGTTCTGATCAGTCGCAATATGTAACTGAAGCAACTTAATAAAAATGCAGCAATACTTATATGTCAACGTAATAAAATGTACCAGGGTTCACGTATTGAACCTGTGTTTTAGCGCCACTTAGTGGAGATTTCTCTTTAAAACGTTGGCAAAGCACAAACAGAAACATGGTTACACACCTTAAAAAAATAAAGCATGACTCCGGGCTGCTAAATCTTATCTTTCTATTGTGAACACCACAGACCACACCGCTCCTCCCTTGCTGTAGGACACTACTGTCTACTTTATCAAGGCCTTAACTTTGTTGTCGTAACAGTCGACGGGTAGATTACACCCTCCAGTTTTCCTTTCAAACGAGCTGACATATTTTACCTCTAAATTATGTTTCATATGTCATCAAACCACCTCTGGCTTGTTACAGATGTTAGAAAAGCGTGAGACATCACTGCATGACACTGTAATCTAAAACAATCCCACCATCTCATTTCATATGTACATTTTAACGTCTGCTTCCATATTGTTTGCAATTCTTTGGTCATGCCGATGTCTGTTAATAATAAGCTGCTTGGTGGTTTGAAGAGCTGAGGGTTCGCCTTTTATTGTGCACTGGGAAATTAAAACAGGGGGGCATATCTGTGCATGCAGGTTGGAGAAATCATGGCAAAATCCTCACAATATCCAGCACATCCTGTTTTTGTGGAAGTAGAGATATTGGGGCCTAAAACACAACTTTTTTTGTTCGCTGCCATTTCGTGCTGCATGGTTTTGAAACACATGCTTCACCAACATGGATGTTTTAAGGTGACTTTTAAACACAGGACAACCTGTCAGATGCAGTACGAAATTTCTTCTATGGCTATTTGGGGAAAAAATAGGCAGGCATGAATGTGGAAAAATCTGTGTGTATGAGAATAGATCTAAAATGTGCTTGAGGGAGAGTTCACTATGAGAAATCTAATCCTGTCAACAGAATGGCCCTGTCACCGCCTCTTTGATGGAAAATACCACACAGTAATTTAATATTTGGAAAGGCTTTTCCAGGGACATAACATAATTATCAACCTACAATTCAATAAAGGAACTCATAGATCAGGGGCTTTAGCCTTTCAGCTACTTTTAATATGACTCCGGTCTCTAAAGTAATCACAGTAAAATTTGTTTGATTAGCGAAGACATTAAAGTGAATGGCAAATATGATATATATTTAAATATATATATATATATATATATATAAATGGGT
>JAUMHG010000007.1:2031149-2044694 GCA_032359395.1 Enteromius anoplus | reverse complement strand
GTAAATTTAGAATTAAAAGTCTAAAAATCCAAAACAGAAATTACAAGCTTTTTCCTCAGCGTGCTAGAAGCTAAACACGACATCCGCTACCCAAAGTATCGGACCTTTCAATATAAATACAGTATATATGAACAATGAGTGTAATTTGTTGTACTTAAATGAATTAATTCCAATTTTGTCAGGCATATTTACAACAAAATTAAATTTATGATACATTAAAAGATGAATTACTTTTTTAAAATTTTTACAATATTTTTTTACTTGACAGTAAATTATTTTTCACTCGTTTGAAGCACAACAAAATCTAATATGCTTTCTTATTCTTTTGTATATTTTTAATAAGTCAGAATAAGCATGTTGTTTGAATTTTTACAAATACATCATACACTGAATGACAATGTAATATTATTTCAAATTGAATTACATTTAATATGCATTCTATGGACATAAAATCATTTTTGTAAAAGTAAAATATAGATGATGGATGGATGGATGGATAGATACTTTTATATACTTCCTGAATGAATCAGGGTTCTGAACGAATCATTTAAGTGAATGATTAAAATGACTCACTCATAAAGACTGTAGACAGCCAATCGGATGATTGAGTCAATAAATAATTTGCTCGAAAACAAGACCTCAAAAAACTGCCACTTTTTACATTTTGCTCCGCTTTGTAAGGAATCATACAACACGGCTTCTGACCATGCTGGAATGAATAAGATAATTAGGTTTTGATGTGGTTGATGTGTTTTTTATGCCGTCATTTGAATCAAGTACTGAGCTAGTTGTTATTTGTGCTGTGCGTTCAGACAATACCCACAAGGACGATAAATAATTGATAATGACATTTTATTTTAGTGTTCAAAACAATCTCCCAGGGTAACGCCAACACCGGAATGCGTTCATTACTCATTGAATTAGCCCTGCAGAATATTCCGCCGCAGTAAATCTGAGAACTGACGGAAACACTTTGAGCTCTATTGTGTGAATCTTTTTTTCGGTAATAAGCTCTGTGAAGTTGAATCGGCGGTCAGGCCTCTCTGTGACTAACAAGGTTTAATCCGGGCCAACAACACCACGGAACCGTCTGATTCAGCATTCAGCCCATACCATATGCGTTTTCTCGGCCCTTATAATATCTTATCTTCAGAATTAGAGCTTAATTTCTCCTCTGTCTGGTTGATATCTCCAGGGGCGAGATAATTTGCACGGCATGGATTGTATCAGATTCATGCAAATAAGTATCATCGGTGACAGACTTTGCTTATAACATCAAAGAGAAAGTTTGAGTGGTTTTGGGTGCACGCCGAGGCCAGCGGAGTAAAGGTTTTGCATTGAAATGACACCAATTTGCATATATGCTAATGAGGGCGCTATTACATTTTATTATGAATATCTGCTCTCAGGGTAGGGAAATCCTTATTCGACTTCCGGTAATTAGGTCACGCGCTGTGAATCTCTTTCATTCTTTATGCATGTAAGTATGTGAGTGTTATGACTCATGCTACAGTCATGAGATTCATCAGGCTAATTAAGAGCCGCTTACATACAGTACGAGTTCACAGAAGCATACGGAATATATTTGTAGCACATAAATGTTTAATTATTTTCTTTTCTGCTTATTTGTGATCTCTCTCTTTTCTTTTCTTTTTTACACATTAGCCAAACATTTTTTACCGTTGCCACAAATTCACCTTTTCCATTGTGCAAGTGGGTCATGCGGACTCATATGCAGTTATTTTTCTTTTCGAAAGACTAGAACAAATCCAATGCGAGCACAGCCACATTCAAGGTGCTCATGAATGTTTAAACAAAGAGTTTGTATAAATTGCACTTATAGTGTTTGGGAAACAACAACGCCACTGTTTGTATATTGTTCCTTTGGACACTCGTATTGAAATGTATTTGTCTAAAACCAAGTTGGTGACAAAAGTAATTTATGGGGTAGTTTACAGTGTACAAATTAATACTGAATATGCTTTGCATCCTGATTTCTGACATCAGGATTGTTTTTCATTATGTGCAGGTGTGACAGCCAAATGATTTTGTATTATATTATTATTTTATTTTTATATATTCTAGGATGTCAGGGATGATGGGTATAAACACTTTCATAAAAATGTCATACAGCTGGTTTTGTCCATGGCCTTTAAAGATTTTAAGTTTATATATATCTAAAGTTTGGTGGCCATGCAGACGTTATTATAATTATTTGGATTTTTTTGTTAAACTATTGCTAAGATTATTTTTTTTTTATTATTTTATATCTGTGACGTCAAATATGAATTTTTAGCATCATTATTTTAAACTTCAGTGTCACTTGAAGGTGTTATACGTTTATTTTCTTTCTTTTTTAAAATTACAATTTATTTTAATTTATTTTGAGTTTGTTTATGCATGCATATTTATCTTTGGAGCGGTTTCTGTAGTTTACAGGAGTATTGAAGTGTTTGATGTTAAATGATTGTACACAGATCATATTAATACTGACTAAATGTGTTTGATTAAACTGATTGGACTTGATTAGGAAGCCACACACCTGTCTATATAAGATCTTACAGCTCACAATGCACGTCAGAGCAATCATGAGGTCAAAGGAACTGCCTGAAGAGCTCAGAGACAGAATTGTGGCAAGGCAAAAAAAATGTGCTGCACTTAAGGTTCCTAAGAGCACGGTGGCCTGCCTCAAAACCCTTCCTAGAGCTGGCCGTCTGGCCAAATTGAGCTATCGGGGCAGAAGAGCCTTGGTGAGAGAGGTATAAAAGAACCCAAAGATCACTGTGACTGAGATCCAGAGATGCAGTCAGGAGATGGGAGAAAGTTTTAGAAAGTCAACCGTACCTGCAAACCTCCACCAGTCAGGGCTTTATGGCAGAGTGGCCCAGACAGAAGCCTCTCCTCAGTGCAAGACACATAAAAGACTCATGGCTGTATGTAAATGGACAGCTCCTGAGTTAAATATATGAGTGTCACAGCAAAGGGTCTGAATACTTAGGACCATGTTATATTTCAGTTTTTCTTTTTTAATAAATCTGCAAAAATGTCAACAATTATGTGTTTTTCTGTCAATATGGGGTGCTGTGTGAAGCATGCACAGGTAATTAATCATGGCTAGCTCCTCGTCATCCTATCATAGTGAGATATAATTCCTATAAATAGTACAAGCCCTCTTCCCTAGGCATCTCGTTCTTAGCATCCCTCCTCCACCCCTACTCCACCATTTGTTCATCTTTCCTCCAGGGCGAGCATGTGGGGTTCGGGCCAGGCGGTGAGCCATTTCGCTTGTGCCCAGTAGGGTTAATAACCCTAGGGCCCAGAAGTCCGCCGAGCTCTGAGCCCTTTCCCCCGGGCAGCATTTTTATTAATTACCAGTAAGCACGAACTCGTGAACTAATGTTGTTAACTAATGGAAATTTTATTTTATTTTTTTTTACTATTTTTGCATCCCCTCAAGCATTCAGATGCATATTTTAACTTAAAATCTTGATTATATTTGTCAACTACACTTAATGTTAGTGTTTGTATAAAATCACAGCTGTGAAGTGCCTTGACTTCAGTCAGAAGTCTTCTGTGGTGTAATCTGATTCTAATAGTTTGCATTATGTTATGTGGGAAAGCAACACATTGCGGCACAGCTTGTTTTTTGACCTCCCGGTGTCCTATCTGAGGGTGCTCACTCAACAGGAATGAGAAAGTGATGGAGGACAAGTTTCGTATGTCTTCACAGCACACATCCTCTACATTGAACTGTGTTATCTCAGAAGGGCTGAGGCTGTGAAACGAGGCTGTCTTTGAATTGAACTCATCTCATCTGAGAGTTTTGTGGGACAGACTTTTAGACATCTAACTGTAGAAGAAAGTCACTTTAGCTGTCTGTGGGAAGTGCAAATCAGTTCAGTGTTGACAATTTGTTTCTTAATACGCAGAAGCCCTAAATGCATTTCGACACTTAAGTCAGACTTAAAAATCCCCAAAAGTCTTTGCACTAAACGTGTTTGCTTTCTTCATCATTTTACATCAATGACTACAAAGTCTCCAATTCCAAGTTTAAAGGGATACTCTCCATCCCAAAATTGAATTCTGTCATTAATCACTTACCCCCATGTCGGTACAAACCTGTAAAGGTTTCGTTTGACTTCGGAGTACAATTTAAGATATTTTGGATGAAAACCAGAAGCTTCTGAATGTTGGAATTCTTTTTTTATTTTTTGCATACAAATATTCTTGAAGCTTCGTTACATTCATATTTAAACCACAGATGGAGTATTTTTGACTATGTTTTTTGTACTTTTCTGGAACTTGACAGTGTTCTTTACTTAACAGTCAATGGTTTTCATCCTAAATATCTTAAATTGTGTTCTGGAAACAAATAAAGCTTTTACAGGATTGATGACAAAATGTTCATTTTGGGGAGGAATAACTCTTTCACAACACACCTACTGTTTTTTTTTTCTCGATTACAGTAGTTGTAAAAAAAAAAGAAACAATAAAAAAACGTACATCATAAGTACATGACAATGAATGTTACATGTACTGCAAAGAAGCAATAGAGAATGATTGGGTGCCAATGTTTTTTTTTATTGAATTAAGTTTTTGAGTCGTAAGCAGATACTATTTTTTTTATTATTATTATCCCAAATTCACTTTTGATTTTGATCAGTTTCTCAGTAAACAAGACCTCTCATTTTAAGTCATTTTATTCCTCAGGTAAGTGTATCTTGATTTAAGGATCTTGAGATATTTGCACTGGAAAACAAGACAAACTAGGACTTAATTTAATGTAATATAATTAATTTTTTATTTTATTTTTTTATTTATTTAAATGTTAAATAATTGACATTTAAAGAGTACTGAAAAAAATTATAAATTGTATTTTCAAACCCTGAATATTCTAATATTTAACATTTACATTTAAAACCATATTGACAGACAGTACTGTGTTCCATTCCATTTACTCCCAATATTCTCTTTACTTGATAGTGAAATGAAGTCATAAAACAGGCAAAAACTTAAGTGACATTCAGACCTTTTTAAACCTAAATTCTTGCACTGGGTTTGCAGTGTAATGACGGTTGGTGTGCATGTACAGGTTCTGTAAATGTGATTATTCACCTGAAATGAACTCTGGGTATAATCCGCTTCAAGGTGACATTTGCGCATGAATGGTTTCAGCGTGCAGAGAACCATCCAAATGGGCAAGTTATACTCTTGGCAAAGGCAAACACAAACAAAACAGTTGCTAATATTTTGTATTATTTGTAATATTTAGTTGACAACGTTCATAATGTGACAATGCAAGCTGACAGTATCTTGATATATGCAGTGTAGTCATGATTCATTTTTAAGACATTAAATTCACAGCTTTATGTTAAAGTAATGAAGAAACCTCTCAGAGGGAAGCGCTAAAGCCCAGCGGACATTAAAAGCAATCGCTCTGCTGTCACTGAAGTGCTGTCGGCTTGCAGTTCAGACCGGAGAGATGGAACAGAATATGCACAGCTGATAATGCATGATAATTTTCCGCCAAATACATGTGTGAGTGAATGCCACAAAAAGTGTCAAGAAGTGGCAAAATTTACCACATTGACAGAAAAAAAATACGCATGAGTTTTTTTTTTTTTTCTATAAATGCTATAATCAGGTCCCCAGTGCATCTCCCAACAAAGGAAATGTGAAAAAAAGTAACCTATAGTAACTTTGTTTCAGGAAGGTTTTTTCTTGAAAAGACAAGCACGTCAGATCTTGCTCCCCTTGTGACGTTTCAAAGGGATCTCATTATAATATTACCACCCTTA
Organism: Enteromius anoplus; assembly: GCA_032359395.1. NCBI lineage: Eukaryota > Metazoa > Chordata > Actinopteri > Cypriniformes > Cyprinidae > Enteromius > Enteromius anoplus. The sequence continues at coordinate 2,038,896 of JAUMHG010000007.1, read as the reverse complement.
AATTTCCATCTGCTGCCCCATTATTTTGATTTCACAAGTGACGACAGTGTACCAGTTCTAATGCAATAGCAACGTTTGAGCAAAATATGTTAACTGTGTCTTACACTATTACACTATTCAGAGTCCCAGCCTCAAAGGAGACAATGGATTAATTGAGTTATTTACTGTATATTGCTGCGGCCACACATTTAAGGTGATTTCTTACCTACAGTAGCTGTTAACCTTCAAATGCATAATTAACTGACTGTTTTTGTAACTTGTGTGTTTAAACTTTGTGTGCATGAGAAATTAGTTTAGTATTTACATGATGTAAAAGCTGCTTTCTGTCCTTGTGCTTTGGATGTATCCACTTTAGAAAACTGTTTATCAGAAGTTTAAACTAATATTGTTTAAAATGCATGATTTCAGTGCGATGAACATTATAACCAGAACAGATGTTCTTAGCAGGTATGCAACTCTATCCTTCAAAAGGGAGCGTGGTGCAAAAGCTAATTTGCATTTAAAGAAACAGGCATGTAAATCAGAACGTTTCCCCTTCCACTCAAAATAGGCAATTTTATATGATATTATAAAATTTCTGTAGGGTCTCTCACAATGGAGAAGGTTTTGGTCCAGGATATCCCTGTACTTGGACGCATTCATCTTTCCCTCAATTGCAGCCTGTCGTCCTGTCCCTGCAGCTGAAAAACATCCCCACAGCATGATGCTGCCACCACCATGCTTCACTGTTGGGACTGTATTGGACAGGTGATGAGCAGTGCCTGGTTTTCTCCACACACACTGCTTAGAATTAAGGCCAAAAAGTTATGTCTTGGTCTCATCAGACCAGAGAATCTTATTTCTCATCATCTTGGAGTCCTTCAGGTGTTTTTTTAAGCAAACTCCATGCAGTCTTTCATGTGTCTTGCACTGAGGAGAGGCTTCTGTCAGGACACTCAGCCATAAAGCCCCGACTGGTGGAGCTACAACTTTCTCCCATCTCCTACATCTCTGGAAATCAGTTACAGTGATCTTTGGGTTCTTCTTTACCTCTCTCACCAAGGTTCTTCTCCACCGATAGCTCAGTTTAGCTAGGAAGGCTTCTGGTCATCCCAAACGTCTTCCATTTTAAGATTTTTGAGGCCACTGTGCTCTTAGGACTAAGTGCAGCAGATTTTTTTTTCAACCTGCATGACACGCATTGTGAGCTGTAAGGTCTTTTATAGACAGGTGTTTGGCTTTCTTAATCAAGTCCAATCAGTATAATCAAACACAGCTGGACTCAAATGAAGGTGTAGAACCATCTCAAGGATGATCAGAAGAAATGGACAGCTCCTGAGTTAAAAATATGAGTGTCACAGCAAAGGGTCTGAATACTTACGACTATGTGATAGGTATTTTACATTTGTGTTTTTCTTTTTTAATAAATCTGCAAAAATGTCAACAATTCTGTGCATTTCTGTCAATATCGGGGGCTGTGTGTTCATTAATGAGGAAAAAAATGAACAAATGATTTTAGCAAATGGCTGCAATGTAACAAAGAGTGAAACATTTAAGGGAGTATGAATACTTGGAACACTGGGAATAAAAATGATTTGAGGTAAAATACTGCATGACTCAGATTCACTGGTGTTGTGCTGACATGGATTATTTTGAATAAGGGCATTTCAAAAATGATGATGATGTAGATAATCATGACAGCACATTTAAATGTCCTGTCTGATTGGTTACACTTATTACAATATAAGAGTGTTTTGTTTTTAGTTGCACTTTAGTGCAAAGAGAGAGAGAGAGAGAGAGAGAGAGAGAAATCTTTTATTCATATTTACATAAATGATTCATGGGAAACTAATTCCAGTATTCCTTGTCTTACAAACAAATGCACAATTAAGTAATTTAACAATTAAAACTGAATAATTATAATTTATTAAATAAAAAGATTAACATACAATACCCTGTTTTCAAAAAAAGAATGAGGTCCAGTGTTTTTGTAAAGCCAACATGAAATGGTATTCACAACCCATTTTTACTTCCCTGAAAAAGAAATTAAAGTAAATTACATTTTCTTTTTTTGAATGATCTTTTTTCGTGTCTTGGCATTCGACTTTTCTTCTCAGAATTGTACATTTCACAATGCTAACAATACTAATAATTGTAAGTTTGTTTGTCAAAATTATGAAATACAGACTAAAAAATAAAATAATAATAATAATAATATTTAGGGATTTATTTATTTTTCTATGTTGGAAACAAGCTTCCAAAGAATCAAGAAAAAGTGGTTGGAGGAGAACGTCTTTCCAGCTGGTGAAAGAAGCAGATCATATTTGAGAAAAATTACAAAAACAAACATTTTTGGAAAAACATCGTTCGTAATAAGACCAGAAACATCTAGCAAAGTAAACAGGGTTAGTTTTGATTTCATGTTGACTTTAAATTAGTCCAACTATTTCAACATCCACACATTTATATGCGATCCGCCTGTTAGCACAACGCAAGTTCATTACTCTATCATTAACGTGTTAGTTTTAGCAAAACCAAAGATTAATTTGATGCAAAAAGAGCCCAAACGCTGAGAATACTCAATGATTTGCTTAGGGTTACTGTACCAATAAATATTTTAAAACTGGCCTGAACTCTGAATCCAGCGGCACGGCTTTCATTTCAGACAGATTTCAAGAGTAAGGAAAAGTTCAAAGTTATTTCCTCAGACCAACATTTACACATATTTATTCTTCCCATTTCCAGAGGGATCCTGCGCTGTTCTGCACGCAATAAATAACAGCAGGTTGAGTTTCAGAGTGTTTAATCAAACACATGACATACATAATTGCCTTTTTCCCTTTTTATGACCACAGAGACGAAACAGAGACTAATTCAGCGTTTGTCCGTATCCTTCTGTGCTCTGCAGCTTTTGTCAGGAGCCCAAATGTTTCCTCTTGAGGGTCTCAGTTTGTCGTTGATTATATGCTTGTAGCTTAACACGTATTCTCCGGTGGCGTCTCATTGTTTCGTCTTTAATTTCATCTTTTATTCAGCATCATGTCTTAGCAATCGAGGCACTCGTGAAGTTTCATCCATGCCGTGGTGATGCTGCGGTGGGTGTGACAAAACTTGTACACGATGCATATTCATTTCCATCTTTTTAATATTCATGATAAGGTCCACTCTTTACATATTCATGACTCTATAATTCATAAAATCTTTATCCATGTACAACAATATTTAAATAACGTGTCATTTAAGGCAGTCCAAACATTTACAAAAGAAAGTAAAAGAGAAAAGGGATAATTGCAGAAAGTCCCGCCGAAGAAGAAAAACTCCATCCTTATCCCAGTAACAACAGTCCATGTCAGCTTTCGTTTGGGAAGGGACAGTCGTTCCAAGTACATACACAAGACCCAAACAAGCATCAGATCAATATGTACTTGTGTTATGATGAGGTCCGTTATTATATGTGCACCGACGGCACGCTCTGGTTCAGTACCTGGGCTCTCATCACCTGGACACTGGTCATGATCTTCTTCTGATGGCCCATTAATGTGACTCCCAACCTCTGGATGTCACTGAGACGGAAGTGAACAAAGTGATTATTGTATTTTATTTATAGAATGTATTAATGTAAACATCCAAAATGTGACAACAAAATGTCACAAAGCAATGTGTTTAGTGAACTCGAAGCACACTTATTATTTGTGGGTTACAGGCAAATTTTATACAGTACATGTATGTATGTTGTTTATTGAAGGCTGTTTCTACCATGGGAAAACAATTGTCAAACAAATGTCTACAAATCCACTAAAACTGGACCAAGAGGTATAGAAATGACTGACCCATTGGACAGACAATGGACACACAGTCCTGAAACTGGGTTTAATACTCATTGATCGTCTGCCTTGAGGAGGTGACGATCAATCAAAGGCTTAAAGCCACCTGCAATCTGTCCTCCATCTACCTATCCAGCTGGAACCCTGCGATGATGCATCTCAAAGGCTTCATTTCTGCATTAGCAATCTGGAGTGCTCCATCGTGTTACAGAGTAAGAACTCAATCAACTCACTGTTGTTTCATGCTCATCACATGTCCTAGAGTCAGATACCCTCCTGCGGCAAAGTGGTGCTTATAACGGCCCATCTTAATGGTGTCCAACCACTCGTCCACAGATCTGCAGCTGGCAAAATCAGGAATACTTCTGTTCATCAAAGGACTGTTTAGTCTGAAATGAGAGCAGGGGGAATGAGGAGGCGCGTACGAGATGTACCTTTCAAATGCAGCGAGCGTGGGCAGAAAATCAATACGAGTTAAAATGATAGAGAAGGTGGAGGGGGTGGTGGGGGTCTGTAGATTTGGCCGGTTTGGGTAGATTAATACAGGGATGAAATCCTTATTTCTTCCCATCAGCGCATCTGGATATGCACTGGCAACTTGACAGGACATGCGCTGCGAGCTGAGCAATTTATACAAGTCCAATTGTGAAAGCAGAAGCGTTCTTTTTCGGTTCTCTGCAGATCAATGTCAATATAGCGCAGAGGTCTTTTATTTAACAGCGAACACATCTATTTGAGATGAGCTTATTGGAAAATGTACACTTGCGTCTTAAAGCGGGCCACCGTATTCCCAGCCACTCGGATGAAACTTTCTTGTCAACTTCGCGAGACTTTTAAAACGGATAGTTTCAGATGCAGACAAAGTGCGTTTGTCGGGTAAATCCGTATCGATTGCTGGCCGCTCACCTGCACAATGTGTCCATTGACTTGAGGTTCTCGGGGTTCCGGATGAGTTTGTCCAGGACTGTGACGATCTGGCAGAATCGGGGCCTTTCGTTGCGGTCTTTCTGCCAGCAGTCCAGCATTAGGGTGTGGAGGGCACCGGGGCAGCACATGGGGGCCGGGAGTCGGTAGCCCTCCTCTACGGACTTGATCACCTGCAGAAAAAAAAACAATTAAACTGGATTAAAAGTTGGAGAACTGAACTGATTTGTCTGTTTATCTTGCCAAAATGACTCCACTAAGGCTGATGTTTCGCTATGTTTGGAATGGAGTATTTAAATAATAATAATACTTATTATTATTATTTGAGCCGTATTCTGTATTGTGCAATGATAAATAATTAACAAAGAGCAGTATACTACATTGTTATCACATGACTGCATAAGAAAAAAAAAAATACATTTGTTTAAACCAATTTTGCTCAGAAAGCAATTAAAATACAGCTGATATTATTTCTGGATCACACTGGAAATACAGTTTTATGCTTATTATGATTATACATTTTTCAAAATTTTTTTCACTGTCAACTACCCATATATATATTTGTTCTGTTTCTACGATGGGATTGTCATCTCGTGGTAACTATGAATTCACAAGCTCCAGTCTGGATCCAGAACACTTAAGAGATGATGATGATGTATGATATATATATATATATATATATAGAGAGAGAGAGAGAGAGAGAGAGAGAGTTATGTTTATTTATATAAGAGTGAATTATGGATTTAGTTTTAGTTAGCTTTAATAACTCTTTTCTGAATATATATGTAGCCAATAGTGTAGTTTAGACCCACATCTCTGTTGGTCAAGTTCCAATATGGCCGTTCTCCATATGACATCACTTCCCACATTACCACTCCATAACTCCATACGTCACTGGAGGAGGAGAACTTGCGATAGGCGATGGCCTCCGGCGCCGTCCAGCGAATTGGGATCTTCCCTCCCTAAAATCCAACGAAGACACAAGACGTCAAAGATCAGGGAGTAAACACAACCCCAGTGTGTCAGAAAACACATCAGGCACTACAGAGCCTCTTCACAAACTCACGCTGGTGGTGTAGGCTGCATCAGGGTCGTCCTCCAGCACTCGGGACAGACCGAAGTCTGAAATCTTGCACACCAGATTACTGTTGACCAGAACATTCCTGGCAGCCAAGTCTCGGTGGACGTACCCCAGATCAGCCAAGTAAGTCATGCCAGCTGCTATGCCACGCAGAATCCCAACCAACTGAATGATGGTGAACTGACCGTCATGTCTCTGTTTTGAGGGAAGAAAAACAAGAAGAGCGAGAGAAATCTGTGAAGTTTAGCTTCAGTTCACAGCAAGTTCAGCGAAACTACAGATACATACCAGAACAAACACAAACATGTTTACATACCCTCAGGAAAGAGTCCAAAGAGCCGTTCTCCATGTACTCTGTGATGATCATTACTGGTTTGCCTTGGTAGAGAATGCAAAAACAGGGGAAAGAACAAGAGAAAGATGTCAAGAGATTGGAGAGGTGATGCAAGTGTGGGTGAAGAGAAACAGAACTGTGAGATTTATTTTCTTTTTGCCCAACTGCGGGTGAATTATTTAGTGGGTGAAGTAGTGATGTGCGCTTATCCGATTGTTATTGTAAAATTAACCTTAAATAAACCAAGTGTGACATACAGAGGTCTGTATCAACTTCAAGGGGTAAACTATTTCCAAAATAAATAAAGAAACAAATACATACAAATAAACTAGCTTTAGTTTGTGAGAATTAATGTATATTTAAAAAATAAACAAATATATATTTTATATATATATATATAAAATTTAACATTATATTAACTATATTGTACTAAAAAGATAAAACATTGATTTAAAAAAACACATTAGTACAAAAAAGTTACATTATATATATATATATATATATATATATATTTATTTTTTTTTATATATAAAATTTATATTATAATGCATATGAAGCAGTAAAAAAAATGATAATAAATATATTAAGGATATAAATGAAATATTTTTTTTATTTTTTTTAAGATTATATTTAGTTTTTTTAAAGAGACAAATACAAATTGAGTTTGTGAGAATAAACATATATTTGAAAAATTATTTAGAATATATAGATATATATCATTTAATATCATATCAACTATATTTTGCTAAAAAGATACAACACTAATTTTTTAGATTTCATTATTTTATAATTTTAACATATTTAACAAATATAAAATAGTTTTTCATTATTTTAAGTATATATTTATACACAATAAACTAGAAATGTGCTGCATATTAAAAGTGAATTAATAAAATTGTTAAATTGTTAAGTTTAGGAACTGGGTAGGATTAGGAATGTAGAATTTGGTCATGCAGAATATGTGCTTATATACTGTATACAGTATGAGCACTAACAAACAGCCAATATGTAAATAATAGGCATACCAATTAGCAACTTATATGAGAGAACTGGTTAATACTATAGTGTTAACTTTTATTATTATAAAAATCAATCTAATTATATAATCCAAATGTATTTCAGTTCCCAAAAACAAGTGCACTTTATTGATGGTCGTGTAAAGTGCTTACTGCGGGTAACAACTCCCTCCAGGTGGATGACGTTGGGGTGATCGAACTGTGCCATGATGCTGGCTTCTCCCAGGAAATCTCTCCTCTGTTTCTCTGTGTAGCCAGCTTTAAGAGTCTTCAGAGCCACCGGGATATCACGTTTCCCTGGGAGCCTCATCCGGCCATAACACACTTCCCCAAACTCTCCTGAAGTGTGCCAGAAAAGAAGATTAGACAGTGGACAGTGTCCAGTCATGCTGGGTTTGAATTCAAACACTTTCAACCTTCACAATGAAATTCACAAGGCATCTGACCGCTTTAACATTAATACTGATACTTGTTTTAGCGCTGCCCTGATGAAGCTAATTTCCTTTCATGGTTTTGAAAGGTCCGCCTACTTTGCGTAGCGGATGTTGTGTTTAGCTTCTAGCACGCTGAGGAAAAAGCTTGTAATTTC
>JAUMHG010000007.1:1968671-2007292 GCA_032359395.1 Enteromius anoplus | reverse complement strand
ACAAAAATCACACACTGTTCTTCACAGAAGGTCTTTTATGGCTTTATTAAGAAACAGAAGTTGAATTCTTACAGTGGAGACTGTGCGGTTTAATTTGACGTTCTACTCTTTTCCTAGGTATGCCGTGCTGCGTTTCAATCAGTACTTCAAGACCAAACCTGCTGTAATGGCTCTGGAGATCCACAAATGAGAGGTCAGGATGAGAGGACAGTGCTGGTATCTGTTGACTGTTTGACTATGGAGTCAGAGGCCATTTCAGGCAGGAAAGGGTATGGGGTGCAGCAGGGGTGAGCACTGGGACCTCTTACGATTGGCTGACAGCTTGTCTGCCGAGTCTTAGTTCCACAAATTCTTGATTCCTTATTTCTCTTTGGGACACAACTATCAAGTTGCCCTTGATATGAGTGTGCTTTTTTATGTTTTAATTACAGTTTATTTATTAATTATCATCGGGCACTTGTTTTGCACCAAAGTAATCCTTGCGCTCTTGGAGCCCACTTTTGCTATGACTTCTTGTCATGGGTTTTGCAGTGTGAAGAACCATAGCAAACTTCTGCAGAATTTGCTGGCCTGTAGTGATGTTTAGCAAGGGGGTATTTTGAGACCGCCGGCATTTACGAAACGCCCAGCCTGCGGCTTCATAATGCTTCTGTCAAACGGATGTGGCCCACCGTTGTTTATTTGCAATGCCAAAAGTCATGACGTCTTTCAGATTTGTCTTACTGTGCAGTCATGTGTTAAAAATCTGAGCTGGTAATACAAAAGTTTTTGTTTAAGAGCCAAACTGGGGAATCCTGCCCTGTTCTGCACTATTACGCACTTGACTTAAACCCTGCAAGTAGTCCCCTGTAAGTCACTTTGAAAGAATGGCGTCAGCTAAAAGCCAAGTAACCAAGTAACCATTGAAGTCAATGAAACCTCAATCCAGACATTCCCAAGAAGTCAGGGCCGTGAGACCCTTCTTCGTCTTTTATGGTAGCTTTTATGGTTGTGAGGAGTTCTGTTGAATTTTCCGCTCATCCCAGGGCTGTGGAATATTACCACCTGCCTCCCACTTCCCCCTCCCTCCCTCGCTCTCTGTCCTAAATGCATTTGCATCACCTGGCAGAGCTCAAACTGAGATTTAAAAAAGTCATTACCTGCTCAGTGATCACTAAGCTCATTCCTAATAAACGTCAATCTAATGGTTTTCCAAAACTGGAAAAGGGGGCAGTGTTTATGTAACAGCGTTTTGTGGTTTGATTCAGGTCACCATCTGTGAGGACTCAATGCCCTGGAGTGAAAAGGACGAGATCATTTCAAAATAAATTTGGATTAGGAACTGATTTAGGAAAAATTGACATCCCTGCACTGTCTTGTTGTGTGCGTTTTGTATTTTGACGTTTAACTTCACTGCTGTTCATTCATCTACAGGATCAGAACTTCACATTTCCAAGTCTTTTGCTTTATTAAAGTCCTGTGTCGCATATCTTATGCTTTCGCTGCAAAATGTCAGTTTTTGTCGAAGTAAAGCATTTCAGGAGCCCCACAAGATTCTGTTTATTTTATATTTAATACTTCAGCTTTAATATTGTACTGTAAATTAGAGGTAGAGAGATGTTTGTGGGAATCTGTCAAGAACATGTCTGGCCATATACCCAATATATACAGTGTATATATATATATAACTGTTACGATCAATTTAACAAGGAAAAAGTCTAATTACCGTAATACATTATTGAGAATCCTGTGAAAATGATTAAGTTTGGGAATTGAAACCAAAATATATATATATATATTGTAGAGGCATTAAAAGAACGTGGGGAGAGAAATCAGTGGGCTGAATATGTTTTTGTGAGATTCATCCATCTGGCAGCTTGTTGAACCCAAGTGTCCTTTTTATTTTATTTTTTGACTGACCAGATCAGTCCCTGATCAATTAGTACTGCCGTCATATTCAGTCCATCTTGAAACTGGAGCTAGATGTTGCGTCTGAGCGGCGAGGTCACGGTGAAGTCTCCGAGGTGTCTCTGGCTCGGTGTCAGGAGCAGGTTAATAATGAAACGCTTTGAGCCGCCGGCGACGACTGAAAGCAAGAGGCCCTTCAACAAAATCATGAATAATTTTGTAGCCAATGTTTCTCTAATGAGCTGGAACTGCCTGATAGCCCTGTGCTAATAAACAATGTTCAGGTGGTGTTCGCTTTTTACTGCTCCGATCGAAAATTAGAGTTGCACTTAGAAGGTTAATCTTCAGAAAACATTTCCAGGCTAAATTTCCCCATGCAAATTAAATAAAAAATTAGAAATGATCCGTTGCATCCCATTTGTGTGAAAAAAGAAATTAATAAATACTTTAAATCTTTTTAATTTAAATACAAAATACTGGAAATCTGTTTCACGGATGTGCTATACAGTAATGAAAATGCAGCATTTAAACATTCTTTATTCTTAACGATTTTGACAGTTCCATGAGATTCTACTTTTCCATCTTTGTGGGGCACGATGACTGATAGCTGAAAAAGTGGAAAATATTTATATAGCTTACATATTCCTTTCATGCATGAAGAATGTTATGAATTTGAACAATATGAATGTTCATATAACAGGAGTGCAATTGTGAGATGTATGTAGATGTAGTAATATATACAGAAGTCAAATATTAGTTGCTTGTCAGTTTTCTCTTACGATATGAAGGCCATTTTTAATGTGAAGGGGGAAACGTTTACAAACACCAATCCCGATTCCTGGAAAGTTGATTTTGTTGAGTAGCTATAGTTTATTCTCTGTGGGATGGAGATGGTGGAACAAATCTCTATTATTTGAAATGACCTTGTACATATCCCTGTTTACAGGAAGCATCTGCGTTGGGGATTTTTGTTTTGTTTGATAATATCAAAAACACACCAAACGCGTCGGCTATTTGCTTTCTGTTCTTTTGTGAATGTACTGAAGAAATGTACAGATTATGTTTCATTGATACTTGCATCTGTAGTATTTCTAATTGTTTTCTATATTTAACTGAAGTGGGAGTGTACTGGATTGTTAGGTTGGCATGGACCCAAGTGACCAGCAGGCGGCGCTATTATAACGCAGCGAGGCTTTCGGCACTGATAAGGATTCTGTAAATACTGTGAAATATTGTGAAAAATACTGTACAATGTTTTCGCTTCTATTCAACTGTTAGGAGGATAATTTTATAATTATTCAGATTTTCCATTAAAATGTCAAGAGTTGGATCTAATTGTGTGCCAATGTCCTTTTTTGTCCCATTTGTTATAATATAATAATAAGTCTGTAATATACATTAAATGCACGCTCTGCGTGAATGAAAATGGCCTCTGGTAACCCAAAGTGTCTTCTGTGTCACACCCGGTCGAACACTTTAGTTTCCTCATTCAACTTTTGCCTGTCTCGTGTGGACGGTGACCTGCATTTCGTCCCCGGTAAGCACAGGAAGACTACTATTGAGGATTTCCCGAATCAAACAAGCACAATGCATTTACACACATACAAGACAACATCCTCAGCGCTGATGTGCAGGAACTAGTTTTGTTTTTTTCTCAGCTGTTTGAATGCATTTTCTCAAGGTAAATATGCAAAGGTTATAAAATGTAATATTTGTGATCACCTCTATTAATCCTTATGATTATAACATAGTTAATTTAGTGACTTTAGCGCTTTACTAATAAGCAGCTGCTCACCGAATGCTCCAAAAATATGAAAGAAAAAAAAAATCTGAGCCACACAAGTAAACATAACATTTTATTTATGCTTCTAAAAACAAACCACAAAAAACTTGCCTGGAAAAATGCGACATACAGAAAAAACATGTACACCTTTAAATTATACACTTTTATAAACAAAATAAAGTCTATATCTATATTTTACAACAGCTGGTTTTGCAACAGTTGTCCAGATTGCAAATCATTGGGGTTTTTTTCCCCAGATGGGTTCATTCTACAGATAAAATACGAACTGTATTTCTGTGTCCAGCTATATACATGTCATCATTTTGTTTAAAATGTTAGGTTTATCCTAACAGTCCACTGGCAAATATCGTCTAAAATCTCCTCTTTAAAATATAAATGTTTATAATTTTTTTTTTTTTTTAACAAAATGTTTACATTTCAGCTCAACTGTAAATTGACTAGCAGCCCAATGATATGGACCGGGTCATAAGAACTGCTGGAATGATAACTCAGTTATTTTCTTCAGCGCACGCACAAAAAAATAATAATAAATCACTCTACACACACACAAAAATATAAGTCAACAAATCTTTTTTTAAAAATGTGAGTCATCTGAGGCATTATTCACATCTCCTTTCACAAAATGAATAGTAGAAATCATTTGCGTATGTACATCAAGTGCAAAATTCTACTGTGAAAAAAAATTCTATGAATCTTGAGGGCCCGGGAAAAATATATATTAGATGGGGAAAGTGCATTTCAAAGTGATTATTCTGCACTAAATCAAAAAGAAACAAAAATAGGATTTTGACCTGGGGATATATTTTAAGTGCAGTACCCAGATTCAAACAGCAGGGCGCGCTACCAACCTTCTCTGACTTCAGCGAGTCTTAAAGGGGCAGGCTGCTTAAATCTCTGTAACAGAACAGCCTCTAATCGTCATTATCTGGTATAATAAACTGGACATGGGGTTCAGGAATGTTCCTTCCTTTTTCCAAGTCCACTTGTTTTCTTTTTCTTTTTTTGCTCAGCCCTTGAGCTCTGGAAAGTACCTTGGCACAGTCTTAACAGGAACTTTAGCAGGAAAACCCTGGTGACATCAAGAAGCATTATAACACCGAGAGGGTGTAGGTTTTTTCTCTTCTTTTTCCTTTTCTTTTTCTATGGCAAAATGATTCATAGCTCTTCACGCCAATTTTTTTTCAGATTCCTCACCATACTCTTTTCATTTACGTATGTGAACAGTTTCATGCCATTACTGCCAATCATTTGACATAGTGTCAGATATGAAACGTTTTTAGATAACCCAGCAGCGAATCTACCTATCTGTACCCCTTACAGAGAAGCCGCTCTCGTGCAGTTGCTTATGCATAATAATAAACACAGTGACATTTGATGATTTAAAAAAAAAAATACAAAAATTTAACCCCAGCTTCACAATGCCTTCAAAATGCCTCTCATAATGAATATCGTAGATTGAAAATGTCTTGCTTTTCCCAAGCCGAGGTCACTATGCAAGACCTATCCTGGATGTCTTGCCTAAACCACTGGAAAAATAAAGACCTGTGCTTCTCTTATCATGTCTGCCGCCTTTCTAACCAACCCTAGAGAAACATGTGACTGCTCTAACGCGTCTGAAACCAGGACATCCTCACAACTGGGCAGAAAAAACACTGACCTATACCATTTATTGGACACCATGATTTTGTAGGTAGGGATTGCAAAGTCTCTTTTTTGTCGCATTTTGCACCCTCTCTGTCCTCCGATTATTTCCTGGTTCGGTCTCAGTCAGTGAGGACAACCAGCTCTCCCTCACTGCGTTCACCCACGTCGCTCTCCTCCCCTTCGCTGTAGGGCTGTCTGGGCCGCGCGGCCTCCCGCATCTCGCTCACTTGCCCTTTTGGAGGCTCCAGACCCCGAGGAAGGTAGTGCTCCAGGAGGGCAGGGTGCAAGGGCAATGGGGCCATTGACACTGGAGTGGTGGGGTACTGTCCTTCACTGGAGGGGTACGGTAGCTGCTGCTCTGATTGGCTGTGGGAATAAACATCAAAACCAACATCAGGCATAAAAGTTAATAATGTGATGCATAGATAAAAAAAAAAAGAAAAAAAGTATGCATTGGATACAAATGGACATGTTTCCATTGCAATGCATAATTTCTACCATATTTCTACCATTGGGGGAAAAAATGTTATAGAACTATTAGTAGATGCACACCACATTTATTAGAAGGCGACCGAAAATCTTGTTGGTCTTTTAGCATCGAATTGAATGAAAATGCAAACTCATTCTTTACCACTAGGTGCTGCTTTTTAAAAGCTCAAATGAAATCGACAAATCACTAGAGGGGGTTAGAAAAATTAATCACTGAACAAATCGTTCGGAAGTCGTTGAACAAATAAGGTAAAAAAACAAATGCATTATTACAACAAAATGAAAGTGTTTATTCACCTTGCATGCATGTCCAAAACCAAACACAAACCTTTCATAACCCATAACAGGGGTACTTTAAATCGCTTCTTTTTTCAGTTGTACATCTAGTGCGCCTCCCATCCAATAAATTGCAATAGGTTAAGCTTCATGCTGTCAAGTCCCAGATTTCGAATTCTGTCCATTTTAAAAGTAAATTCAAGCAATAAATATCGTTTTGCACTCTTAAATGTGGCGTGATCATCTCTTTCACTTTACTAGTTACACTTTACACATTCGCCACCAACCGGACAGGGGTGGGATTACAGTTCGAATCACAATGCGTCACACTCAGTGTAATCTGTGATGGATGAACTTCAGACGCTTTTACTTAAAGCGACCTCTGATGTAGACTGAATTCATAGATTGTCACTTGGAACATAGATTAAAATCATTCTGAACTGAAGAAATAAAAGCAATCTGCATTGCCTTTTTGTTACGGAGATGCATTCTCCAACCAAATGCACCTCTGAAAAATTAAGATCTTTTGAGCGTGTCAGCAGGCATCACCTTGAAGGGTAAGTAACTCGTTGCTCCTGTCGTCGACTCTTCATCATGGCCTTGTACTCTCCGACCCGCAGCCGTCTACCCTCTACGATACAGGTCCGCTTTGGCCGGGGTTTGTATTTGTAGTCTGGGTAACGTTCCAGATGCTGCCGACTCAGCCTGGCCTGCTCTTCGTAATACGGCTGCTTCTCCTGATTGGACATGGACTTCCACCGGGAACCTAAGAGGCCACAAAAATTACAGTAAGTAACAATATCACATCGGCCAAGAAAAAACTACATGTGGACACCTGAACCATTTACGGGAGCATGTTCATACACACACGTAAATGTTTTTCACTGGAACTCACTAGAAATTAAAAATACGCCCTATTGCAGTGAAAAAATTAATTGCATGGCTTTATGATATATGCACCTGTCAGTGATGATTGAAGCTACTAAACCAGTTTATTAGAAGGAAGTATCCACATGCTTTTGGCCACATTTGGAGCAGGTTTTTTTCTTTTTTGGCTTTCGAGTGTTGGTGAGAGTTGAAATTCCACATCAACCGGGAAGTGAGAGGTAAATTAGAGTGAAAGTACAAAGCAGTGCAAAGAAAAACTTCACTGACCTAATTCTCTAAATATTTGACATTGCACGTATAAAGTCTGTAAATCAAATTGTTGCAATGGCGCTTCCTCTAAACGCGTGCTGCGGGCTAAAAAGGTGGGAAACTGACAGAAACGTAGGTGCGGGCCACATTTTTGGGAGGAGAAGAAAACCTGAATCAGGAGGGTGTCAGTGTCACCACAATGGAATGGAATGCGACTGTTTTGCGAAAGGAAAGAGCTGAGGAAGGCAGAGGTGCAGCAAGGGATGAGGGGGGCTGAAGTTTTGGGTGTTGTTTTCCTGTCACCCCAGGAGCCAGGTGGCTGTTCGTGCCCTGGTGTGACCCCCTTTTTAACCCCCTATGTCCTTGTGTCCTCCTCTCCATTACAGGGGGGCAATAGCAAGTTGCATGTTTGAAAATATAGACGGGTTTTACAGAGTAACACCTCCACTTGGGACTGTAGGATTAACTGTGAGCATTACAAACTCAACGTTCCCATAACCCCTCAGCCCGTCCCAACAATAAACAACTGAACTCAGGAGAAAGATAAAGGGCTAGAGGAGATGAAATATTAGTACAACAATGAGGACAATGTTGTCAGAACAGGTGCTTCAGAATCCACAAAGAGGAAGGATTAGAGACATTATAGTCAGCAGAGCATTCGTTGATGGAAAGTATGGTGAAAAATATTTGACGGCAACATTTTTCTTTGACAAGAAGACCATTATGAAAACACTTTGATGGACAAAGCTAATATAAAGTGCTTATCTTGAAAAGCTATGGACGGTGTAAAAGACCAAATATAAAATGCAATGTTAATAAATGTTTTAATATAACAGTAATATTACTACCTCTAAACCGCTAACACTTTAGATTAAGGAACACACATTCACTTTAAACGGTAAGGGTTTTCCCTCAATAAATTCAAAAATAATTTGCTGCTCATTGATATTGTTGCAGTAGTTATGTGTAGGATTTAGGAATTTAGCATATTGGATTAACAGCCAATATGCTAATGATATGCATGCAGCTGGTTGATAGTGAATAGCATTCCCTTATCAAAATCGGTAAAAAAAAAGAAGAAAAAAACGAGTGGCTCCGTTCTCTCTTACCGAGAATCTTGCTGATACTGGAGTTGTGCATGTCAGGGAACGCCTGCAGGATACGCCGTCTTTCGTCTTTGGCCCACACCATGAAGGCGTTCATGGGACGTTTGATGTGGCCAGAGGAGGGAGTCCGGGATTCACCAAAGCTTCCCACACCAGAGATTGCCATCTGCCCTGTTGGGAACAACAAGATTAAAAAGAAAACAATCAGTCTAGACACACATAACTTCCTTTTGTTTGACTACAAGCCCTGCAGCCAAACGCAATTACGCAGGCAGGTGGCATCTGTGTCTGCTGCATGCCAAAGAGGGTTTTTTTGTTGTTGTTTTTTTAAATTGCACTAGAAAAAGTCATAAATTCACATGCATTTGTATTGTTTATTTGATTAGAAAAGCACACAAAGCTAAAATTTGTGAGCAAGTCAAATTTCTTGGCTAAAAAAAAATGTGCAAAATCTCAAAATGAGCTATTGGCCTGAACAACTAGTCAACTATTCTGTCTTAGCTAGTAGCCATATATTATACGATTGGGAAGGGATAATCTGACAGGTTTCTTAAGACGGCATTTACATAAGACCAAAATAGTTTGCAAAAGAATAGAACAATTCAATTCATCTTTAAGTTGGCACGGCACCACAGAAGGAAACACTAATTTAACACTGAAGGAAAAAAATTATTTGAAGTGTTACTCCACCCTAAAATAACGATTTTGTCACTGATCACTTAGTCCCAAGCAGTTTAATGAATTGTTCAATAAAGTCATCGTTTTTGTTTTGTCTTTGCATACAAAAAGAAGCCTCGTCACTTCATAAAACCCACTAATGGCAGATAGACTATGTTGACGATGTCTTTCATACTTTTCTGGACCTTGACAGTGTTCATTACTTGGAGGTCAATGGGACAGTCACAAGACTCCTGGTTTTCATCCGAAATTGCATCTTAAATTGCATTTCTACGATGAACAAAGCTATTACAGGTTTGGAAAGACATCAGGTTAAGGGATTAATGACAAAATGTTCATTTTAGGGTGGAGCAACCCTTTAAAGACTCTCCCCTGTAAACAGCTAAAGCACAAGAATGGCTGTTAATGTATTGCCAAAATCAAACCGAAAAAGTGAATACATTATATTTGACCCATACACACCCTCAGAGTCACTGCTGAGGTGGTCCTCATTCACCCTCATGGACTGTCCATCATCCATCCGGTCTCGAGTCACCTCCTGAAAATCCATCAACAGACAGCTTATGTTAAAACCTACGTCAAATCAAAACAAATCGCCAGTGATCACTGCATCCAGCTGGAACAGGAGTTGCTTTTATATTAACGCCATTGCTACAGAAGCTGGACAACACGGAGAGCTCCAGGGACATTTGTAGCTGTCAGATATCATTCTGAAAAGCAAACATAAATGAGCTATATTTCATCTCCCTTTCAAATGGCCTGGCATTGTTGTCTACCTGCATTTTCATGAGCGCGTAAAACAGTTCTACAAGTGTCAAGCTGTAAAAACAGGTTTAAGTGGAATGCTTCAGAACCCTGTTGACAACAAAAGGCGAAATCACTGTCATATCTCCCCTGCGGTTAAACTGAACTCAAAAGGAGCAACAAAGTGGTTGTCGAAACAGGTGTCTACGTAGACTCGAGGCTGTTCCGCGATTGCCACGTATACACACAAGCTGCAGTGGGAATCTAATAACAGCTGTTCTTAGCTGAAAGGGGAATGCACCCCCAATATCATGAACCTCTGTAAGCCAATATCCATCGCTGACCCTGACCGCCCCTCTTCTCTTGTAACACAGTGGGTGTTCTGAAAGAGAGGCACTTCAAGTGTGGGCCATTAATGGACACTTGCCCCGATGCTTCGGCCTTGAAGCATGACCAATGGTGACAAACAGCGGGGCCCAGGTGGCGTGAGGAACCTTGGAGAACTGAAGTGTGGAGTATCTGAGAGCGTGTTTGTGTGTGCGCTAAGACGTCGACTCACCAGCCTTGTGTTGTTGTCCCTCTCACGGTCCCTCTCTCGGCCCGTCGGGCCTTGTCCTCCACGCAACAGCTGCTGGGCATCATGAATGGCTTGTGTCACAACATCACCCTCTCCCAAGAAGCCTGACGAGTAAAAGGGCGAGAGAGAAAGGAAACTTTAGACAAGGTCAAGAGAGATACGTTTATCCCTCTCCGTCTTGTGATGCACAAATAAAGCTCTTGGCTCGATCTCAAGTATATGATCCCGTCCCGGATGAGCCCTCTGGTCTTGAGTCCAAAGGCTTAAGACAAACAGTCACGTCTGGTGCTGACACATTCTCAGGGGCTGGTTCGAAGGGGGGAAACAGGTTTTCTGAACCGCCGACAACTGCCGTTAATACTTGGGACAGAAGTGTATTGGCAGTGGGAACCCTAAGAAGGGTCTTTCTAACACAGTCCTTTTTTTCTGAATGTGAAAACCCTCCCAAACAATTCCATGGCAGGAAAACCACAGTGAATGCGTCTGACTCATAGAGATTTTCAGACACACCTGATCGAACAAAAAAGTTGTGGAACTTGTTATGAAACTGTAATTAAGAATACGGTTACGGTCTAAATCTAATAAACAGTTCTGTGGTTTAGGGGTGGGCGATATGGCAAAAATATCATATCACGATTTTTCTCCTGATTCTTTTTCAAGTTGGTTTTTTAAGATTAATTTGCAAATTACAGACGTAAGGGTGGGCGATATGGCAAAAATATCATATTACGTTTTTTTTTTTTCAAAAAATCATGATTCTTTGTCATTGATTTTACTATTTTGCAAGTTGTCTGAGCAGTACAAACTAATTTGCATTTTGTATAAAAACCAAGCCTTTCATGGCAATAAAGTATAAAATAAAGAAGGACAGATACAGTATTTAGGCCAAAATGAGCAAAGATAAAAATCGTTGTCCCTTTATCGGTAACACTTTATAATAACTACACACTATGAATGATTAGTTAAGCATTTATTTCATCCTTTATAAACCATTGTTCCAACATTATTATGCACTAGTAAACAGTTACAAGTGCATCTATAAATGCCTTGTTCTTGAGCGTATGTATAATGTTAACTAACTGTATTTTCATACTTTATAAAAATAATCAGTTTATCATTTTATAAGTTATTACGTTATTTACAAACCAGTTATTTAGGAGTTGTCAGTGTTTAATAAGACCATTTAGAAAGTCTAAATAAATGATTAATAAATTATTTAAATTTACATTAATAAATCTTATTATTTAGACATATGATAATAGTTGTTCAGTGTGTTAATAAATGCTTCATTAACATGTTTCTGCTGTAATTCATGATTAAGTCAGGTAGTTATAAAGCATTTAGTAGTTGCCAGACGTCTGTTTGTGTGAGCTCATCTAAAGTGAGGACTATGTATACCTTTTAAAGCATTTATAAAGCAGATGTAAAGGCTCATTTATATTCTAAACAGCAAAGTTAAACAAACACAACACAGAGGAATACAGAACACAGATATTTTTTCAATACAACTGTACACTTGATAAATGATAAACAAACCTTTAGTTTAATAGAAAAAAAGTGCAGTTTTATATTTTTTTGCATCTTGAATTTAATAGTTCTGTATCCCTCTGTGTTTTTGTTTATTTCTTCTGTTAGGAAGATAACAGACCATTTAAAATCTCCTTTTAAATTTAGATTTGCTCATAAGTCAAGAACAAGGCATTTATAGCTGTATTTATAAACTGCTAACTAATGACTATCAATGTTGGAACAATGCTTTATAAAGGATGAACTGACTATTTACTACTGCTTAACTAATGATTCATAGCGTGTAGTTATTATAAAGTGTTACTATTTTATCTTTGTTAATAAACATAATATGAATAAAACAAACAGTGCTTTTACTTTCAGGAAGAGTAGGTGTATTCAGCAGTATTGAAAGGTGAAACACTATATACTTATACTCGACATACATCATTTACTCACTCTCAGCTCGTTTTAATCTGAATGAGTTTCCTTTTTCTGTTGAACATTGTCTTAAATCCAATGAGGTCCAGCTGCTGTTTGGTTACTCAAAATATCTTTTTTTGTGTTTAGCACACGAAAGAAATGAATACAGGTTTGGGACAACATTTAAGTGAGTAAATAATGACACAATTATTAGTTCTGTCCCTTTAAGAGCTGCACGCATCTAACACACTGGGGCTTTTTCTCTTGATTGTTTACTTTCACTTTAGACACAAGCAGCTGAGTTTAACGCCGTGTGTTTTTGACAGTATTACTACAAATCACATGCGATAAAAATCTTAGTTCAGTAATTAGGCGCTATTTGACAGGCTTTTAGTGCGCACTTATGTGAATGCATGTCGCGTTGTGCAGCATATTGAGACGGAGATGATAAAATAGCACTACGAAATACTACGATATTCCTTAAAGAGCAGACTGTGGAGAAATTTTTATCGTCCAAGATCAAAAAACGTCATATCGCACACCGCTTACTGTGGTCGTTGCAAAAAAAAACAAAAAAACGGGTGCAACAAAACAACCTTTCGACATGTTAAATCAGCCCAAAACACATATTATAACTTGCAAGCAAATTATGTTAGAGACCGGATGTGTCAGTGAGGTGAAGTATCACATACTCAGGCTGAGGGCGGATCGAGGAGGGCTATGCGTCAGATCTCTGGGTCGGTACCCTGTCTGCATGTGGGCCATTTCCAGTGCCTGTGGACTTGGGGTCTTGGGTTTAGCTGTGAGGTTGAGAGGTTGACTGGTATCCTGGAGCACGAAAGGCATTGTGAGATTTACTAATGAGTACAACAAAGTGAGATGACCTGCAGAACAGCGCAAGAAAGAGTACCTGGCGAAAGACTGTACCACTGGACCTCTTGCCTGGGGTGGAGTGTGGATTGGGCAGCAACGGCATGGGATACTCCACTAAAAACAAATGACGTTTATTTATGAGACTGAAACTTGAAAGATTAACAGACATAAATTCTCATTTAACCAATGGGACTTGGTAAGGATTTAGGTTCAGGTCAATATTTCTAAATAGGTAAAAACTTCTCAATGTTTATCGCCTGAGCACCTCTCTAATTTTGCTGAATAAAGTCTCTGAGCTCAGATTCACTTGCGTCCTTGGTCCCCTACTCCAGGTTTCTTTACAAAGCCAGCTCAACTGTACCAAACACACTGTTAGCGGACTAGCTCATACACTCGTTCTATAGTTCCCTGTTCTTTCCTTCTACCCTTCATCTTCTAAGCGAATACAGTCATCAAAGTTGTGCATTCACAGGAGTCTATTAACCGAGCGAGGACAAAGTGCCACGCTCTACGGACGTCAATGCAAAGAACCTGCTCTGTACGAGATCAATATACACTCTAAATCAACGACCAACCCGGAGCCGTTCTTCAGTACATGTGCAAGGAATTCACTCAAGCAGTCCTTTCAAATGAAACTCTTTCTAAGTGGACCAAAGACATGAGCAATACATACAATAACTACTTGCATTACAAAACAGACCTTCAGACGAACATGCAATGAGAAAAGAAAAAAAGTAATTTTGAGTTTAATGCATTTCTTGAATAGCACGTATTCGCTTTTTCAGTTCATCTTTGCTCCAGTCTACTTATTACCTAAAAATACAAACAACTGCTGATAAGCGTATGCTGAACAGCGCAAGAGCAAACAAGTTTTTCAAATAACTGACAAGGGATAATATTTGAAGTCAATTAGTTTGAGATTTTTGACAGATGCCGTTTGATCCATCTGAAGATAACCGATTGCTGAATCCTGTGTCCTAACAGACTCGTATTGTAAAAGTTAGCAGTTGCTCAATAGGCCAGTAGGTAGGTCTTTCAGGCCTATATCGGGATATGCGAACAATTCACTTTATCAGGCGAAGGGAGGGGAGTTGAGGATATTACAGAGGGTTTAGTAAAGCTTACCTGGTTTGCAGGGAATGGGCTGCAGAGGCAAACCCATCTGGGCTTCAGAGGTGACTGGCAACGGTTGGGCGTTGGGATGAAAGGCAGGGATCATAACATACGGCATGTTTACCTGCTGAGGCAAAAGTCAGAGAGATCACCGTAAGTCACCTTAGATTGCATTTCCACACTGTCCATATAGGTCACACAAAGACAATTATGATCTTAAGATGGTCCCCAGTTCATAATCGCAAGATTTTGACCTCACCTGAATTTGCTGCTGCAATAAGTTGATCTTATGTTGCTGCTGTATCAACTGCTGCTGCTGTTTGGCGATCTAAACAAAGAATCTGTATTTAGAATCGAAACTAACTCACGTATCGCTGTTGCTGATTTCAAATGACACGGCTTTTGCTTAACCCCCTTTTCCAACTAACAGTGTCTCCATACCTGTTCTTGCTGCTGCCTTGCCAGTTCCATCTGCTGCTGCTGTTTCTCCAGCAGCAGAGCGGCCATGTTCCTCTGCTCAGAATGAGCTCCTAGCAGCTGCTCTCGCAGACCAGAGAGCTGGTTGATCATCAACAACAACTGAAGCTCCTTCTCTGCCAGACTCTCTGGGGTTCCTGTAAACACATAAGCACATGCTGGCGGTCAGGCAGAAGGTGTCAGTGAAACACAAATGTGAGATGATCTACAATGGAACATGTAGAAACAACACTATATGGCTGCTCTATTCAATGATTTGCGTGTATGTCCAGTATAAACACATAAATTCACCTTTTAGGTTGACACTGCCCTGAAGACCCTTCCCAAGGAACTTTTCTTTCCAGTCTGTATTCAGAAGTTTTTCAATAGTAGGCATCACTAAAAAAAGGTGATAAAGATATATATAAACTATTAAAGTAATTAATTACATTTTTTTTATATGTGATATATATATATATATATATATATATATATATATATATATGTGTGTGTGTGTGTGTGTGTGTATATAGAGAGAGAGAGAATGAACTTTACTTATAATTGAATACCTTTAACAATATATTTTTATATTCGATATAATAAAGTGCCTAAATGTAGTTAAAGAGACACATACAAAGTACGACATAATAGAGAAGAAAAAAAAAAAGCTTTTTTCATCTGGATGAGAGAAACACTGTACTGAAAATCCTTGAGCTTAAAACCTACAGTTATACCAAAAGAAAAATAGAGAATGTACGAAAACAAAAGGACAGCCTTTTGAGAAAACACTTGAGGACTCTTCAATAACCAAAGAGCTGCGAAATGCATCATTCATGTGAAACCACTGAGAGGCTACACAGAAGCAATGTAGGAACTTGGATCATCTCAATCTAGAGTGCATTAAAAGCAATGCCATTGTAATTGCTGACAAGCACACATGGACAAGCCACTTGCATGGGTTTCCATCAAAATTAAAACTCTTTTACTCTTAAAGAACAGCCTCAAAACATTGGATGCCACAATGAATGCCAATGAGCAAGTGCGAATATGCTAATTAGCACTCCATGAAGACCTTATTTTTATAAAGGAACCGTTGCACTTACCCTCACTGACATTAGGCTTGTTGTCAGTCTTATCATGACCTCTGCTGCCTCCATCTTGACTGGCAGGTGTGTATGATCGTACAAGGTCTTTACTGGGAGAACTAGCCTAAAAAACATAGGAACCATTAAGTTAGGTTCTCACTACAAAAATCCTTTATCTTATCTTATTTAAAATCTAAAAAAACCATAATGATTTTAATTTATAAAACAAGTCTGATATTCATAAACGCTTTATACCAAAGGAGATTGTGCATTAGGGGGCGCTGACTTCTCAGAGTCGTCTCTGTCCGACAGCTGCCGAGCTGACCAATCGCTGACCGGAGAGGACTGCTGGGATTCTCGGTGCACGACTCTACCTCCCGATTCGTCGTCTTCAAGCTTGATACCAACACCCACCATGGTCACATTGCCCTTGGCGTGGTGATGCAGAGCAGGTGGACTGGGCTCACACATTCTACAAGACCAAACCATTCAGAATTAAAGGGGTCAGATGATGCGATTTCAATTTTCCTTTCTCTTTGGAGTGTTACAAGTTGTTACTGGATAGATCCCTACAGTTGCAAACACTTAAGTCTCAAAACCAAAGAGATACTCTTTAGAAAAGTTATGACTTGTCCACACCCCCCTAAAATGGCTTGTTTAAACACACCCAATTTCTCTAAGTGCGGGTTTATCTTTATGATATTGCCCAAATGTTTACGCAAAGAAAGAAGGCTGAACTATTATTCTCACTGAAGTGTTGTTGTCAGTGCCATGTTCTGGAGACGCTGTGTTTCGTTGTGAAACTGAAACTTTGTTTGTACTTCCAAAAGAGAAAACAACTAGAAATCACTTGCTCCAGAACAGTTCAACACAAATATTAGAGTGCGTTCAGCGCATTTACGGAGAACTGATTCCTGAACCTGCAGTGCAGTCTATGTCGGCTGTGCACAGAGACTATAAAGTGGAGCAATTACAACGGTCTGGCGCTTCTGACTCACAACCTGTAAATAAGTTACATTTTCTTATAAAAAAAGGAATCTGCTACTTACTATTCTAATGCATGTTTTAAGCAATGAAGGGTAGTGCTTGTTGTTTCTCTGATCACGAATGCAGACACGGTGTTATGTTTACAAGACGCGATGCATAAAAAGACAGTAGAAGTCATTATAAGTAATTATGGCCCCACTGGATGCAAGAAATGCCTTGTTCGTAAGGGTTTTTATTGGTTTTGTGTCAGCACTGGGATACCGTGTCATGTTAAGGTAAAAGGTAAAACATTTCTGTCAAACGCTTGAGGTATTCAGCCAATCACAATGCACCGGATAGCTGGCCAATCAGAGCACATCTAACAACGATGAGCTTTTTTGTACAAATCAACCTGTTTCAGGAGGCGGGGTTTATAGGAGAAACAAAAATGTAATGTTTTTTTTTTTAACCTCAAACCTTCACATTTTAGCAACATCATAGGACCCCTTTAAAAATGCAATTAAACCATCCATGTTAATCTAAAAATATAGCTCCACTGCTGAAATGACTTTCATTTTCAGGTGATGTCATGAAGGCCTCTTAATTTTTAGCCCCTCCCATCCAAAAATCTTTCCTATAGAGGTGCTTTGGTGCATCCGATCAATTCCAGATTACCATCCTACATACTCTCTCATTATTCACCCAGAAATACGTCAGGTTTCAAAAGCAAAATTTCATGCTGAATTACCATTTCAGCAAAAAGGGACCACATAAGAATGTATTACTAACAAGGGTATTCCAGTTTTGTACAGCTACTGTCTGGGCAGAAGAGGAAGACCACAGAAAAAAAAAAAGAAAAAAAAAAAGAAAAAAAAACAGCTGACTGCTTTGCATAAGGAACAGAAGGGTTTTTGTAGAGCCCAGACACAGGCCGCCCCATTTAAACTCTTTCACCAAAGCCACTTCTTCAGAGTCTCTGGGGCTCAGGAGCCGCTCGGTTTTGGTAGAGTATATTTGTTCATGTCTGTGTTGTGTGTGTGCATCCTAAGTTGTTCAAGTCTGTCAACACACTGTCAGAAAACAGATGCAAGACTCTAGTGTGCCCATCAAGTATCTGGCCGTCTCAAGTAGCATGGCAAACCCTTCTGCAATGAAGGACAAGAGGAGGAGAGACGGTCAGAGTGTAGGAAAGCAAGAGAAGGCCATTTCAAAATTAGCCGAGGTCTATAAACACCTCTCCTCCTTCGCTCTGCATGACAAAAGAAACACAAGACAACCCAAAGAAAACAAACACGAGGGAAAATGCATCTCTCCCATTCTGTTTCACTCTCTAGCTCTCATATATATATATATTTATTTATATATAATACCCATTGTTACAGAGAAAGAACAAAGGAAGTTTGAACAATGGGCATGACATGGACAAAAGCAATAGGCTGCAGGAAACACAGCAGGGTAACAATACAAACGGAATGTGCCGATGGTCCGTGGCAGAGAGAAAAAAAAAAAAAAGAAAAGCAGAACACTCACTGGGCCGATTCCAGTTCCTCCTGTACTTTTTCATCCACTCGGAAAACACAAAAGCAGCCTGTGCATTTACTTTAAGGCTCAAGTATAAAGTTGAACACTTAGCTCAAATGTTTTCTGTTAAGCTGAGCAACTTGGTTGAATTGTTTGCAGAAAAGAGCTCAATAGAGCAATCTGTTCTTTTGAAATAGTGATTTGCCAATTCGGAAGGTGGTTTGGGTAAAAGGACATAGTTAGTACTTGCCTGACCTACAAGCAAACAAAATTGAATTTGGTTGTGAGGAGGCGCCACAAACTAAAACTTTGGATATTCACTAGCAGTCAAACTCGTTTCAGATCGCCCTTTCCTTAGCAAATCAGTCTGTGTGAACTGCAAACTTGATACGGTCTTCCCAAATCAGATTTAGATACCAAGGACAAGACCCCCTCCTTTTCCTGGGAACCGAGTGCCCTCAAGAAAGATCCTGCCACCATTGGTGCATTATAAATAAAGTCTGCGCTACTAAGTTCCTATTGTGACGAGGCTAAAATTATTCCTGTTCCCTCAGTTGAGGAGCGCTGATCCACAAACCAGGTGCAGGAAGTGTGAATTTGTCAGCTCCTTCCAAGTGCACTTGTAGTTCTAGAGATATTCCGGCTATTTGCTTGGAGGGATTTGACTGTCAAAAAATGGCAGTAACCTCTATAAACTCCTAATTTGCTGCTTATTAACAGTCAGTTAAGTCAATGTTAGATTAAGGGATCTAAAATATGGTCATGCAGAATAACGCAATAATGTGTGCTTTGGGAGTACTAATAATCAATATGCAATTAAAAGGCATGCTCATAAGCAACAAGGTTAATAGGGAAAACTGGTCCTTATATTAAAGCGTTACCAAGAGTTCTTTACTCCAAAACAGAAATCCATAAAGAATTCAACAGGTTTTTAAAAAGGAAAGAGAAAAGCACACACACACACACACACACAAAGGGTTAGTACTGACAGCATTGTTCTTAATCCTCTTTAATCTTGGCTCCAAGCGTAACATGAATGTGTCATAACTTGGTGATAGCGATAAGAAATATAATGGCAAGCTCTTATGTCAGCACATGCAAAACAAGTCAGAAGAATCAACAGTATGATTGATGGTAACTGCCAGTCGGTCTTACAAGAAAAGTCGCCTCTAGTTCGTTCTTACCTGTTGTTCGGATGTGGAGCCATAAGAAGCATTTCCAAAGAGCTCTGACAGACTTTTGTAGTCTAAGATAACATCAGCCTCCAGGTTCTTTGCTTTTGAGCTAAAACACCTCTGAAATAAAATACTTCCCACGGTCGGGGGCACGCGAGACAAAAGAGTAAGTTGCTATACAAGTCGCAACGTGTCGCGTCTTCGTATTCTGTCCCGCGCTCCTCTGATGCAAATATGAGTGTTCTTTGTTGCTTCTAACTCTCCCTTTCCTTGCGATGATCCTAAAGTGGTTCATTTCCGCATTGTGACAAGTCAGGCTTAGAAAAATTGTCAAAAAGCGCAAACAAAACTGTCAGGGGTGCCAAAAACAAGCCTGTGCGCGCAGACATTATTGTACCGACGTCTAAGTGAACAGAAAACTCGTTGTGACACAACACCAGAGTCCAAAGGTTTTTTTCGTGCTTTTTAACACCCTAAATCATCTCACTTGCCAAATAGAGGCACGTAACAATTAGACGCATTCTAACTTTACAAACACCTGTTGTAAAACCAGCACTCGAGAAGCTGTGAGAATGCAGCAGACCGCATCGGATGATGGTGGCTTTCAATTAAGGCGAGACGCAGCTAAAAGCAGAAGTGCTCGTAGGCTTCGAGATGCTCAGCACGAAGTCCAATCAGCTGTTGAAACCAAACAACAGGAGCTTCCCAACCCACCTGCCTGTAACTGTAAATCTTAAAAATACAAAGCCTTGACCTACACAAACGTCTACCAACCTTAAGAGCATCTGGTGAGTTTTCATTGTCTCCTGGCTGCCTCTTGGAAAGAGCTCCACGTGCCAGTGTGAAAGTCTGAATTGGCAACTCATCTTGTTCTATGGAAGACAGTGGACATCCCCTTAGAAAAACTACCCAGGAATAGCGAGGAGAGCTGGTGCTCTCGAAGGCGGATGCGCAAAACTGTGGTCACAAGTGTATGCCCTATAGTGAAGGCAAACAGTAGCATTTGCATGGCGTTTGCCTCTGTTATAACTTTCCACTGAGTACTTTACACAGATAGGGATTTGATAATATTGTAAAAGCGAAACCGGAGAAGAGTGTCCAGGAATAAACACGGCACAAAACAAAATCAGAAGGATATAAATATATATATATACAGAATATTTTGTTTGCGTTTTGATTTGACTGCTGATGACATTTACTCTTGTGGTGTATATAATAAAGATGCATATCTAGTAACGCAACTATATTTGATTAGACTAAAAATAGATTATAAAACTACACTATGGGCAGTTGTTCAAACAATGCTTTCATTTCAATGAATGCAAGACCAAAAACGTTATGTACCAGGTAAAACGGATTCTGAAAGAACAATGATATTAAGACCAATAATTGTAGGGCGTGTGTTAAGCAATGCCTTAAA
The DNA here is from genome assembly GCA_032359395.1 of Enteromius anoplus. Lineage (NCBI taxonomy): Eukaryota > Metazoa > Chordata > Actinopteri > Cypriniformes > Cyprinidae > Enteromius > Enteromius anoplus. Next base: position 1,986,412 of record JAUMHG010000007.1, on the reverse strand, counting down.
CAACTGTTTATACACCAGCATTACACTTTAACGCCTTAAAAACTAATCGCATAATAGTCATAGTAAAAACAACAATAATTTGGCTTTAATGTCATAGGGAATACTACAATGCCACTTTTACGATGATCGTTAAATCACAAACAAATGAGTAATACAAATTGTAGAATTCGCCAGGAAAACACACGAACAGTAGCGTGCAAATCCTTAGTGTCTAAAAAACAAAAACAAAGTCGTCTGTAAACCTGTGGCAAGCTAATAGTCAAAACACCTTCCCTGCAACACACACCGTAGACTCGAACTTCAAAAACAAGCAAATGAATTTATTAAGTATTGATGACTAGCTTTGTGTAATAACAGCCGTTTTTGTTTTTTGATGGATTTTCCTCTTCCGTGCAGGGGACAGTCCCTGAGAGTCCCCGCCTAAACTCACCGGTCTCAAAGTTTTGAATGCAGGAAAGGAAAAAAAAAAACAATGCAAATCAACAGGGTTTACACATGGAGTGTAGAAACCACAAGGACACATGGATTCACAACCAAAGATGCATTACTAGTACATGACTAATTGAATATTGTTTCCGGGTACCGATTCAATTAAAGAGTTCATGAGTACCGTACACTTAAAGCATTTCAAGATTTTTGACCCAGTCAGTATCATAACAGTATCACAGTATGATACAGTCTACAGACGGGCATTTTTACATTTAGAAAATTAATACATGATTTTTCAGTAGTAAAAGTGTAAGTGTACAATACCACTTTTTGTTGTTTGCATTTGGTCGCGGAAATGGTGATGTCTGAATTTTTGTGACCTGTGCATGCGTGTTTGATTTGAATAAAGTTTCGGACATTCTTTAAATCTTCCTGGAAATTTAACAAAAATAAATGGGCTATACCTTTTAATACGTCATTTGCCATTGTACATATATTTGTATTGTTAAATGCAAATTCATGACTTAATTCTTTAGTTTTTTGAAATACGTATTTTTGGCATAGTAATAAATAAAAAATAAAATTAAAAAATATATATATATTAGTTGCTGTTCATGACTAACAATATAAGCAATTAAATAGACGAAAGGGAAACCAGAGTGTGGCTTAATTTTACACAATATTACATTTATTTCCAATCAAACTGTAATTTTGACAAATGAAGCTAATTTTATGTGTACTTAAGATACTCACACACACATAAAATGCAAGCTTTTACATTTGCCTTTTAACCAAAAACATCAAAACTGTTCAAAAATGGCAATGCTTTTAAACGGCAAACAAATTTGAGATGTGTTGGAAATTATATATTGTTGGAGTTCATAACTTTTCTTGCCTTATTTTATTAAAGTCCGAAGGGACGTGTGTGCTGACGGCTGAAGCAGCAGCCTCACATATTTCCCATAAATCACCACGGTACGTCAAAACACGCATTGTCGGCCCCCCCTTTTTTTTTTTTTTTTCGACTTTCCACAATAAAAGCAGCTCTAAAGATCAGAATTTTGGGCTCATGTTCTTTTGAGACCTTCTAAATAAGACGTATAAATGGGATGATGGTACGACCATGCTCTGGACACAAAAGAGGGGGAGAGGAGAAAGAAAGGAGAGTGGGTCGCCGCCGTTTTTTTCCTCCTTGTGCTTTTGAGAAACGCAGGTTAAAAAGCAGCCTCTTTCATTGTGCCTCTCTGGGCCTAAAACAGTCCGGTTATTGTGGCGCCAAGTGAAAGGCTAGTGTGGCATTTATCTGAGAGACAAGAGGAGGGGGCAATGAAAGGAGGTCGAGCACAAAACACACTTGGAATAAAGAAATATAACAAGAGAAAGGGAATAAAAGATGTTAGTGAAGGGCCCCCTTTGCGAAAAAAGGCGCACAAAAACCTTCCGCCACCCCCTTCAGGCAAAGAAAGACAAAGGCGAAATACATTAAGAAATGTGCTTTTTTTTTCTAAGCCTGGCACACTTTTATATCCAATCTTGTTCAGATGAACCCTAGAAGCGAACGCGTGCAGCACAGTTTGTGAGCAATGCATTAGACATGTTTTCCAAAGCTGGGGATCGTAACGTCAGATCCAGATAAGGCTCTGGGTCTTGCTGGCACGTCCTTGAATGACTACAGGTCTTTGAAATGAGTTAGGGGTCTTCGAGAAAAGACAGTGCATCTATGGGGTTGTCATGGTGACTGGACCAGGCTGTTTTGTGCTACGAGGAGCACAACAGGTAATTCTAAGCGACTGCCGGTCATAGTCTCGAGGTCACAGTGAAGATTTGCTGGGAAGCAGCGGGTGTTGATGATAACAGAAATGATTTAGAACATTCCACTGATTAAAATGACAGTTCACCTATAATATACCCACCCTAGTGCTGAACACAAAAGGAGATATTTGTCCAAGCTGTCGAAAAAATAAAAGCAGGAGTCAAAAGCATGAATTTAGATTTGATTTGTCAAGAATAGTACATTTTGTCCTCATTTACTCCAAAAAGATTTTATTTGCCTTTATTTGTATGTGAATTCCATGAGAAATTAACTAGAAATTTCTGAGTGAAACTGTTTCAAAGTAAATCTCACACCAATTTTGTATCCCATTGTGTGAAAAACAAACTTAAATCTTATTCGTTAGTTTAGTTCTGGATAATTACAAAGGAACTGAATTAAATGGGAAATTATGAAGCAGAAATATTTCATTTTCAATCAGAAACGGCTAGTAAATTTCACAATTAAATTACAAATAAACCAAAATAACATTAAAATAGGCCCAAAATTTGAAAGTAGAATGATTTAAAACGTGATTTTCAAGTAAAATTCAGTATTAGAAAGATATGCAAGTAACATATTAAATTAAACAGGACATTTTGATGTACAAAGATTAGTCATACTTCAATAATCTTATTTTATTTACATATTATATACATTTTTTTGTTTGTTTGGCAAATCTAGCTACTTCATAAGTTCCTAAGTAAAAAAAAAAAAAAAAAAAAAATTGGCTTCATTTAGAACAAATCAAGCTAAAATTAGGCAGAAAATCGAATGGGTTTTTTTGGTCCGTCCTGTTACCACCTGGTGGCACATTCAGATCGCGGAGCTCCATCGCTCAACATGAGGACCCAGACAGGAAGAGAAGACGAAACCTTCACCTTTCAGGACATCCTGAGACCCTGCGCCTCCCTCCCCACCCCACCGGCCACTTCACCGGCAGGACAGAGCACGTGGGCTCCTGCTGTCAAAAACAGGATACACACTCACCGCACAACAGCTAATAGAGAAACAAGGGTGGGAAAAGGAGGGATGACGGAGGAAGACCGAAGGATATAATGGAATCGTAGAAGGATCTGGGGTGTTGTGACAAAATCCCTCAAGTTCTCTTGATTGCTTCGGAGATGTTTTATATTTTACCTAAAAAATTAACTTTTGATGTTTATGTTCTAACCCTCATTATAGAGTTTATGCGTTTTGGAAACTTGGCAGATGCGAACACAGCAAACTGTTGATGTATTGAAAAGGAGCCGATTTGTAAACGTTGGTTTTGGAGTAAACGGGGACAAAATGTAATTTTTTGCAAGCTCTTCTTGTAAAATTGACTCTAAAATATCAAGTGCTCCATGCCTTGGACTCCAAGAAACATAAATGAGAGGGAAAAGAACCCTGTGTCAAACGCCAACGATCTCAAAGAGTGCTGCACAAACAGGGCAGAGCGAATGCAGCACGGGAAAGAGTGACTGGAAAAAGTGTCACTGCTAACAAATGTTGAGCTTGTATTTAAAAGCCACATCAATATGCAGCATCACACTTTCTGATAACATCTCGAGAGATGCTCCTTAAACGTCTTGCACAAGTAAAGGCGAGAAATACACACACATCCACTAACATACAAACACATACAACCACCTCCCCCCCACCTGCAGTTTTCTACAAACCTAGACACATTTTGGAATCAAGTGCAAAGTTTAATTATCACATTATGTCAGCAGTAAAATACTATTTCTTTTTTTGCAAGGTTTGTTTTTTCAGTATGACAGGATGATGCTGAAGCAATGCTATGCAGTCGCTCTTTTATAAACAAATACAAACTTTTCAAGAAAGTCTTTAAACTTTCACATATAAACCCCAACATGTAAAAAAAAGTGGTTCATCTGTAGAGAGGTGATATTTGTCAGCTCTTACGTACAGTGACATAAATTGACGACTTTCTGGCAGAGGCGCTACCCCACGCTTTCACTACATTAAATTGCATTTCTGCGATTCTACGTTAGTGATGAGTCAACTGGGAATGTAAGAAGGAACTAAACATGTTATTTCTCTTTCATTGAAATGCTCAGGTGTCAGACAACGTGGTTAAAAAGTATTTACATTGAAAGAATCTGACAAGACATGAATAAGCAATAGAACCATTAACTTTTTTTTATGTTTGTGGTCTAATTGCAAAAAAATAAAAAAATAAAAATTCATATGCATGTAAAAGAAAATGTTTTTATATATATATATATATATATATATTTATATTTATATATATTTATTATATCATATTATACATCTATATGTCTATATATATTATATATACACACAAACAAACACACACACAATTTTAGTGTGTTTTTTTCCCCTTTTTTATTCTTTCTGCAAACTAATCAAAAAGTTTAAAGTGCAGGACATTATCAAGTCTCTTTTTACCACAAATACCTATTTAACGTGCGATTCGAAATGGTGTATAACAAGATAAAGAAAAAGTCCTAAAGCCTTAAACCTGGATTTATTTCTTAGAGCTGAAAATTCAAGCAGCCACCTTGCGAGCCTCAAAATAACTGTCATTAAGCGAGTTCCCCACTGCAATCTGTGGACTGTTTGTTTGAACGCGAATTAATATATAACAATCCTTGATTAATTTGTAAAGAAACAAATCATGAGGCTACGGCGGTCTATTAAAATATCAACCCGCAGGAACACTACGCAGTGTTTTCAAAAGTCACAGCGGAGACCAGTGGAGTTCATGCAAATAACTGCGGGACTTATTTCCTGGTCATATTCATTACAACTGAAAGCGGCCTTACTGTATTAGAATGACAGTTTATCCGACTGTGAGTGAACATAGCAAGGCATTTGTATTTTTACACATGACAAACAAACAAATGAAGCCCACACAAATCTGTAGACAATATTTGCACTGACGTTATTATTCAGATAAATGTAAATTATTAGACGGAACAGAATATCGCGTTTAGTGTGGCTTTTTAGAATTACAGTGCAGAGACATGATATTAAAATAATTTACATACAATTTTTATTTATTAAAATATGTCTGAAGGAGATAAAAAACATTCGCTAAAAATATTTTATACAGTGATAAGGTATAACAATTAATAAAAACACTATTTATTTTTTTTTAACACTTAAATTTTTACTTATTTCTAAACTAATATTATTTATTGGTTGGTTTTAATTAACCTGAATTAGCCACAAGAGTATTTTAGAATGACATTTTAGTATATTTTTCAGATTCTAAAACCTATAAAGTAGACCCATGGGAACATTTCTATTAGCTGAAAAGATCTGAATAGTGTTGTTTGTTTGCCTTTCTTTGTCTCCATTCATTTTTTTTTTTTTTTCATTCAGCACGATTCTCCCCCTAATTTAAACAATTATACATTCAGGGCATAAATCCACCCTGCAATTTGCCCCTGAAACTTTTATGTGAAAACCTTTGTTTAAGCTCACACCCAAACCAGCATATTGAGTCAAAAATCAAAGTCATGTTGAAGCTTGCATCAAATGAAACTTTACCTTTTGCCCATCACACACTTTAAAAACCTGAGAACATGGTGCGGAACAAACACACATGCTAAATAAATACATTCAAAAGTCCAGTCACAGCATGAAGAATCAAACCTGTTTGGTCATTACTTATATTCAGAAATATATGACTTTTAATGCTAAAATATAATGGGTTCAAAATAACACTGCAGCGTTAATGTGCCGCCAAAATTTAAATAGAGAAAATAAAAAATAAAAAAATGTACCATTGCATGAATTATTATAATATGCAATATAACATCTATTTTTAAAAGCATTAAAAAAATGTAAAGCAAAACAACCGATCCCAAAGCGCGCAAAGTTGCAAAGCAAGTCTTACCTAAAGTGGCTGAGCTGACTTGTGACAAAAGAAAGAGAGTGATGCTCGTTTTGATGGGCGGCTGTCAGATTGTGTGCTCAAACTTTCTCTGTTCTAATGTTCTAATGGAGGACTTTCTAATTTCCGCTGTGGGCCTGAGCTCAGCTCATGGTTAAGAGGGTAGGTGGAACAAAACCTGGAGGTTTTTTGGGAACATGTAGGCGAATAGTGAAAGTCTTACGGCATTTTCCAGTTGCCACCTCTCACGTGCGGAAAGCCATTTTACCATTTCGGCCCAAGATAACTTGCCATTAAGGATTATTTATAGAACGTTGCTGTATTCTCATGTGCTGAAGACTTGAGGATCTACAAAAATGCGTGTGATGTAATAAGTCACACCAAAACCACTTTTGACATACGCATTGCTAAGAAGCAACTATAAAGGAAACCATTTTGAACCAGAGGCTGTAAGGGGTTTTTACAGCAGGTCTACATTATGAATAAAAACTTGTTCCAAAGAGAGTAACAATGCAATCTTTACAGATAATATAACACGTCATATTTCTGACAGGGCCCCTGTGCTCTTTGACTCTGACTGAACAGGGCACACTCAAAGCGTGAAGATGATTTGATGGACAGCCGCAGTGATTGAACGCATTTATCAGTGCCAGCTTCTCTGGCCTGCTCGGTTTGATTTCATTGATGTTGTGGCGAGCCCTGAAAAACTCACTTAACAAGCTATTGTTGTCTCTCTCTCATCAGACCCCGGCTCAATAGGACACATGAAACAATGCAGACCCGAACAGAAGAGGTCGAAGTTTGAATAACAGAAAGAACGGACTTTTGTTCATTCGCCTGCCCTAGCTAAACTCTCTAGCTTATGGGAAATAATGTCACGGGTTTGTCCGTGCATCAGTGCTGCACAAGTTTTCAGCACAACTTTATTTCTGCGTTGTGTGACTGATAGATGTAGTATGAGGTCAATAGAATTATCCAGGTATATGGCAGATGGCCTAAAATACAATTTGAAAATAACAACACCTAGTGTAAGTATAGTCTTATAATTTTATATTAAGACAATAGTGTAAGCCTTGATATAGAAAAAAGAGATTGATCAATATTTTGGCTAGGCCAATTAATTTGACAATGCCTCAATAAAACAACCTTCATTTGTACTATTAATGGAAGTGCTGCTTCCAGTGCTGGAAGAGGCGTACAATAAGTGTTCGTTTTCTTATCTCATTTCTTGTCACTCTTCCGTCAAAGTTAGGATAATGACCATATGTTGATCTAGATGTGAATAATTGGAAAACCCCTTTCAGAGGACCACCACCAGAAAAGTAAAAGAACTACTAAACCCGACCTGTTTACAGTGTGTTTGCCCTCCACAGTGCTCTAATAGTAATTTCAGCCATGGCTGTCAGATAAGAGCACCACAGAGTTTGTATAAATCAGCATGTGAAGGACTCAAGACTTTGCAGAGACCGGATGCATAGACGCGCCGACAGCTAAAGAGAACCACCACTGGTTTCCTGACCTCTTAAACGGAGTCAGAGACGGGGGGAAAAAATGGAGCTCAACCAGAGAGGGATGCAGAGAAGGAAAACAAGGCATAGCGTAAACATGAGATGGATGGAAACAAGGGGGGGAAGCAAAAGGTCAGAGACTCCCTACTGACAGGCATCTTTGTGTGCAGTCACCCACTGTGAAGCCAAGCCCTCTCGACCACTTCGCCAACTTCCACTTTAATGATCCGTCGACATGCCCGCTTACAATAAAGGTGCAAAACTCAGGTGCTGGATGCTCTTGGTGGGATAAAAGCAGGATATGCTGCCCTGCGCTGGCATGACGTGCTTATTTAACCATGCAGACATACAGAGGGAAAGTAAAATGTCTACTTAGCGCTCATTATCAAAGTTTAACACCTATTCAGCAATTGCGCCACAGTCGGTCTGCCCTGAGGAGCTCTGCTTTCTGGTTATTCCGGAAGGCTGATAGTCTACAACAGAGAGAGATCAACAGTTCTCTTCACACAGAAAATCTGCCAGACCTGTCAGCTGCCTGAAGAGCAGTTCTTAGCAGGTCTCCAAATAAATAAATAAAATTAAAAAATCGAAAAAAAAATGTTCACATGCAAGTTGAGTGTGATCCATTGATATCAGATGAGTAACAACACACAGTCAACTTCAACTACTGATGTCCAGTGAGACAGATTTAATACTTCCATAAAAATTGTATGTAAGATTTGTGTGTGAGCAATGTATAAATATGAAGTCTTTTAACATAAATAAACACAATAAAATGCTATATATACAGTGTGTGCATATTATATATATATGTGTGTGTTTAAATATTGCCACTGACATTGGCTAATGTGAGCTAATTTGTTATTTATAAAGGGCTTAAAATTATATGTTATGCATGCACTTATCCACAAGAAGGGTCATATTAGGCCCAATAATCAGTTCAATTTCACAAATGAGTGATTAAACAGTCCAAACAGGGCAATTTGAGCAGACAAACACATTTGTCTTTTAAAAAGTTTGTAAGCATTCATAAAGATGAAACAAACCGGTTTGAAAACGCTTGCATAAAAAAAAGCTTATTTTCCTTTTTGAGTAATACGCCTAAAAGATCTTGTCAACTTAAATAGAAATTGCTTCTTCAGTTACAATGAACTGCTGCAATGGCCTTGAGAGGACACCGAATACACTTTCAGCTCACATCAACAATAATTGACTGAGTACGCACTGAAAGCAGGTTGTCATTTCCTATCCAACCGTATGAACAAACACGTTGTACTGACACACACACACACACACACACACAGAACAGAACACTATCAGGTGAGAAACGAGTTCGTTTTATTCAAAGCTCATAGTCAAACTGAGTTTTGTTCACTCTTCGGGTTCATAAAACCGGGGTGTTTTGACTTTGCGGACGCGTAAAACGCTCGCTTGGGTGATTCAGGTAGATAATAGTGGATCAAAATCCTCGTCTCGTTGACCTACTTCAATAGGTTTGTTATATATTTCTCACTACAGACAGAAACAAACGTGTCGAACGTGCCAAACACTCGTGCGTAAAGTTTCAAACAAAGCGCCATCTGCCTACTTACCAACTCCAAAAGAACTGTGCTCCACAAACTTTATTCCTTCGGTCTTTTCGTAGTCTCTGGGCCCGCGGAATCGATAACGCCGCATGCAAAATGTGGTTTCCCCTCGTGTCAATGAATAATACGCCTCTGTCTATCAACTGCTTACAGCACAACCTGAGACTCAAAGCGCACAGCTGATGAATGCGTCGCGCTCTCGTCGCTCCAGCCTCCCTTCACTCCAGAATGACTTTCTGGTGTTCAGTTTCCAACATTCTCGGTCCTGCTGCCTGTCATTCACCTCCCTCTTAAAGGGAAAGCTCTTCTTTCTGGGTTTCCCTTGGCAAGAGGAAAAATGCTAGGATCCTTGAAGGGAGGGGAAAGGGAGATGCTCTGTTCATGAGTACCTGCTGTTTTAAGTTCAGCTTTAATGTCTTTTTATCCTTAATGCAGCTCTAATGCACACAATTAAAAAAGTACAAGCATGGAGTTTTGGGGAAAGTGCATTTGTATACCTTTAATTTAGAGAATAAATGCTTTTCAACTTAAAATCTCAGTCTAATTCTGACACACATCTATAATACGGCTGATCTATATTAAATAAATAAATAATAAATCTATAGCATCATACAATGATCTGGAATATAGGCTTAGCCTAGTTTTTAAATAAAACTTTAGTACTTTCTTGTTAGTTTTCAAGCATGTTGTTTCAAGTTCAGCTGTACAGTTTATGTTAAAATGTAGTTTTAATGCACATAATCAAAAGGGTTTAATATTAATATTTTTTTTTTTTTACAACAAATTTTGAATCCTGTCATAAAAATATGATGGTACATGATCTGGAATGTGTCTTATGGACTTCTATGAAACGGTTTTGAAGTTAAAAGAAGTGAATTTACTTCCATTTATGTACATATGTTGCATGTCATCAAAAAAAAAGCGAGGGAAAAATTCATTTCAGTGACGACAAAGTGAGGGGGGGAAATAAAAAGTAGTATTTATTATTTTTTTAAATCAAGTGTGAAATGTGCTCTGACAGAAAAATACGCACGCTTGCCAAACCTGACACGCAACACTTAAACATTTTGAGCAAACCCTCAATTAAGACCTTTCCAACAGCAGCGTCATTGTATTAAAGTTCTCTGTAACGAGGGGCTCCATCGCAGTCACCCCGTGTGACATTTGCAAGGGGGTCCGTTAGCCTATCCGAATCATCAGAGTCCTTTAAAGCGCTCCAAACCTGCGTTTTTATGTCTCTTTTTCCCTCAGCGCACGCACAACTAGCCATCGCTGCGCAGGGGTGAGAGCGCAAAGCCGATGTGCCATTTCTAATCCCCTCTGTTCCTGCCTTTGTGTAGTGGCCCAGCAGGAAGTAGGAGCTGGGCAGACAACAATTAACAAAAGAGCTGTGAAGAATACAATTAGCCATCAATAGGAAACCACAGGCCTTTGTGCCTGTTTCCATGGAGATGCTTGACTACCACTATTCCAGGATTACAGAACCTTACCCCCCCTTCCACAACACCACCACTTCTTCTGTGTTTTTTTCCACTTCGTCTTTCTTTAACCCTCTCCATCCTTCTTTTTTTCCCTCTGTCTTTTATATCCACCTCTCTTTCTTTATTTCCATGTCACTCTCTTGTCACTAAGTAACTCTGGGGGCTTTAGACGAGCGCTCGCACCTTTGTTCTGCTCTGAGCTTTTCAAGTCTTCTACCTTTGTGTCCCCCGCTGGGCTGAGGTGAAGGTGCCGACTTTTTTTTCATTACTCTCTCCCATTTTGTTCATTTGTCCAAAGGATTACCCAGACTGGAACTTTGTACGGGTTTGAGAAAGACCTGAGCTGATATAACGCCTAGAGTGTTTTAGCTCTACTGAAAAAAGGTTCTTTATTGTCCATCTGCATGGGCTCGCACCCTTTATCCTGAGGCTCCGTAGTGTTTATCAGTGCTTCAAGCTGTTGTTAAATGCAGATAATGAGGTTTTTGTTCTAAAAACGCGTTACAATGATTCTATTTTCGCTGTGGGAGCGCTAACCCAAAATGTTCTAAACACGTTCCTGAAACGTTCCTCTGACTTCCACGTCACAATATATCAGCATTTCTGTTTACATTTTTCAAAAGTGTTAACTTTAAAATGTTTTTGAGAATAGTTCAAAAAAATACTGATTTTCATCAGATCCTTATAAGATCATTAAAATTTTCCATAAGTATATCTTATAGGCCTTATAAATACTCTAAGAAAGTAAATAGGCATAAATGCTTCTATGCAAATTAGATTTCTCCTATGCAAATGTGTCAAAATGCAATTTGTAATCAGCTACACATTGCTAGAAAACACTATACGGTATGCAATATGTAGCATATACTGTCGTCGAGTATAGTTGAGAATGGAACAAACTACATTTTTATGTTTTTATGTTTTTATGTTGTAACACAAAATTTGGAGGTATCTCTATCGCCCTCTGAGGTTGATCACTGTCACTGTAACGCACTAGGAGTGTTCATATGTATAATGCTGTCAAATGCATAATCCCGATTAATCGCAATTATATTATGTATATGTAAATAAACACAGTATACATTTTGAAAATATTTACATGTTTATACATTTATACAATCATATTATTATGTTTTATATTACATATATAAATATATGTAATTTATAAATAAAAATTTTCCCTTAAATATATACATGTATGTGTTTGTATTTTTAAAAACACAATAAAAATACACAGTATACACACATATTATTATGTCAACAAATCTTATTTTGGATGTGTTTAATCGTGATTAATCTTCTGACATCACTAATGTATAACACAAGGGGCACTTTTCATTAAACTCTAGCAGATTTCTAATAATCATTTCCTGCATCAGTTGTTCCTAAAATTATTTTTAAATAAACACTTGGATTCAATTTAAACAGAAATTGATTTATTTTTTTTTTTTTTTAAGAAAAAGAAATTTAATAAATCAGATGATTTTTAAAAGTTGTTAAGTGGGTGACCTAGAGTAAAACGATAATTAAAAAGAAAATAAATCGATTGTTCTCAAACAGGTTTCCCCTCAAAAAACCAGGGTGCTCAAACAAACAACGTGTCAGTGTTTATGCTTTTTTGGAGGGATCAGCCTTTGAATGGTTTGCTTGTGAACTTGCACAGAGTATGTTTCTGGCCTCAGATATCGCTGTTGGAACGTTCCCTATGAGCTCCCGATTTCAGGACAGGCCTTTGTCCATCAAGAGACTGGCGAACCCAAACACTCTACGTCTTTCTGCAGAACCGTGGCATTTACAAATGCAAATGACTCCATAGAATGAAGACGTTAATTCAGTCTTTTGGAATACAACCAAGCGCTCTTTAGACCCCTTGTCTTCATTATAACACAGCCAGCCTGTCAGGCCTGTACGAATCACTCTGTATTCTCTGCACTACACACTATGCCAATTAGGCAATCATTGTGACTAATAAGAATAATCTTACATTGTGGTTGCAAAAAATGGCTCATATTATAAAAAGAACTTTGGGAGCGGATACGTCTGTGTTCTCTCTTCCTGTTTGCTTGTGTGTCGATATGCTGTTTCCCCCCTACCTCGCCTATTAAAGATCTTTATCAGCACATGCAAATGCATCTCATTAAAAGCATTATTATTGATGATTAATTTCATGTTTTCCCATTGCAGCGAATGCATCTGATTATCTATATGCAGATAGTTTAAGGCTTGCTTCAATACGTGAGAACGATAAACTGATTAGAAGCGGCAGCTTTAGTTAGTACTCGCTGTTTTACCACAGTATTTCAGCGATGCTATCAGGTAAGTGCTGGGAACGTTCAGAATTCTCATCAACATTTCTTTTCACTTCCAAATAAGTGACTTATTTTTGAACCTTTGGCATTTTATTGATTAACTAGGCTGTTAAACCAACCGTGCTTGTTCAATGTAGCGGTATTGTGGAATTGTGGGAGAACGGCACAAACCACCATGAAATCATTATTTTCCTTTGCAACTGCTATCTGCGCTGCTTACTCTCCAAACAAACTGCCATTTTTGTCTATGTAGGCACTTCACCAAAACCAATGTGTCCTCATAAAAAAAAAAAAGTGCAAGAAATGTTGATGGGGTAATAATACTGAGCCAGTTGCTCAAACCGCATTGGGAGGGAACCGGCGTGATATAGAACAGCAAACATGACAGATATTTGCCCAAAAACACATATGCGATAAGGTCAAGCGCATTATTTCTGAGAATTATCGGAAAGCCGCAACCTGTTCCGATTTCTGTTCCGTTGATTTCAAGCAACAAACGTGTTTGTTTGTGAGAAGCGCTTGACGAAAAACATTCCTTTTCCACCGCAAACGCTCAGTGAAATCATAAGAATCAGGTCTGCACAACCTAATTGAGGTAAAAGCAATAGCGAAAAAGCAGCAGGTGGTTTGAGTGGCAAGTTGGGCTTTCGGGCCAATTGCAAGCTTTTTGTGCAACTTGGCTTTCATCAAATATCTCGTATCTGAACGAAATGGGTTGAGAGGCTCCAAACGAGTTTATCTGATGGTGCTTTCAGGCTTTCGGCATTTCGATGTGCCAGAATTCTCTCTCCAAACCGGAGGGTACGGGCGAAGGGCATTAACCTCGACTGTTTCATGTCTGCTTGTTTGGAACTCACATTGTGGAATGAAAAACTCTACAGAAACAAACATCATAGCTCTGTTAGAGCACTAAAACAAAATATACAATCAATTCGATAAAAGAAGGAGTACAGTACACATGACAGAGTTGAATGCCAATGCCTCTACCAATAATGCAAACAAGCTGCATAGAAGCCCTTGCCAAAATACTTTGCATACTCAATTTTATAGGAATAGTTAAGCCCCAAATGAGAATTCTTTCATTATTTATTCACCGTCGTGCTGTTGCATACCTGTATTATTATTATTTTTCTATATAACAGTTGTCAAATCTGCTATGGTGTTTCAAAAATGATTTTTTTTTTTTTTTTTTTTTACACAGCTATTATATAACTTAATATGATTGATTTGATACAATAATAATTAATATATATGATTTGAGATGTATTACAGAAGTCCAATGGACTTATTCTTGGAGCTTGACATACATTTATGCATTTGGTTGATGTTTTTTATCTGAAGTAACTGATTTAAGCATTTCTCTTTTCTTTCCAGTTCATCCATTCCCTGCGAATCAAACACGTAACCTTGCTTGAGCTACAATTAAAAACGAAGTAAATATTTCTGAACTGGCATGCTTGCATATGTCACCAAATGTGCTCTGTTTTCCTCACTAAGGGTTCAAACGACCTGTGATGTAGTGCACAAGTCAAACGGACTGCTTTTTTGACAGACGTTAACATGCATTCGCGTGCTCATGCATTGCCTGGAATCAAACCCACAACCTTACTGTCATTCATGCTCCATGCTCTATTGTTAAACAACAGAAACGCAGGAGAAATGTAGCCACACTACTAACGTAAAACGTCTAAACTGGAATGTTTGCATATGGAAACAATGATGTCAAAGTTGCTATAGTTCTTCAGATTTGATCTGATCTGTGATATGGCCTCCGAAGTTTTGAAATTCAGCTAAAGAATCCTTTGGGCTGCCTTTATGGTGTTTTTCAGAGATTGACAGATATGTACATTTATGCATTTGGTAGACGCATTTAAAAAATAGACATGTTAGACAAACTAAAACATGTCTGAACTAGTCGAACGAAGGAGAGATGTTGTCACCTTATCACTTAAAACCTTATTTTTTTTTAAAACTCAATCTTTTACACTTACATACTTGCATCCTACATCAATGATGTCAAGCTTTAAGTTTGGTCTGTGTTTCCACATAAACCTTTCCAAAATGCTGGAATCAAGTTGTACGGGTACTTTTAACAACATCTTTTAGAACATTTGGTACTCAAAGCAATTGCATTCAAGCATTTATTTTATGCATTCCCTAGGAATCGAACCCACAGCATTGGCATTGATGCAGCCATTCCCTGCTGTTCGTGCTATGAACAGAGGACAGTTGTGGTCACACAAAACTCAATCTTTTAATCTGGCATGCTTGTGTTCAGTATCAATCTTGTCAGTGGCTTCAAAAACACCTGCATGGGAATCAAACCCATGACCTTGCCGCTAGTGCCGTGCTCTAGAATGAGCCGACACTGGTTTGAACACCATGTAAATTTGCATTACAAGTCACTATACATTGTCAAACCATCCTAGATGAAGACCACGATGCCCACCAGGCCACCAAACTGCAAGCACAAACTCACATGCAGTGCATGTCAAATTGGCGTCGCATTCCAGTCTGCCAAGAGATTCTAGCTCTTGCTATTTTCAATTTGCCGTGGTAAACCCAGGTGACAAGGCACAAGTTATGCCCCACTCCCCCTTTTTTCTCCTTTCAGAGGCCTGTCTGGTCCAAAACCACCCACATTTCTACTTTAGCGCTTGTGCAAAAAAAACAAAACAAACAGTAGCGAGAATAAAGGGCCGGCTCACGGCAGGGGCTGAAGGGAATATTGGCAGTGCCGCACACAAAGGCGGCCCTGAAAATAGCCCCCTAGCACAATGAAACCTGCCACTCTGTCTATGAGATAATGTCTAATTGAAAACAGTGCCGCCATTGTGCCGCTGTCACCGGCCTATTGTCCAAAGCCTACCCCCCCTCTCCGCACACACTTTTTTTTCCATTGACGCGGCGCGATTGTTCCCTGCCATTGTGGCACCCGCACCCCTCACTCTCTCTCTGTATTGTTATAATTTCATTACTCGTTTGTTTTTTGTTCCACATCTCCTTTTGCTCCCCTGCAGGTCTTTTGTTCGGTACATTTAGGCACTTCATATTGAATTGCCAACACATTGTGTGTGTGTGTGTTCGTATATGTGTGTGTGCGCGAAAGTCTAAATCGCACTCAAAAAAAAACTTCCATGAAAGGTGGAAAAGTGACCAATTTTAGCAAACATAAGTGAGAAGTATAGAGTGTGAGTGTTTACCACAAAAAGAGCATCAACAAATCATTTTCCAAAATGCACTAAATTGGATAAGGGTCACTTTGTGGACCGTTTGTTTAGGGTCATTTTAAAACTGGTGCCTTATGGGTCCTTCATTAACATATGCGCGAATAATGACTTTAACAATGAAAGGCTGATGCCAACTTTCACTATATGTTATTGACAGCATCAAAACCAATCCCAAAAAGTTTATTTTTTGTTTTGCATTTCTTTTTAATAAGGATTTAGACTAAAAATGAATACACAAAACATAAAAGCAAGCATTAACTCCTCATTTATATCCTTATTTAATATATCCAATGAATATTTATCCAAATAATATAATAAAATATAAAACATTAGGCATATATATATATATATACACATTTAAACTATTTATATATTTAATTTCAAACTGATATATCTTAAAATGTTTGTTTCCATAATTTGGTATAGTAACATCAAATTTTCTTATAAATTATACCTTGCATCAATGTTAGTAATTATAAACTGTAATTAAACCGCAAAGGTTTCCTTTAAGAAGGTATAATTATTACATGTATTTAAAGTAATATAGCACAATGCTTAAAACTCTATAAACATTATGCAATTTACAGAATGCTGTAAAAAGAGAAAAGGAGCCGTTTTCATTCAATCCCCATTAGTGCTAAGAACATGCTATTGCTTTCATGTCATCTGCTTTACAGTTGTGTACTGTTGAAAAGATTACATAGAAAAATACACCCATTGACCAGCAGTCCCTTGATACCCTCTATCATCACTGATCATCTGATGATGCTGAAACATGGAAATGTCTGAAGCTTGTTCATTATTTATTTGCACAAAGCCTGGCCTGATTTGGACCCTCTTTCGCTTACACTCAGAGTCTGGACCTTTGCCCAACGGTGCCATGTCCATTTCAGCCAAACTGAGTCACAATGAAAAATGCTATGAATGTTTCCTTGGGTGAAAATGAGAAACAAAAGCCCTTATCGGACTTGCATATTATTGTAAGTGTTAATAGGAGAAAAATGAAGGTATTATGTATTACGACCAGACTGTTAAAACAAGATAAGCAACATGTTCACAGGTCACTGCCTGTGCGTACAGAACGCTTTGGTGGAGTGTCACCTACGTGTAAACAGCATTTGCAGCGTTTGTGCTTTTTTTTTTTTTTGCACCTCTAGTGAGGAAAGTGTTTTTCAACCTTCTGGAGGTTCTACATAAACCACCCTGGGTCTTTAATAAACAATGAAAAATGAATAATAATAAAAATAATAAAAGTATAAAGAAAAAAAAAAATACCTTGACACAAACATAGAAATAAATTCTATATACATGTATATACACATTTTTCTCCTTATTTGTAAAAGGCTTTCATTTGGATGACAGCCATTAGTATTAATTTCTACATAAAACATTTTTATAATAGTAATAATGAAAGCAGTGTTTCACTGACTTTAATTAATATTTTATTATTATTATTATTATATTAAATAACAAAATTCGTATGGTTTTTATTACATACCCTTTTTTGTAACAGACATTCT